>PVJD01000206.1:0-561962 GCA_004026545.1 Mormoops blainvillei | reverse complement strand
CAACACAATCCCTATTAAAATACCAATGACATATTTCACAGATATAGAACAAACATTTCAAAAATTTATATGGAATCATAAATGACCCCGAATAGCTGCAGCAATTTTGAGAAAGAAGAACAAAGTAGGAGGGCTCACAATACCTGACATCAAACTATATTATAAGACCACTGTAATCAAAACAGTCTGGTACTGGCACGAGAACAGACACATAGATCAATGGAACAGAATAGAGAGCCCAGAAATAAACCCATGTCTCTATGGTCAATTAATAGTTGACAAAGGGGGCAGGAGCATAAAGTCAAGTAAAAATAGCCGCTTCAACAAATGGTGTTGGGAGACCTGGACAGCTACATGCAAAAAAGTGAAATTCGACCACCAACTTAAACCACACACACAAAAATGAACTCAAGGTGGATAAAAGACTTAAATATAAGTCACCACAGCTTAAAAGTCCTAGAGGGGAACGTAGGCAGGAAAATCTCAAATATTCCACAGAGCAATATTTTCACCGATATGTCCCCTAGAGCAAGGGATGTAAAGGAAAGAATAAACAAGTGGGACTTCATCAAAATAAGAAGCTCCTTCTGCACAGGTAAAGAAAACATGAGCAAAATCAAAAGGGAACCAACCGTATGGGAAAATATGTTGGCCAAAGATACCTCAGACAAGGGTTTGATTTCCAAAATATATAAAGAATTCACATGATTCCACTCTTGGAAAACAAACAACCCAATTAAAAGACGGACCTGGCAAAGGACCTGACAAGACACTCCTCCAAGGAGGACATACACAGGGCCCAGAGACATGAAAGGATGCTCAGCATCACTAGCCATCAGAGAGAGGGAAATCAAAACCATGATGAGATACCACTTCACACCAGCCAGCATGGCCATCATAAGCAAATCAACAAACAACTAGTGCTGGCGAGGATGCGGAGAAAAGGGAACCCTAGTGCACTGTTGATGGGAATGCAGACTGGTGCAACCACTGTGGAAAATAGTTTGGAATTTCCTGAAAACACTAAAAATGGGACTGCCTTTTGTCCTGGCAATTCCACTGCTGGGATTATACTCTAAGGATCTGAAACACCAATTCAAAAGAACCTATGCACCCCGATGTTCATAGCAGCGCCATTTACAATAGCCAAGAATCGGAAGCAACCTAAGTGTCCAGTGGTAAATGAGTGCATCAGAAAACTATAGTACATTTACACAGTGGAATGCTATGCAGCAGAAAGAAAGAAAGACCTACTTCCCTTCATGACAGCATGGATGGAACTGGAGAGCATTATGCTAAGTGAAGTAAGCCAGGTGGTGAAAGACAGATACCATATGATCTCACCTATAAGTGGAACCTAATCAAGAAAATAAACAAGCAAGCAAAATATAACCAGCAACACTGAAATAAAATACAAACTGACAGTAACCACAGGGGAAGAGAGAGGGGGATAACAGGGGAAAAGGAGGGGAATGGTCATCAAGGAACATGCATAAAGGACCCATCGACAAAGCCAAACGGGGGAAGGATTGAGGGTGGGAGGTTGGGAGGGGTGGGGCTGGGGTAAGTGGTGGCGGGAGATGTTGACATGGGGATGATGGGATGGGGTGCAGGGTGGAGGTGATAAAGGGGAGAAAGAAATGAGACAACTGTAATAGCATAATCAATAAAATATACAAAAAAATAAAAGAAGCACAGAATACCATGTGGGTGTTACCTCTGCTTGGGGGGCGTGGGCCATGCCCCAGAGGATACAGCAGTGAGCCAGCTCTCCCATCATGGAAGATTACCCATGAAGAGGGGTGTGGCAGGGCCAAGGCATCCCAGGCCAATGTTATTTCACGTGCAAAGGCGCGGAACCCTGCAAGGTTGGGGCAGGTTGAAGCAACCGTGAAGGGCTCACTGGGCCATAGTGCGGACAAAGAGGAATCCCATGGATCCCCAGGATGCTTCTGACTGCACCCTCAGGGCCGTGCAGGGACAGGATGGAAAGGCATCTTTCCTAAGAACTTCCTACGTACCAGACCCTGTTCATGTGGGGCTGGATCCTTGCCACAGTTCCCTGATGTTGGCAGGGTAAAGGAGCATGAGTCACCTGCCCCAAGTCACGTTGTTAGTAGATGGCCCAGCTGGTATTTGAACACACTGGCCTGTGTGGTTCCAAAAGCCCTTTAGGAGTCTGACTTTTACCAGATTCTCCTTGGCTCTGGGAAAGTAAAAGTAAAGCAGTGTATATATGTAAAACCCTATTTCCTTACACATGTCTTATTTTCATTTGGCACTGCTATCAGCTGGGCTGAGACAGGCTTTCAGTGATGAGTACTTTGACTTGGCATATTTGAGTTACAGATTCTAATCATTTCCAAGTGGAACCGTCAAGTACACAGGTAGTAGGGAGCCTGGAGTTTGGAGAAGTCTGCACTGGAGACACGTGGAAGTCATCACACCTTGAGCATGGAAAGGAGATCAGTTAGTATCACCAAGGGAGCAAGTGAAGGCAAACAAAAGAAGTGATATAGAGTACTAGGGCTCTCTGAAAAGAGAGAGTTGGAGAGTAGCACAGGCACCTGAGAAGGGACCATGAGGCAGGAGGAAGGCAAGGGAGGGTTGTGTCTTACAAGCCAGGTGAAGACGGTGAGTCAAGGAGTGACTGTAGTATCCAATGCCACTGGTGGTCAGGCAACATGAGGACTGAGGATTGTCCAACGGATTTGGCAACTTGAAAGGCATGGGAAGATTTTATAAGAGAGGTTTTGGGGGAGTGGTGGTAACCTGTACCTCAGGCCTACGGCATCTCTTATGACAGCTCTGACCCTGCAGGGGAGTATGGTGGTTAGATGCATCTCCAAGGAGCTTTGCAAAAGGACTCACTTTGTGCCACAGGACAGTAGACCCAAGGTCATGGGAGCACAGTTGGAACTGGGGTACCTTCTTAAGAGGACCCCCGGGACAGGTTAGATTCTTGGGTGCTTTTGCTGGGTCTAAGGGCCTTTTTCCAATTGTACCCACTGCTACCATTGTAGGGTGGTGTGTCCTAGACAGGTGCAGACTTAGTGGTGCCGTGGGAACTGAAGGGACCTGAGGCCTGCACCATGGCCACCCCCTGCCCTCCACTAGGCTGAGGGAGACGCTTTTTCTCAGGGCAGAGGTCTCCAAGAGGCCCAGGCAGCAACCCCAGGGGAGTACATGGTGACCCAGGAGGGCAACTGCCATGTGGACAATTCAGGATGAAGGGGAAGCTCAGTCCTCCTCTGTCCAGCAGAAACTAAAGGATGACGACACTTGTAAAAGATCAGGGGAAGGAGGTTGACCGAGGGTTCCATGGAACGGGGGACCTATACCGACAACACAGAGAAGCAGGCTGGGCCACTGGCACCTCCCACAAGCCTGTGCCTCCAGGGGCTACAGGACGCTCCTGCAGAGCCAGAGAGGGTTGCTTTCCTCAGATCAAAAATGACTTCTCTTACTCCCTCCAATAAGCCTTCCTGCCCCTTAGTGCAGTTAGTATTACATGGGAGAAGAAGGATCATGGGTTGACACAATTATCACAAAGACTGATGGTCAGGTTATCTTGGAGTGGGATTTTTAAATGGCATGTGTTAATTTGTATGACTCTCCTGTGGGTGGGATTTAAAACAGTAAAATGAAAAAGGGCAAAGAAACTATTAGCAGGGGCGTCAAACCTTTTGGCATCTCTGGGCCATACTGGAAGAAGAAGAGTTGTTTTGGGCCATACGTTAAATACACAAACACAAATGAAAACAAAATAATCTCATAATGTTTTAAATAAATTTACAATTTTGTGTTGGGCCACATTCATAGCCACCCTGGGCCACTGCAGGTCAGACACCCCTGAACTATGGCGAGGTGGCAGGTGTTAACTAGGCTTATTGTGGTGATCGTTTTGCAATGACACAGATATCAAATCATTATGTTGTGCACCTGAAACTATAATGTTATGTCAATTATACCTCAATTAAACAGGAAAAGAAGGGGCAAGAAAATTCAGATAGGTGCAGACATTTTTTAATGGAGTGGGCTGGTGATGAGGAGTTCTTTTTGACAGCCCACTCTGCCTCCAGGTAAATTTTACCAAGAAAATAAAAATATTGGACAAAAGAAGTTAATAGTGGCTTAGAACCAGGTTTTCCACAAGATTCAGATCTGTTACAATTGGCACAAAGAGCCCTTTCGTAGGGGGAACTAGCTGGGCGCCCATGTGGGATGCCCGCCGCTCTGCCCTGTGCGGGCCGCTGCCACCTCGAGGTCCTCGGGCGGGATGAGGTGAGGCTGGCGCCATGGACAGGCTGCTCGGTTTGCTTTGAAAGGAAATGAGCTCCAAGTCCAGGAGAGGTTGACAAGCTGAGAATACTAGGTGCTCCCAGACGGTTTTTACCTGGAACAAAATCCTCTAAGGTTGAGGCAAGCCAAAATCTGTAGGTCACAAACAACTGGGAGATTCAAAATCATAGGGTCAATTGCAATGTGGATGACAGTTAATTGGAAGGGAAAGAGCAGGGGGGACTATGGATATTTTGATTCTCATTTAAATTTTTCAGTATTTTATACATTTTCTACTATGAGCAAGTATTGCTTTCATAATTAGAAAAAAAGAATAAAAAAGTAGTATTTTAATAAAGAGAGGAGAAAAAGTTTATGGGCTTTACCTAGAACATGAGACTTTGACTGTGAAGAGATTAGTGATAAATTCATCTATTCTAGACTTTCTAAAATTGTAGGAAATTTGAGTTTAGAACCTGGGTGGATGGGTTCTTCATGTTTTGAACCTACACATTGAAATAAAGCTACTATTTTGAATCCTCACCCGAGGGCATTTTTTTATTGCTTTTTTAGAGAGAGGAAGGGGGAGAGAGAGAGAAACATTGGTGTGATGGAGAAACATTGACCAGCTGCCCTCGGCACATGCCCCGACTGAGGATCTAACGCGCACCCTAGGTATGTGCCTTGACTGGTAATTGAACCTGCAGCCCTTTGGCTTATAGGACGATGCTCCAGCCAAATGAGCCACATTGGCCAGGGCATAAAAATATCATTTTAAATACTGTGTAATGCTTTACTTTTTCAAAAGGGTACCATAGCTGAAAAAGCAGTATCTTAAACTTTAGTTTTCTTTTTCCTATTTTTGGAAGTGTTTTACTTTTTGTCTTGGATGCTCAAAGATAAATTTTGGGCTTAGTCCATGTTTGATAGTACAGACATTTTGCAGGTTTTGTTTCAGGCCACTGCAATAAAGCAAGTATTGTAATAAAGCAAGTCATTATCTTTTTGCTAGGGGAGGGTCTTGCCTTCAATTTGTAAAAATATGCAACATGTGTGAAGTGCGTACAGTGCAACAAAATTAGGCATGCCCCCGGAACATACAGCAGTCTCCTCCCTCTGTTCCGTGACTTCCATTATTTTATGCTTGCTTAGATGACTCTATTTAGTATGTCTTTATAACAAGTTCCTTACCATCCTTTTGGAGAGGGTGTGGAACATAATATTAATGAATGATCTTACTTGAGAGAAAACCTCTGTGAAGTCAAGAGAAACAAGGATTTTTCTCATTTACGGGTGATGAGACCGAAGCTCAGAAATGGTGATATGGCTCCATACTTGATGCACTTGAACGAGAACCAGACTTTTCAGACTCCTCATCCAGTGCTTCTTTCTCTGTGCCAGGCTAAGTAGTGGAGCATTTGGATGGTTCTCTGTGACACTTGCCAGGAATGGTAACAGGAAGGGCCATATAGCCTTCCAATTCTGGTGACTCAGCACCTGGAAAGGTAGTTGACCAGGTGACATACGCGCAATGCCATTCACCTACTCCTAGGAAGCACTTTGAGAACCAGTCAAACTAGGCTGCCAAAGTCAATGGTGACAATTAATATTTCCCAATCTTGGTTCCAGAGTAAGGGTTAGTCCCTCTAAAGACTTGCTGTTCTCATTTCTGTCCTGGTTTGGTGACTTTTTTTTTGTTCAAAATGTTGTCCCTCTGAGCATCCTGAGTCCCTCTACACATCCCTGGGGAAGACTTTGCCCTGTCTTTCTGTCATAAACAAGAATCTTGCTGTGTTAGTTTCCTGGGGTCGCCATAACAAGTACCACAGACTTGGGGGCTTAAGCAACAGAGGTTTATTTTCTCACAGTTTTGGAGGCTGGAGTCCAAGATCAAGATGTCAGTAGGATTAGTCCCTTCTGACATCCCACTCCTTGGCTCATGGATGCCATCTTCTCCCTATGTCTTCACATTGTCTTTCTTATGTGCATGTCTGTGTCCAAATTTCTTCTCCTTATGAGGACACCCATCATATTGGATTAGAGCCTACCCTAGTGACCTCATTTTAATTTGATTAACTCTGTAAAGGAGGTCCCATTCTGAGGTACTAGTAGTTAGGACCTCAACATGAGACTATTGGGGGGACATAATTCAGCCCATAATACTTACCCTTTTGAGGTCTGGGCCACAGCTTCTGCCAAGGCCCGTGTTGCTGGTGGCCCAGGCATGCAGGCTGGCCAGGGCATACCCATCTTCTTGAGCCAGCAGCTGACCAGACTCTGGGTCAGACAAATCTTAAGTAGAATCCCAGCTCCACGATTCACATGTGACCTTTGGCAATATCCTCCACCTCTCCGAGGTTTGGTTTCTTCATATGAAACCACCACCTCTTTAATAGGATTGTTATTAGGATTAAGGGTGACAACATCTATGAAGTGCCGTCACCTGGGAGGAGCTCACTGACATGAGGCTATGGCTAATACTTAAGCAAATTGTCAGCTTTTGCAAGGGATGCCAGGCTTGTTCTACCCCTGGGCTGATGGGTCTGTCACACCTAGAACAAAATTTGCCTGGAACAGTTTTTGGGTGCCCTCGATGGATGACATCCTCCGGCAATGAGTAACTTTCAGAGCTCAGCTCAATGTCTTGTGTCATTGAAATAAAGAAATTCCCTTTCAACCTCTCTCATGCCTGGTGACTTCAACCTCCTAATAGTGGGCCTGGGCCTCAGATCAGGTGTGATGCTGCTCCAATCACTAAGGCTTAGTCAGCAGTTCAACCTCATTTTTTCATATGGTTCCCTTTACAAAATGCAGATCATAGGTATGGCTGGGCCATGGGATGCCCAGATATTTGGTCTGACATTACCCTGATTTTTTCTATAAGGGTGTTTTTGGATGAGATTAACATTTAAATCAGTGGAATAATGTGGGTGGGCCTCATCCAATCATTTGAAGCCCTGAGTAGTACAAAATATTGACTACCCCCCAACGCTTGAATAAGAAAGAAGTCTTCCTGCCTGACAGCCTTTGAACCAGGACATGGGCTCTTTTCCTGCCTTTGGACTCAAAATAAAACATTGGATCTTCCTGGGTCTTGAGCCTGCCGACCTTTAGACTAGAACTACACTATCGGTTCTCCTTGATCTCCAGCTTGGTGACTCATCCTGTAGATCTTGGGACTTGCCAGCTTCTGTAATTGTGTCAGCCAGTTCCTTAAAATAAATCTTTATACTTACACACATACATACACACATATCCTATTGGTTCTGCTTTTCTAGAGAAGCCTAATATGACAACTTCCAGCAAACTTGTAGCTGCCACCACCCCCATCTCGACCAGTGAGTCTATATTCCAACAACTTTTAATTGACAATGACTTCGAGGAACTATTATAAACATTGTTCCCACTTTTTCCAAACAAGAGGAGGGTGTTCCTTCTCAGCCTTGATGATCCCCCCCTGTAATATGCATACCATCCCCATCTGATGTAGGAGATGAAAGGGCTTTACCCTTGACTTGTAGAGGAGGGTACAGAGAATGAAAGATGAATTTGCTGAAGTCGTATGCGGACAAGGAAGGAGCATGCTCTAGATTTTGGTTTCAAACGTTTTGCTCTTCAATGCCTGTGCAGCATGACAAGCCCCAGACCCTTGCTGGCTAGCAGGCTGACCTGTGACATGCCACCTCATACATCAAGAGGGCTTGGTTGATCTGGGGGAGCAACCCACCCCTCCTTCAGTCAATGTGTGTCCTACCTCATTGCCAGGGCCAAGGACAGCAGCGCATGGCTGCCCGGGCAGAGGAGGTGACTGCTGCATCTGTGCTCCTAGCTGGAGCCTAAACAAGGATATCAGAGCCACTTCTCCACATGGAACTGGGAGAGAAAGCAGGACAGAGGATGATCTCGTGTGATTGAAAGGAGCAGTCCCAGAGTACTAAAGGCATAACCTTTGATCCCATCAGTTGGTGAAGAAGGGTATGTGAAATGATGGGCATGCTGGCCGAGGGGATTATATGGTTGACAACAGGACTCAAGGCCAGGTTCTCAGGCTCTGTTCCAAGGTGGGCATTACTCAGAAACTGGCAAGGTCAGGTCGCACTGACATGGTCGAAAACGATACAAGTGTCAAAAGAATGACAAATATGTACTCCAAACTCTGTGGGGAATCCCCTTACAGATTTGTCACCATGGGGTTAAGTCACATAAGAGAATGGGGACATGCATACAGTTATGAGGAAGAGGACCAGACAGTGAGTCAGGAAAAGGAAGCTTCATTGTTTTCCTACCACACGTGACCCGCTTGCTTAAAATGGCATTACACCTCACGGAATCATCTGGCAGGTATTTGTGTCCCTGACTCTAAGCCAAGCCCAGCCACATGTTCTCTGCTTGATGCTCAGCTGTGGCGTTGGCTCAGACAACCCCTCTAAGGGCAGCACAGGCCATCCCAGCAGTAGGAACATTTGGCTGGCAGGAGACAGGACAGGACAGGCAGCAGGTAACTTTGGGGATCCCTCATGCTAACCTCTCAACAGCCCCTGACTTCCCTCCCACCCCCCTCCTCTTTAATCCCTGCCAACCACTAATCTGCTCTCCATTTCTATAATTCTCTTATTTCAAGCACGTTATGTAAATAGAATCATACCATGAGTAACCTTTTAGGACTGGCTTTTCTCACACAGCATAATTCTCCAGAGAGTCACAGGCCCTTGTGAGTGTCAGTAGTTCATTGTTTTACAGCTGAGTAGTGCTCCGTGGCCTAGACACACCACAGTCATCTGTTTGCCTGTTGAAGAGGTTGTTTCTGGTTGGTGGTGATTACATTGTATATAAAGTTGCTATAAACATGTGTGTATAGGTTTTTGTATGAATGTAAATTTTCATTTCTATGGGAAAAATGACCAAGAGTGCAATTTCTAGGTCATATGGTCTTCACACACTTGGCTTTTTAAGAAACTCTCAAACATTTTGCAGAGTAGCTGCACCATTTTACTTTCTGCCAGCAATGGAAGAGTGGTCTGGTTTCTCTCACCATAGTGTTGTCACTATGTGTCATTTTAGTCACCCAGACCAGTGTGTAGTGACCTCTCATCGTGGTTCTGATTTGTATTACCTTCAAGGCTAATGGTGTTGAGTGTTTTTTCATTATTTGTCACCTGTCTATCCTTTCCAGTGAAATGTCATGTTCTAAGTGGATTGTCTAGAGAATTATGCTGAGGAGAGCCAATCCTAAAAGTAAAAACTTTTGCTCTGAGAAGACCCTGTTAAGAGGGTGAAAATGCAAGCTACAGAGCGGGAGAAAATATTTGCAAACCAGTGTATCCAACAGAGGACTAGTTACCATTTTAACACGTACTATTCTGTGGCGTTAAGTACATTCACATTATTGTACACCCATCGCCACCATCCGTCCCCACAACATTTTCATCTTATCCAACTGGAACTGTGTACCAGTTACACACTAACTCTCTCCATTTTTCCTCTTCAAAGACCCTGGCAACCACCCTGCTACTTTCTATGAATTTGACTGCTTCATGTGCCTCACATGAGTAGGATAATCCTTTTGTGTCTGGGTTATTTCACCAAGCACAATGTCCTCAAGGTTCATTCGTGTTGTAGCAGGTGCTAGAATTTCCTGCTTTTAAGGCAGAATAATATTCTGTGGTATTATATACCACATTTTTTTGCTTAGCATTTCATCCATCGATGAACACTAGGTTGTTTCCACCTTTTAGCTACTGTGAATAATGCTTCTACGAACGTGGGTGTACAAATGTTTAACTTTCTACTTTCATTGCTTTTGGGCGAAGCACTAAAAGTGGAACTGCTGGATCATGTGGTAATTCTATGGTTAATTTTTGAGAAACCACCGCATCATTTTCCACAGCAGCGGTGCAATTTCCATTCCCACAGTAACGCACAGGAGTTCCAATTTCTTCACATCTTCACCATTTTTTTTTTTTAATAGTCTTCATACTGGGTGTGAAGTGGTGCTGGTCTTTTGTCTGTGCCTGTGGGCATTTTCTTGTCGCTGGCTTCTTCCGCTCCAAGTATTGGATATTATGAGGCAGCAAGAAAAACAGGAACTGACCCCTGTATCATTCTTTGGGTCCCAAGGTCCCTATTTAGTCTGTTCTCTTCACTGTCAGAATCTTCTTCTTTTTTAAATGTATAATGTCCAGGGTTTTAATAGTATTTAGTAAAAGGGATAGGGAAAAGTATATCTACTTTACATAGTATATAGATACACGATATCAAGAGAACCCTGAATCTTTCATAATATATAGGTGTCCTCGCCGTCTTTTTTTTTTTTTTAATTTACTGAATGGAACCAGGTTGTGTATCCTACAGAGCTTTCCACAGAATTGGATTTTGCTGATTACATTCACTTGGTATCACTTAACATGCTCCTCTGTGCCCTGTATTTCCTGGGGAACTGGTAGTTAGATTTAGAGACTTCATCAGATTCAGGTTAAGTTTTGGCAAGACTCTGCCATAGGCGGTGGTGTCTTCCTCTATCACGAGGCCCATCACTTCTTAGTCTTTCCTGGTAATACTAACCCTTTCAATAGTTACCAGTTTTCTTTTGCTGGTGTCATCATGAACTCTGTTGCTATTATTATTCTTGTTGATGTGCATCCCATGTCTATCTAGAAAGAGATTCTTTAAATTCCTTTGACAGGGCCCCAGGTGTGTTTGCCAGTACCATGGATGACTGGTAAGGAAAGATGCTCCAGACTCATTTTGGACACCTTTGCCCTAAATCTAGAATCAGCCTTTCCTCAGGTAGCCCTGGATCCTTTTGGTTGAAAAGACATTCAGAGAACAGCATTTGGGCATTTAGGCATGATTACTAGCTGCTGGTTTGGTCATTGTTTTTAGGCCTTTTCAGTGAGCCAAGTTAAAAAATAAGCTATCCTGTTTAAGAAAAATCTATTGTGAGTTCAAATTGGTATTTCCATATCAAATTCAGAACTAAAGGGTTTTAATTTAACCTCTTTCATCTTATAGGTGCAACTTTTTTCTCCCATGACAAAGGCTTGATTCCCAATGATATCAACATAATTACTCATTTACTTTCTTCAGCAATAAACAAGCAAATCTCAGAAAAATACAATCTCATAAAAATAATACACTACTTCCACAAGCAAAACAATTACTGAAAATGGTTTTTATTACCAATCATTTATTTATCACCACTATTTTTGTTCTTAGGTATATCCCAGTGAAAGTCCTATAAAGCCATTTGCAAGAACGCCTGTGTATTTGTCACAAACCTGCTATTTCCTTATGATCATTTATTTCGTTTACCTTCAACTTTTAGAAATTAAAAAATCATTTAAATAATTATGTAGATACCTAATTCTAAAGTCAAATATATAAAGCAAATTGTATTTGGACAGGTTTATCTTCTAACTCCTTTCCCTATATATCATTCTCTCTATCCCCCTATAGGTAGTAACTTAAAACTGTTCTTCCTTTTCCATCTAAAAAGACAGACAAATGTGTGTTTATACATCGGTTCTTTCTTAAATAACGGGCAGTATACTATTCACGCTTTTCTCTGTCTCGTGTTTTTCCCTTACAGTATCTTGAAGATCACTCCAGGCAGTAATGGAGATAGTCTTAATTCCTTTTTATAGCTACCGTCTCCACTGTGTGGATGCACCATCGTTCATGTAACAAATCCCCTGTTGATGGGAATCACGTATTTTTTTAATGGAGTTTCTGCACAGAGTAACTCTGTCACATGGTTAAACAAGTCCTCATGGTATTTCTAAGTTACCATTCAATTTTCCATCCTTAAGTCTTGGCAGGTTTCTCCATGCAAGGGGCTGGCTCTATTTATGTATACTACCTAGAATTAGTTAGGTCCCAGGTAGCAAATATGCCTGATAAGGTACTAACTAGAGTTTTAATTTCTAGGTTACTTCAAAAACAATTTTCCCAAAGAGGGAACAGGCAGTTAATTGTTTAATAAGAACAGAGTTTCCATTTGGAATAGTGAAAAAGTTTTGTGGATGGATGGTGGCGAGCGGGGCACAACAATGAGAATGTACTTAATGCCACTGAACTGTGCACCTAAAAATAGGTAAAATGGTAAATTTTATGTTATGTCTACTTACCTGAAAAAAATAAGATTTATGGGAAACACTAAAAAATTTCCAGAAAAACTGCAATATTCTTTAATGTTAAAATTTTCTCCCATAAATTGCTACTTTTATAACTTTATATTGAAATTAAATTTAGATACAAGAAATGAGGTTTTTACTTGATATGCATTTGTGTTATTGCAGGGTCAATGGTAGATGTCCTCAACTTAAGAGAGGGCTCCTTTCCCCACTGTTGTAATAAATAAGGGTTGGTCACCTTCTAAGCTGAAATCTTATCTGACCACGGCATTGGAACAGATTACTCTCCAAGTCTAAAGATGCGATAGCGGGTTAGCTCTTTCTAGGCTTGTAGTTATATTACTACATGGGGACTTGAATTTTATGGCTCCTAAATGAGGCATTTACAAGTAGGAAAGCCAGCTCAGTGACAATGGAGACAATCGATACCAGTTCCTGCCAATGATAGAGTCAAGGGCTGGGGATGTCAGGCCCTCAGGCTAAACTTATATAGAAAAAATTTTTAAGCCCTAAATCTGGATCCACTAATGAATAGGCTATAGATTCTGGTGAGTTTCCATAACATTCACCATCTCTTTCTTACTTTGTCTCCGTCTGTAAAATATAACCTTACCACTGACAGGGAACATTTCAAAGACATCAAAAGGCCCTTGGCATCTGGGTGCTCAAGATGTACACACTATCACTTTTTCTTTCCTCAACTAGTTTATGTAAAAGGACAGACTTCAAAACTCTTCAAGTAGGAAAACCGGCCATTTCATTTCTTGTGCAAAGACTCCTCTTCTTCCACCACTGGAACTATATGCGGCTGAGTGACAGTGAACTGACTCACCTGCTGGGTCACTGGGCACACCAGAGGCGGGACTGGCGCCTGCAATTTGAACCATCACTTGGCTTGGGTTCAGTGTTTGTGATACTATAGGGCACAGGGAGTGTGTGCACACGTGGCCACCAGCGCACTGCCACAATAAATAACGACCTTGTCCCAGAGCATTCATCTCAAAGCAAGCAAGGGTGATCATAATAGTGGAAGCCTTGATATAGTTGAAAAACAAAAGTGGGAAGTAATAAAGTGTCTGCGTATACTTGGGGAACAACAGCAGAATTCAGAGCCAGACCATGGCGCAGCAAGGCGCTTACCCAAATTCTCTGGAAGATCTGTTCCCTATGCCTGCCTGTTGACATTTGTATCACGGAAACTTACAAAAGACAGAGAAACTGGTATAATGATTCCCCAGGTACCAGCCTCAACTTTAAGAATTACCAACATTTGTCAATCTTGTTTCATCTACCTACCCTCTCTTTTTTTCCTCAGGTATTTTAAAGCAAGTTTCATATAGCATGTTTCTTTCCTTCCTGAGTATTTCAATATCCTCTGTCCCTCTCAGGAAAATTAAACAATAAATACCCAATATTCACTACCAGAAAATCAGCATATTTTTAATACAGATGTAGTACAGAATGTTTAATTACAGCAGGGCAGAGATTCTAGTTAAATAAAATTAAAAACTTTTATTTCCCCCAATATAAAATTGCTAAATTAATGTCTTAAAAGGATATAACATGGTGAAAGCTTTAAATCACACCATTTTTCACCACAGGATTTATGTTTTATCAGTTACATACTCCACCACTTTGGCAAAAGGATGAACTTTTTAAAACAGTTTATAAATCTAACACAGCAAAGATTGTGTACATCTCCATATCACACTTTTTATGTACAAGAATAAAACAGTAAAGTCAAATGTCTCGCATATGCTAGGAATAGCACAAATTTGTCACAACAAAACTGAACGTGGAAGCTGATGTGAAGAGTATTAAAAATGTAAAAATGTAACACATGTATGTACAGAATGCCAAGACTATTAACAAAATTTATGTACACAACAATATACTGTATTCTTTTAAACTTTCTAACATAGTTATGTTTATTAACATAGGCCTTTGGTTCTAAACTGCTTGACTAGTTTTAAGCTCACATAGTTTCGTAAGCTTTGCTGTTTTTTAGATGAAATAAATATGTATAAAAGCACTAAACCTCCTTGATCACTGGTACAAAAATTACAATGGTCAGTCCCCTTAGGTCATCAAAAACTAATCACAAAAATAGTTCTTGTATTCAACCTGAAGGTGCCACAGGAAAAAAAAATATTTTCAAGATTTTCCAGCTTAGCCAGAGGCAAAGGGCTCCCCCAGCCTCAGTCTCAGTGCTATTGTCCCTGCTATGTTTATTCCAGAACACTTGTTTTCTCTAGGCCATTTATTTTAATACTACTCTGTACGGCAGAATAAAATCTAACTTCAGTTTATGTGTCCACCACAAACCTCTGTAAAGACAAAATGAAATCTCTGAATATTGACAGTGAGATTTTAAAAAATATGTGCCCTCTTAAGCCTCCCCTAGAAAACCTGCTATGAAACAACGCAGTTCTTTATTTCCTTTCTCTCCCATTCCCCTGGTTTCTCCTTGTGCTCGGTTTCCCCGTGTCTTGCACAAGCCCCATGATTAGCTCCGAAAATCATCCTGAGTTTGCAAATGACAAAGCAAGTCCCCACACGCGGTCCATGAGACGAATCACAGAACTGAGGACGAGTTGGTCATCCCGTGAACCATTGTGCCTGTTGGAGTCCCACTGATGGCATTGAAGATGTGAAGGGAATTCGGTAAAACACTTGTCTTCTCCTCCAGGGGGCAAATCTCAAGGCACAGAAACACAACATTACTCAAGTGTACCCTGTACAACATTTCTCAAAATGGTGCA
Organism: Mormoops blainvillei; assembly: GCA_004026545.1. NCBI lineage: Eukaryota > Metazoa > Chordata > Mammalia > Chiroptera > Mormoopidae > Mormoops > Mormoops blainvillei. The sequence continues at coordinate 546,787 of PVJD01000206.1, read as the reverse complement.
TTTTATTAAACACACACAATTTATCATCCAGTGGTAACTGTTACCGGGAATGATGGCTTACTCAGATAGGTAGTTTGGCTTTGGAGGTTTGCAGGATTGTGTCAGCTTATCTAGTAAGTGACATTTTTCAGATCAGGATTATAAGGAGAAAGTCCAGAACAAACATGTTTTGTTTCCTTTACAAGTCAGTGAGTAGAGAGCCTTCTAGACTCACCAGATTATAAGGTGGCTTGAAGTCTATCACACACATACTTGATGGGGACATGACCTAGCTTTGTCCCGTGGAAAACTCTTTTAAAATGAGTTTTCTGGAGCATCTATGTTTCTCTACTGGCTCCTTTCTCAGGGTCCTACAGATTTCCATCCTGGGACAGAGACAGTGGCTGCCCCTTTGGCCCTGAACAAGTCTCTTCGCATTCAGTAATGCAGGGAAGGATTCTATGTTAGAAACTGAGAAGAACATACACGCTCAGAGGCTCCCCTAAAAAAGCCAAAAGCAAGTCTGCTCTGCTTTATGGCCCCTTTTCCTTAAGGGTTCAAGGGAGTTTAATCTTCATGGTTGCTGAGATAAAGGAAAGTTCAAGTTTAGAATATAGCACTGCATCAAATGTCCATACAATCTGGGAGTTTATTTTAATATTTTCAGTCCACAATTCTTTTTCTACTTTTATCTTTCCTAGTGCCAAATACTGGCACCCACTGATCAAGCTCTCTGTTCTACAGGAATCTGGAGGCCCAAGGAAAAGACCTTCAGCGTTGTCCAAACACTTGTTCTCATGAGACCCTCACGTTCTGGTGAAGTATTCACACACTAATGTCTTTAATCATTTCGATTTTTTTTCTACTTTCCTAAGCGCCCAGAAGAGGAATGCCTTCTTTTGCACATACATTTGTCATTATGCCAATGTCTGCAGTTGCTCAAACGCAGGAATAACTTTGAGTCAGTTTATCAAGTTTCGGAAAAATAAAATTAGAAAGTGACATTACCATCCCATCTGAATATGTCAGCATGAAGGAGAAAAAAAAGTATGCAAGTTAAAGCTTGGACATTTACTTTCCTACAGCAGAAATCTCCTAACTAAATCATCACATGATATGTTAACTGACACAAACGGTCCTGGCTTTCATTCTGCAAGACTAAAAGGCAATACTGTAGGGAAGAGACACTAGTCCTGTGTTATCGCGGTGCTAACACTAATTATTAAGACTGGCACTGTGACTCAGAAGGAGTGACTGTGGTTGATGGACAAGAGACCTCTCTGAAATCATGTGGAAGCTGCTCTGTGCCATAATTTATTGGGTTCCCTGGGAAGCTGTCCCCTCTGATGACTACTGAGCCCACATGCATGATCCTAGTGAAAGGAATTCATACAGGAAGGTGATAGTAGCAGTATAATCAGACAACATCCCATAATGACAAGGAATATAGAAGTAGCCAAGAAGGATCCCTTGGAGCCCCTAGGTCAGCTGTAAATAATCAAAAATTGAATAACCCTATTTTTGTAAATTTAATACAACAGATAATTCCTTAAACAGGCTGGTAAACCCTGTTCTTTCAAAGGAGCGGGTGAACAAAGAAAATCCTAGTAACAGTGTGGGTATTTCTTCTTTATGTGAGTTTTTTAAACTAGATTGGGGTGGGGAAGGAGGGGCCACCTCTAACAGTTTTGAAGAGGAGGTGGGAGCTGTTCTCTTCTGGTCAGGTTAGGTAATAGCAGGTGGGCAATTTGTTAGTTGTTTCCCAAGTAACCTGTGGTTAGGTGGTAGTAGCAGTGTGGTGTCCTATATTATTCTCAAAATTCTGGAAGAATGTCAGAAGGTATAGGCCATTATAGGGTGTACCTAAGATCCCAACTAACACGTGCTCCCTAAAAATGAGTAGAACTCCGTTGCAGCACTTACCTGCTCATGCATTATTTCAGAAAGCTCTTTTGCCATTTCCCTGTAGTTGGCCTTCATCTCTTCCTGATACTCTAATTGGTCTTCTTTAATGAGACGTTCATTTACCACTAAGGCTTGACCACAGGCTTCCACAAATTGCCTGAAATGGTATGGGGGAAGGAAATAAAGGCATGCTGAGAACAAAGAATGAGTCCAGGTGTCTCTTCCTTGATTGAGTACAGAAACTGTTAATACTTGAAGAGAGAAAGACATTTCCCATTTGCTTTACCTGAAAACTTCTTTAAGCAACTTCACTTTATTGTCAGGATATCTTTTTGTGTTTGTGTCATCTAAGAAAGCTCGGGCATACGCTAGTGGACCAGCATTGACCTAGGTAAAGAACAAAGATTTAAATTATGTTATAAAGAAAATGACCTTATCAGTGATCTAGTTTCAGTTGGCATGTGCTAAAAATGATGTTTGAGTTAGTCATGACCCCTGCCCTCCAGGGGCTTAAAGCCCTTAAAGAGGAAACCATGATGAAAGCTTCTACTCTTACATGTCATTTGGTTTCACCATTTCCGCCATCCTCAGGGCACTTGTGATGACGGTTTTATGTAGGAAGTACCAAAGCTTGGACAATGTAAGGACCTATTCAAAGTCAAACAGCGAATAAGTGAACACCTGAGATCAGAGCCCAAGTCTTCCAGCTGATATTTGTGCCACACTGCACTTAACCTGGTGAGTTCAGGGAAAAACTAAAAAAGATATAGTACGTATGCCAATTTTTAAAAAAGCAATCATTCACCTCAGTTAATTGTTTAGACTGCCATGGGCAAACTGCTTTGTTATCCTTGAATGAAGTAACCATCTGAGGTGTGCAGGAAGGCCAAAGATTAGGGGCATTTAGCAACAGGGTGTGTGACCCAGAACCCTGCATGTCTCAATTAGCTGAGAAGAGTTCCCTGAAGTGGGTAAGTCAGGCAATGTGGGAATAGAGATAAAAAGAAAGTCAGACACACTGGATGGGAAGGAAAAATTTCCAGACATCTGAGACAGCTTGGGAAAGGACTTTACCACATGATTACTGCATAATTATTCCTGGAAGGTCTGGTGGGCTTGGAAGGTAAGTAAATTGGGAGCGCCATCTGTGTTTTCTGTTGCTGTTTGTTGCTGTGAGCTGTGGTCCTGATCCGTGGTATGCAGGACTTACACAGCAATGGCAGGAAATCTGAGGTGTGGAAATTCATACCAGAGGTGGGGAGACGGCCAGAGGTGGGTCCTCTGAAACAGGGACAACTAGCTACCCGATGACTGAATGTGTCATCGCATTGGATATATGTGTGTGAAACTATGTTAATGACTTGAAGATGACCCAAATGACCAATTCTCCAAAATGATACATTTGCAGTTGGCTCTCTGTCTGAAAGCTCTGCATCTGTAGATTCAACCAAACATGGAACAAAAATATTTTTTAAAAAGTTACATTGTTGCTACCATGTACTACATAGTTAGGCCTAAGATGGTTGCTTCTGTTCTTAACATGTACAGACTTTTTTCTTGCCGTTATATCCTAAATAATACATCTAACAACTATTTACATAGTATTAGGCATTAGAAGTAATCTAGAGCTGATTTAAAGTATGCTGGAGAATGTGTGTAGGTTATATGCAAATACCACGCCATTTTATTTCAGGGACTTGAGCATCTACAGATTTTGGTATCCCCAGGGGTTCCTGGTACTAACTCCCCACAGATACCAAGGGATGACTGTATTCAATTTTAAGAAAATGCAAAGGAGAAAGTTCATGAAACTTCATAAATTCTAACATAACAAGATCTTGGCGTGCAGCACCATGAAGCCACCCTGATGGCTCTGTCCTATCCAACAGCAACCCCAGTGAGGCTCTTGGTGAAAGAATGACAGAAATCAAAAATAAAGTGATAAAGCTAATTTCCTTTGGCTCTAACTTTGTGTTAACCTTGGTGGGTACACACGTGCAAGTTTAATCTTAACTTCATCATGCATTCTTTGCTCTTTAAGATACTGCATATTTGTAAAAGTCTAAGGTCGCTGTCCAACAGCAGGGCACATTTTGCCCTTTAGAAAGCTCAACCTGTCCAGCCCCACATTTTACTGGCACCCACACCCTCCTGTTGGCCTTCTGATACAGGCTGGGTGTTCACAGGTCACGTTACTGAGTGGTTTTGTTTTTAGCTGAAGAAAATTGTGGCCTCTGGACACATATATAATCACTCACCTTGCTGGATTAATGCTCATATTCACTTGATAACTCGTTTTGGCACCTAAGTCTTTTGAGCCATAAGAAAGGAGGTTGAAAACACTTATAAATACTTTTGTGGTGAATAACTTTTAGAAAAATGTTAGGCAGCAACTCAGCATGAAACTGATAAAAAGTTGACAAAAACTGATTTCAGAAAATGAACCAAGGAAACCTGAAAATCTATGTATTACGATCTACATATAACTTTCATAAACATCCTTCTTGAAAGAGAAAAGGATTGGAGATACATATAAACACATACACATACATACAGAAAACATGCTAGAATTACTTACATACATTTAAAAACATCAATAAAGTAAGAGACATACTTGGTCACTAGATGGAGTGATTTAACATTTACCAATTTCCTAGGAAACCACACAAGAAACCTTTTAAAAATGTATTTTTGAAGTGTAATATACAAATAGAAAAGTGCCCATAATGTACATGTATAGCTTGATAAACATTCATAAACAAACAGAACATATTTGTAAAATCATTGCCTAGATCAAGGGCGACCTTTTCCATAAATGGCACGTGTCACTGGGATGGCTCTATGGAAAGGAATGTGGCTGCCTGCTACCACATGCAAAAATCATTCTAGATGGACTGCAATCTACACAGGAATGTTAAACACAGAAGGAAAACATACATATGATTCAAAGATATTCTCTTAAGAACAGATTTTTTTTAGAGTGGACATAGAAAAATGCTTCCCTTTACTGGTAGCAAAGAAAAAACTGCTCTATTGGGTTATATTAAAAATAAAGAATTTATGTTCATCAAAACATACCTTTAAGGGAGTAAAACTTAAAGTATTTTTTCAGATAAAAATTTTTATAGAAACCAGAGTTTTATAGCTACTCACACTTCTTTTTATTTAGAAGGGTCTTAATGCTCCCAGTTAGGCACCCAGAATTCCCCAAATTACAAAAAACAAAAACAAAACCAAAAACCCAAAAACAAAAAAACAGGTTAGTATGGAGAGCTGTCTCCTGCCTCCTGAAGACAGTTCAGCGAGAATGACACTTCTGCAGGTGTTGGGGAGGAGGGAGACCCTAAGGCTACTGCCCCCTCTGGTATCAGGAGAAACTGCATAGACACTGGGGGTAGGTAAGAGGGATCACTGGTAAAGCCAGAGATCTATACTAGATCTTGTTAGTGTGAATGACCTGAAATTTTCCAAGGTCTTAAATAAGAAGCCTTTCCCTCGGTTGCCCTGTGGTTTGCTTTGTCTAGTGCCTGGCTTACCTGAACACTCACGCTGCCCTGGAGTTTCAGCTGTAGTTTGATCATGTCCACTTCAGCCGAGGAGCACAGCTGCCGAAGCTCAGCCACCTTCTTACTCATCTCATCAATGGCCACTTCAATGGGGTTCAGGTCAGTGTGGTGTTGGTACATGACAGGGACCCGCTTCTTCACATAAGGGAAGCAGTGTATTGCTGTGGAGGAATGGGTCCCAGGATTACTCCACAGTATGCATGATCTTTACTGTTACTGAGGCAGAAGTAGTCATTGCCATTTTACAGACAGGGAACCAAAGTCACAGGCTAGTGTTTCACGGAACCAGAATGCTGCTTTTTCCAATCACTGTGTACGTTTAATAACAGGTTCCTTGTTAACTTTAATGTCAGAAGCGTATCTTTGAAGACAATCGCTTTATTGCTCCCTCCTAAATTTTCTCATCCATTACTGCCATACCTTCCTTGGAAGTTGGGAGATTTAAATGAGCTAGTAGATATAAAGATGGCTTTGGAAATGCAAATAAGACTAAACAGTTTTAAGATATCACATACATATTAAGTCCAGAAAAAATATTTAAAAATTCAATTTTATACACAGAATAACTTTGAATCACATGCTTAAGTCTGCACAAATCAGAGAAATTAATGAAAAATAAGAAGTGAGAATATAATTCCAAGCAAAGTATTCTGTGAACCAGAAATGCATAACTGCCAAAGTCACAATAACAGAGATATTTTGAAACAAATAATGTAACTAAAAATATTTATTTTCTTATATTTTTGTATTATATTTTACCGATTATGCAATTACAGTTGTCCCAATTTTTCCGTCTTTGCTCCCCATCCACCCAGCAACCCCACTCCCTCAGGCAATTCTACACCATTGTTCATGTCCACGGGTCATGCGTATAAGTTCTCGGGCTCCTCCATTTTCTATACTGTACTCTACATCCCCATGGCTCTGCTGTAACTACCCTAATCCCCTCATCTCTTCACCCATTCCCCTACATGCACCTTCCATCTGGATCTCCAGGGTGGGGCAAATAGTGTTAGCCAGGTTGAGGGAGTCTCAGCATCCACCTGCTGACTCTATGAGAGGAGGGTTTAGAAAAGGGACAGTGGTCTGTCTGCCTTTCTGTCTGATGTCCCCCAGCTCACACCTTGAGGCCAGACACTTCAGTTTCTCCCTGTTTGCCTCTGGTGCCTTTCAAGCTGCTACCCTGGTGCTGGAGCTCAGAGGGAGAGAGTCTGAGTAAGTTTGTGTGTGGGTTCTTTCAGGGGAACTACTTTGGCCTCCAGCAGAATTTTCCACTGACTCAATCTCTGCTGGTTTTTGCAGCCAGAAGTTACAGGGACATGTCTTTCTGGCACTGGAACTCTGGGCTGGGGGGCCCGGTGTGGTTCTGGTACTCCTTGCTCCTGAGATATCCCCCCCAAATTTTTATCTACCACACGTGGATGTGGGACCAGGCCAATTTGCACCTCTGCGCCTTCTACCAGTTTGGATGGATGTGGTTTCTTTTAATTCTGTAGTTGTCAGATTTCCATTTAACTCGATTTCTGATGGTTCTGAGTGATGGTTGTTCTATAGTTTAACTGTAATTTTGATGTGGTTGTGCAAGGAGGCAAGACATGTTTACCTATGCTGCCATCTTGACCAGAAGTCTCTCATATATTTTTTACCCCCCCCAAAAAATAAATAAATAAATCAGTGTTATTTTATCATAATAAGACACCTGAACATATCAACACCAAAGAGTTAATTTTAAAAATGAACAGAGAAACAGTTGGTTCTAATATGGGTCTGTTTCACATTTCTACTTTGTTGCTTTATATAGTATATAAATACCTGTAATATTCTCATTTAACATCTATTTACTAATTGACCTTTAGATACAGGCTTAAAAGCTATCTTTTAACAAGCAAAAAATAAGATGAGAAGATGAGTTTTGATTTGTTACTATTCAGTAAGTGGCTGGGGTGGGGTGTTACTCAGAAAGAACTTACCACAAGATGAGAAAACAGGCAAGCCCCATAGAACACAGAGTTCCAATGGGCCACCCAAAGTCTGGACAAAGCTGGAGAAGATGTTCAATCTGATGCAACCTCTTTTGCCACATACTCACAGGCCCGTATTAGTCTCTAAAAATTTTATCAATGTGAAGTCCGGGTCTGTGTCTCCTATTTCTTTTGTATTCCTTGTGGGCAGTTTTTAAGTGGCAACACTGGGATCAATAAATCCTACTTAAACCAAAGTGTCCCTTGAAAATGTGACAAGATCTGGGCACTGCTGCTTACCAGCCAGGGAAACGGGGAAGCGACCCCTAGACCAGAGGTGCGCCTGGACGGGACAGACTGACAGCTTTATGGAGGAGCATTACAGCTGCCGCATCTGTGATGAAGAAGCACCTGTGGAAATGTTTCATGAAGCTAACAGCCAAGTTAAAACATACACGATTAGTTTTATCACAGTATCGAGTGCCACAGTGCAGTAACACCTCTATTTTGGAGAGAAAAACCAACTCCAAAGATGTAATGAGACGTCCATGAATTATACTGATTTCACTTGGCATAAAAGTCCTGAGTTACTGCTTCTTGTGATGGTAGCTGGTGATTTAAAGAGGCAGGGTGGGGCAAAAGTAGCTTTACAGTTGTGAGTATGTGAAATAGAGTTTATTCTCATACAGCTCCTTCTCCCCCTACATGCTTGCATGGCCCACTCCCTCACCTCTTTCAAGTCTGGACTCAAATGTTGCCTCCTCAATGAGGTCTACCTCAGTCACCCTATTTAAACTGCAACCCTCACACTCATCCCCACATTTCCAATCTCCTCTTGCTTTTGTTTAGAACACATATTATCTTCCAAAATAGGTAATTTATGCATCATGTTTACTGTTTATCATTTATCTCCTCCTGCTAGTATCTAAGGTGCACAAGCCAGAGAGTTTTGTTTTGTTAGTATGCTAAGATGGAACACTGCCTGTGTTCAACAAATTTTGCTGAATTAACTAATGTATTATAGCCCAAATGGCTAAATGAAGAAACAAAGCGGCTTGGAAGGTGGAAAAATAGGTGATGGACTCAGCGAGCTATTACCTTGTTCATAAACAGCTCACACTAGTGATCTGCATCTCTGTAAGAAGGAGACTGAGGAAGAGATGGCTGAGGAGTGATTATATGGTCAGTTCAGAGTGAATACAAGGTGAAGGGGGGAGAATATTTCCAACCTGAGTGGGAGTCTGGGCATGATTTGGAAGACTCTGGAAGAGTGATTGGGAAGAAACCCCAGGCCAGAGGTTCTATGAAAGAAGAAATGGAGGGGATCATGTTGGGAGGTAGGCTCAGAAATGTCTTGTACACCAAAGGGGCCAGGAGGGTGATTGTTAGGTTTTTAAATGATTACAAATTGAAACTGACTGAACCATCCAGAAAAGTGGGCGTGTGCTAGGTTCAGAGGGCTGGGGCCACTCCACGCCTTGGATGGCCAAGGGTCAGGTTTGAAGCAATTCAACGAAAGAAGAACCTAAGGTATTAATAACATGATGGGAAACTCTCAAGTTCAAAGTTTGCAGGATATCCTGATCTGTGCATCTTTAACTGAAGGTTGATATAGTTTTTAGTAGTATTTTTATAACTCCTCCTCTACATCTTTACACTGTCCAGTAACTTACCCTTTCAACATACACCCTTGCTTTTGTACTGTGCTACAGTCTCCTTTTGATTGTCATCAACCTCAGAGGCAAGGTGCTCAATGGTAAGTGAGATTTAGCAAAAGAAGTACATTCTTTCCCCTCCTGGGTATGATTCACAAAATTCTTTAATATGAGATGGGAAGTATAACTTTCCTTTTACATATAAGGAAACTAAGGCACAGAGAGGTCAGGTGAAGTGCCCAAGGTCGCAGAGTAAGTGTGACCCAGGTCTGCAAGACCCAGGCCCGGGCTTTACGCTGCCCGCATTTCTCAGCCTCTTAGCTGTGGAAAGTGGTTATTTCCCAAGTCAACAACACGTGTCTATTTTGCGTCTCCTGGAGTGGAGTCACTCTTGGTCCTCTATATTATTGCAAGTACAGAGCGTTGCTCATGTTGTTTATCTAATCTAAAATACTTCTGTGAGGAAATGGTAAACAGTAACCCTGAAGGAAACCTGCCTAGGGAAAATACCCTATGGTAATAACTGTTTATGAATCAGTATGATACCTGAGTGAAATAATCATAATAAAAAACCTGACCCTGCCCTGGCTGGTGTAGCGCACTGGATTGAGCACCGGCCTGCGAACCAAAGGGTCACTGATTTGATTCCCCAGTCAGGGCACATGCCTGGGTCGCAGGTCAGGTCCCCAGTGGAGGGATGCTCGAGAAGCAACCACACATTGATGTTTCTCTCCTTCTCTTCCTCTCTCCCCTCCCCTCTCTCTAAAAATAAAAATAAAATAAAAAATATATTTTTAAAAAACCTGGTCCTAACTCATCAGTGAATGAAGTTTATTTAAAGCAGCAGTTCTCCAACTTGAGTGGTGTCAGAATCACCCAAAGGGCTTGTGAACCACAACTCACTGCCCCTGTCCCCAGTGTGATTCATACGTCTGGGTTGGGCTGGATAACTTGCATTTCTAACAAATTTCCAGGTGATGCTGATGCTGCAGATTCAGGAACAATCTTTGATAAGCACTGATTTAAGGTCGTCACTACTATATCGATGAATATTGTAAGCTGATAATTCTCATAAAATGACCCCATTTGGAATTGTAGTTACCTTGCCTCATTAAGGGAGAATGTGCTACTGTGTCCATTAGAAAAACAATTCATGACATATGGGGGAGAGACAATGCTGTTTGTGCTTTACATGTTGTTTTATTATTTTAAGAGCAGGAGTAGGAACCATTTCTTTAAGAATTAAGCTTTTGTTGCAGCTGGGTGGCTCAGGCGGTTGGAGCATCAGCCCATACACCAAAAGGTATGCACGTTTGATTCCTGGTCAGGGCACAATCTAAGTAGTAGATTTGATCCCAGGCTGGGGCATGTATGGGAGGCAACTGATCCATGTTTGTCTCTCACATTGGTGTTTCTCTCTCTCTTTCTTCCCCTCTCTCTAAAGTCAATGAACATATCCTCCGGTGAGGGTTTAAATAAAAAGAATGTAGGTTGTTTTTTAAATATAATTTTTACCTTTTATCCCAGCTCTCTCATAGAAAAAGTGAAAATTCTCTGCAATATGTTGTTCTGAGCTATTTTATAATGAGCCATATTCTTTCTTTGTTAATGGCTGTACTGAGATATGAATCATAACCCACAGAATTCACCCATTTAAAGTATACACTTGTGAGAGCAGAGCCTCACCTGAAATGCAGCGTCTCAGTAGTGCTCCTCCATTTATTATTATAATGTGCCATGAGACGGCCCAGATGGAACACTGGTAACACTGGCTCCTAGACAAGCACCGGTTGCCTGCTGGCTCAACTGAACTATGGCCGCTCTTTGAAAAGTGTGGCTGGGTGGAACATACGGACACACCAGGCCTTCTGAATAGGCTTTTCCAGTTTTGTTTGTTTGTTTGTTTGTTTGTTTAAAGTCAAAGTGTTTTCTTTGAGGTTACCTCTGCCGTGTTGCTGACCCTAGCCTAAGAGCAGATGAGTCAAGCTCTCCCAAAGAAGGTAAAAATCACTCCTAATAAGATTCTACACTTGTCAGGAACTGGGAAATAGTGCAAAACACATTTTTGAGAATGGTTTATTGATGGCTAAACAGTGCCAAAAAATTAATTAAAACTCTGCAACAGCTGAATAGGTGGCCTCTGAATGCAGTGAGCTTCCCGATACTGTGTGCAGGGCCCTGACCTGGTGGCCACGGGCCTAAGCAGGGTCAGTGTGGGTTCCAGAAGGGGTCCGGGAATCATCTGAAATTGTGTGCGGAAGCATTCTGAGGAGGTAAGTGCCCACTGTTTTCATCAGGTTCTAAGAAGGGTAATTGACATGACTTTGAATATGAACTTCTGGTCTAGTAGAAGAAAATGTAAACAGATAAGTAGAAAAATGTCATGAGTATTCCAAAGCAAGAATCTGATAAATGTTAAACCAAAATGGATTTGTGGGGAAAGTTAACTAAGCTTGAAGGAAACCTCCAATTCTAGAAGCTTCTGGATCCCTTCCAGAAAGCTCTATGTTCAGTGTCCAGGCTGACATCTGGATGTGATTCTTAAAGGGAGAAGCCAGGGAAACTGTACCTGTCAATATTGTGCGCCGTTTGCACTGCTCCTCAACCCCACCCTGCCTCTTCCCGGCCTGAGTGAAAGGCATCTCAAACATGAAGCGGCGAATGTTGTGAGATCTTTCAAACTCTGTTTTCCTTTCTTGCAATTCTTTTTCATCAAAGAACGGGATGACGTGAGTCACCTGGATATATGCATACTTGGAATCCAGGTCCTTAGGGTTGACCTTTAAATAAATAAAGAAAATGGAAGATTGGTGCTAGCGGAAGTACTCCTTCAAAGCAGGCCTAAGCTGTGTTTTTCCACTTTTTAATAGTAAAAGTTTTGGACAAATTCAGAAAAGTTGGAAAAAAATAGTACAAAGAACACCTATATACCCACCACCTAGAATGACTGCTAATATTTTGCTATATTTGTTTTAAATACACACAAAGACTTTTTTAGTTGAACCATTTCAAAGTAAGTATATATCATGACACTTCAGCCAACACCTACTGAACACGAGGATATTCTCTTCCATAACTAAAATATGTTATCATACCTAAGAAAACTAACCCTATTTCCCTAATATGCCCCAATACACAGTCTGTATTAAAATTTCTCAAATGTCCCCAGAACCTTATTTATAGCTATCTGTCCGTTTTATATTTAGCTGTGGTCTCCTAATTCTTGTTTAGTCTAGAATTTTAATTCCCCACTATTTTTTCATAACATTGAAATGTTTATTTCAGTAAAAATGTTTAAAACCAAGGCCCCCAAATTATAATTAATCGGTAGGCAGAATACATGAAAACAGATGTAGTTGAATTAATTTAAACAGGTACAGCCTATTAATCTAAAACTAATATAAACATAAATTTAGTTCCTGATTAACTTAGCACATAATGCTTTTAAAACAACATTTCTGGAATTAGTGGTGTACTAACTTATGGGACATGGTAGAAAATTAAACATAGGCATTTTCCATATAAAACCCAAAGGTAATTTCTTAGGGTGACAAATCAATTTTGCACATATGAATTACATTCAAGCTTCTAGAACAATAAAAGGGGACATGAAAGAACTGTAGGGAGCTTGGAGACTAGATCGGCATCAGTGCAGGCAAACGAACATAGCCAAGATAGTTTTACTGGCCTCAAATTACCACTCATCACTGTTCTCTTACATTTGTGAAGAAAAATGAAAACAGATGTGAAAGTACCTTAACCTTTCAAAGTTAAGAAGGTACATAGTCATGAGTTATTTCTATTTTAGAAAAGGCCATCTGGACAATTATTATAATTGTATTCAAACCTTTTAAACTTAACTTTCTTTAGGAGAAACAATTTAAAGCAATGGAAATGAACATGCTTCCCTATTGTTTTAGTGGTATTTCCTTAGTCTTCATTTTCAAAGTTGTACATATGCCTCAGTAGAAGGAAGGAAGGACTGGTATTTCAGAGAAGAGAAGGTCTAGGAAGTCTTTCAGCTGCTACATCAAGGACTACATATGAAAAGGGAAGAAGAATACATGAGAGCCTTGAGAAGAGGCTATAATTTTCAAGCCACGACTTGACCCAGGCAAAGGTTTCAGTTTCAGAGAGAAACGCAAATTGGGCCTGAGTAATTTGTCTAGGAAGAAAGCAGACCTTAATAAGGTCATATTGAGGATCCTGGTTAAAAACAGACCAGGAACGTGTGTTCATCCCTTTTCCTTTGTGTGAATCTATTAAAATGGCAATACAGAATTTACATGCAAGGACCAAGAAAAGAGGACAGAAGGTAGCAGTAGCAGTGGGTGAGAGCCTTTAATGGCAGGTGAATGGATGGTAGGTGAATGGATGTGTGCAGGTGAATGGATGTGTGCTATTTGGTTTGATTCTGGATTAGAGAGAAGCTCTAATCCAAGTTCTGACAAAGAGGGGTAAAATGAGTCAGAGCAACCCTGAGAAGCCTGCTGCTATAGACTGAATGTCTATGTTCCCCCCAAATTCACAGGTGGAAATATTAAGCTCCAATGTGGCGGTATTAGAAGGTGGGAGGCGATTAGGTCATGAGGGTAGTAACCCTTAGAGTGGGATTAGTACCCTTCAAAGGGGCACCACAGAGCTCCCTCACCCCTTTCACCATGTGAGGACACAAAAAGAAGACAGCTGCCTATGTGCCAGGAAGAAAGACCTCAACACATAGTGAATCTGCTGGCACCTTGATCTTGGGCTTCCCACCCTCCAAAACTGTGAGAAATAAATCTCCGTTGCTAGCACATCAGCCAGTCTATGGTGTTTGTCATGTCAGTCTGAATGGACAGATGTCCATAAGAGCATCAGCACTCGGATTAGGGTGACCCGGGGAGGTGAGGGACAGAAACCACGGCAAGTGGCCCAAAGTCTATCTGGAGTGGCAGAACCCCAGATCCCCTTCCCTAGTCCTCACCCCAAAAGACAAGAGAATATTCCTTGGAGAAACAGGTCTGGAAAAAAGTCTAAGCGGAGTCACCAGCATCAGCAGAAAACAGGAAAGAAGTACAGAGTAAAACATAAGGCAAGTAGGAGAAAGGCTGCAGGCCAAACATGGGACTGTTGGCCTCTGCCTGTCTCCTACATCGAGGATCCAAGATCAGCCCTTTATTTGTCTCCTCCCTACCACTTAGGCAGGAGGCTGGGGGATTTTTCTCTAGAGAATGAAAGGCCTCAAGGAGCCAGATTCCAGGCACTGGGGGCTCCAAAGCAGGCCTCAGGACAGAAAGTGAGCCACCTAAAGGGTGGACTTTGAAAGAGGGAGAGCTTATCATTGCTGGAAACTGAGCAGGGGAAGCATTTTTCATGGACAAAACAGGAGCTCTATTTTGGCCTGAGTTTCAGGAAGCAAAGGGACACCCACCTTCCTGTAGGTGCCCTGAAGACAATGGGATACACATTTGTAAATGTACAGGAAAAACAAAGCAGGTTTAGAAAGGGTCTTCATGAAAGCAACATAGTCTCTCTATATGGAAGGTAAATCTCATTTCTACAAATGTGTGCTGGCTAGTTAGTTTATTTCTTGATGTGTCCATCTGCTGGTCCATCTGTCCATATGTCCAGCAATCAGTCAGAGTGCCACGTAAATATGCCCATGCTAAGTGCAAGGGATAAGTGCTATGAGAAACAGAGCTTTGGACACTACTCTTACAGAGTTTCTGAATATCTGGACTAAAAAATGTATATTCTTTCAGACATTATTTTATAAGTGAATGTCTTTTTAAAATTATAAAACTAAAATTTGCTTAATGAAGGACATCTGGAAAGCACAGAAAGAAAAGGTGTTAAGAAGAAAACTATACACTTGCCACTCAAGGCCAACCATTCTTAATGTTTTTCCTGGTTCTGTTTTTTTCTATACACATTTATGAATATATATGGCCAATCGTGCATAATCGAAACAATATTATATTGCCATAATATGTTTCCAAACATAGTCATACCTTGCCAGAATCCTGTATCATTTTGACATTTTCAGAACCAAATTTATCTGAATAAAGCTTAAGGAGTCTCTGAGAAATTTCTGACAGAGGTGTGAGCTTGGGTTCTTTGTAAATATACTCCTTTCCATCTTCGTCTTCAAAGAATCCCTGTGATATAGAGCACAGTTAGAGAACTGTCACCAAATACAAGCCCAGGGCTACCACCCAGGAAAGGTTATAAGGGTTAAAAAAAGAGAAATGACTCTAAAATAAAAATCCTAACTAAACAGGCTTTTCAAATAGGAAGGAGAATGACAATAATATGAAGTCTGGGTGCAAAGATAAAGGAAAAACGCACGACTGCAAACTCATTCAAAAATGCTGTCATTAAGTGTTGAGTGAAATGAAAGACTGGAGATTTAAGACTGTGGTCTCTTGGTGAAGTCTGATGATGGGATTCAAGCCTGTTTCACATTCCCAAGAAACAGAACTCAGCAGCCTGCTCAAGGCAGGCCTCAGAAATGCACACCTATCTCGTCTCCTGACTGTTCCCACTTACCCAGGATTTTATGACATAAATGGAAGCATTTGGGTCTGGAGTAGGTTCAGCAAAAGCTATGTAAAGTTTGTGTAAATTCTATTTTGCTATACTGATGAGAAAAATGTTAAAGGGCTGCAGCATGATATCAGAAAATATTTTCATTATTACCAGTCACATCTGGTCTCACAATCACCAATATTTTCATTGCCATCATGCTTTAGCACCAATCACATCTGAATACAACAAGGCTTTAGAATTGCATGGGAAGTGAAAAAGGTTGAAAATTTACAAGCCCAGATTGAGGTTAATAGTTGGAATAAATTAAAACAAAACATTTTTCATCTAAAATGGAAGAGAAAACATGGTGCCAAAACTACAGTATATATTTTTAAAAAGCAGGCTAATATGAAACAAAAACAACCACATCAAAATAGGAGTTTAGATGCAGTAATTTCACTACATTATTTGCTTATTAAGCATTTACTGTAATTACCTCCACATCTGTTTCACTGTCTGTAAACTGGTATTGCTATAAAGTTATAAAAGACAATAACAGGATAAATTGAAGGTTATATAATGCTCATAGAAAACCACACATTCTAAATAAATAGATTGTAATTTATACCATTTAGTTATGTTAGAGACTTGGAGGTTAAATGTTCAGTTAAATTTAAATTAACCCATTCATGTAGGGTTTCTGAAATATTACAATGGTAAATATATTTGCGGAGATATTACATTACAAGATGTAGAAATGCACAGGGACAAAAGAAACCAGACAATCTTAATTTGGTTTAAAACATGCAATATAGATGTGAGGAAACAAGATGATTTCTGTAAATGAAATAAAATGTTAATTATTTTGGAGGCCGTAATGACTAGACAGATATACATACAGACTTGCAAAAGAAACTTGCAAACCACACCAAGTACCAAATATGCCGCTAAGAAAGTCTTATGGAGGGAGAACTTACCGCTGCCTTAAGAAAGTAATAAAGAAAAGACAAGAAGAAAGAAAAAAAAAAAAGCAGAAAGTTTACTACTGAGGAAGATAAGAATCATACTAAAGATGACAAATTCATCAAATTAGCATTTACAGAAAGCAGAAAATTTACAAAATACAATTTTATGGAGTTAAAAAAAACAAAGGACTTGAGACAGCCTACAGAACAGAGAGGAGGCTCACCTGTCCGAAGAAGGCCACTCGGAAGTAGGTCCCCAGGAGCCTGCGGCCTGAGTGCATGACCTCGGTCACTTTGCTGTAGGCCTGGTGTAGAGTGTCGTACAGATGGGCTAGCCTCTGGAAAGCAGAACAAAACCCATGTCTACCTACTTGTAACTAGTAGAATCAATTTAAAAATAACAAAATAGATCATGAGCATGAAAAATCCTTAGACTTGAGTTTAAAAAAATCAAGGATATGTTTTGACTGCACAACTGGTAGTGATGATTTTTGAGTTGTATTATTTCCTACCCAAAGGGACAGCTTGCATATGAGGACCAACCAGATTTCCACAATGTAGTAAGCAAATTCTGCTTTCAAGTTAACAGGAGATGTCAGAGATGATAAAGTCTTACCATGATGTTTTTAGTCCTTGATTTTCCCACTGCATTTGATATGCTAAGAGAAAGTGGACGACCTTCCAGCCCAGGGAGACTGGAAGGAACACCATTTTCCCATGCAGGTAGAGCAACAAAGCGTAATGAGAGAAAAAAAGGCACCTGGTGATTATAAAACTGTTCCTGGTAACCTTTCAAAAGTGGAGTGTCAAAACTACAGACCTTTGTTGTTTGAGATTTGGGGTCTGTGTAGAGGTGGGGCCTGTATGTGCAATGCCTGGTGGCTCAGAGGGTGGTGACTGCCATCACCAAGTGGAGGGTCAGAGACCACTTGTTCATCTCCGACTGTGGCCTGTCTGCTCTCTTTGCATGTAATAAAGTCTGGGGATATATGTCACTCCATGCCCTCTAAACTGGAGAAAACAAACCACGCAGATACCTCAAAATCTCTCCGCTTCTCATAAATGGGGATGATGAGCTTGTAGATGTCAGCAATCAACTCATAGCGTTCGGCCTTCCAGAGTCCATCTGCACACTGTTCTAGGAGTTCCATGAGCACATCCTGATCAAAGAAGAAGGCCATCAGCCAGAAAAGAGTGTTATATAAAGGATGCCATTTCATTCCTTGCAGGATGCATAAGTGGTTAAGATGGCTAGGAGGAAAATTTCAAAATATGGAATATTTTTCAACATTAATTTTCACATTTGTAACAACTCATCACTACGTTCTATTTTTAATTTAATTTTTATTTTTAACTTTTAGAGAGAGGAAAACGGAGGGAGAAAGAGGAGAGAAGAATCGATGTGAGAGAGAAATATTAATTAGCTGCCTTCTGTATGCACCTCAATTGGGGACCAAACCTGCAGCCCAGGCATGTGTCCTGACAGGGAATCAAACGAGCTACCTTTTGCTTTGCAGGATGACACCCAAGCAACTGAGCCACACCGGCTAGGGCACTATGTTCTTTTTTAATGATTCATTTTCCAAGCACGTTTGCAGGCAGAAATGAAGGGTCACATTGTACAACTCTGTAGTAGTTGACTGCAAGGAAAAAACTGATATTGATAGCCTCATATAGGCTCAATATTTGTTCTTAGTTCTCTTTTTATAAATATAATTAGAAAAACAATATTTTCCTTCCTGAGGAATTATGATGATGCTGAGACACGGAGAGTTACTAAGCATGACTTCAACACAAATTGTAAATCTCAGAACAATTCAGTAATGGTGTGTGGTAGGCATTATGCCTGCCTCACCAAAATCCTTTTCACCTTCCCTTTGAGATTCCTACTTACTGAAGTTTGGGCAGTCACCCAGCCTCTGTTAAAATCCTTAAACTAGTTCCGGCCTAGATGGAGGTATAGATAGATATGCTCTGCCTCTTCATATAACCAAAAGAAGGAAACGACCAATTTAAAAACAAAAAACAACCAGAACTGCCAGAAAAGCGAACTATATGGATGTCCAACAACCAAGTAGTTAAAGAAGAAACATTCATCCAGGCTGGTAGGAGGGGTGTAGATGGGCAGCCAGGGTGGAGAGGATGCGTAGCAAGGGAGCGGTTGGTGGACTAGGCAGTTCCACATTCATGTGCAGATAAACTGGAACAACTGGGGAGTGAGACAGATCATACAACCCAGGGCTCAAGTGCAAGTAAAATAAAGCCTCAGAACCTCTGGCTCTAAGTACCTGTGGGGGTTGTGGTGGCAGGAGAAATGGCCAGTCTCTTGAAAGTGCGGCAAGAGCTGAGCAAGTGCCACTGTTCCCTCTCTGACCCCTCCCCGACATACAGCACCACGATACAGAGAAGTGTCCTACCCTGGTGAATACCTAAGGCTCTGCCCCTCACAACATAACAGGTGCACTGAGACAAAGAAATATGGGCCAAATGAAAGAACAGATCAAAACTCCAGAAAAGGAATTAAGTGACAAGGAGATAGCCAACCTATCAGATTCAGAGTTCAAAACACTGGTAATTAGCATGCTCACAGATATGATTGAGTACGGCCACAAAAAAAAGGCTATACAAAGTGAAATAAAAGAAAATGTGCAAGTAACCAAAAGTGAACGGGAGGAAATCGGGACTCAGATCAACGATTTTGGAACAAAAAGAAGAAATAAACATTCCACCAAAACAGAATGAAGAAACAAGAATTCAAAAAATGAAGAGAGGCTTAGGAACCTCTGGGGCAACTTTAAACCTTACAACATCTGAATCACAGGGGTGCCAGAAGGAGAAGAGGAAGAGCAAGAAATTGAAAACTTATTTGAAAAAATGAAAGAAAAGTTCTCCAATCTGGTGAAAGAAATAGACACAGAAGTCCAGGAAGCTCAGAGTCCCAAAGAAGTTGGACCCAAGGAGGAAGACACCAAGACACATCATAATTAAATTATCCAAGATGAAAGTAAGGAGAGAATCTTGAAAGCAGCAAGAGAAAAGGAGAGAGTTCCCTACAAAGGAGCTCCCATAAGACTATCAGCTGATTTCTTGAAAGAAGCCTTACAGGCAAGAAGGGGGCTAGAAAGAAGTATTCAACGTCATGAGAGGAAAGGACCTACATCCAAGATTACACTATCCAGCAAAGAGGTCATTTAGAATGGAAGGGAAGATAAAGTGCTTTCCATACAAAGTAAAGTTAAAAGAGATCATCATCACCAAGCTCTTATTATATGAAATGTTAAAGGGTCTTATCTAAGAAAAAGAAGATCAAAACTATGAACAGTAAAATAACAAACTTACAACTGAACCTAAAACAAAAACAAAAACAAAGACTAAGCAAACAACTAACAGGAACAGAATCGTAGAAATGGAGGTCACATGGAAGGTTATGAGCTTGGAGGGGGAGGGGTCATATAGGGGAAAAGGTAGACGGAATAAGAGGAATGATTGGTGGGTACAGAATAGACAGAGGTACAGGATATACAATAGTATAGGAAATGGAGAGGCCAAAGAAGTTATATGCCTGACTCATGGACTAAGGGCGGGCGGGAATGCTGGAGGGAGGGGGATGCAGAGCAGAGGGGGAGAAAGAGGAGAAAAAAATGGGACAACTGTAATAGCATAATCAATAAAACATACTTAAAAAAATAAAATCCTTAAACTTTGGAGGAAGCTAACATCCATGACTCAAGGGTTGGGGCATGTGGCTCAGGGTTAAAGTAATCAGCATAAATCTATTTCCTGGTCACAGTCATTGCTTCATCATGGGTGGACACATGACCTAAACAGGTCAATCAGGGTAATTTTGGGACCTCAGCTTGGATTCAGGGACAGAACTGCTCTCACCAGACTGGATATAAGAGAGGCAGTGGGTAGCTTAACTAGAGCTGGCATGAATCCCATCAACAGGCAGGGGCCTGTCTGCCTTAGTAACAGAGTGGAAGGCTCCCCCTTCCCTCCCAAAGCAACTGTATCATTAAATGTTTAGACTGATTGCTATCAATCTCTCTGGAATTTCCTAATGGGAGCCAATTTATTTGACCTTTCTTGCTTAAGACCAATTGAGTGGGGTTTTACCAACAATGCTGAGCAAATTTTCATGTGTTTATTTGTCATCTATATAGCTCTGGTGAAGTGTCTATTCAAATCTTTTGCTCATTTCTCTCCTGGGTTGTTGATTTCCTTATTATTGGGTTTTGAGAGTTCTTTATGTATTTTACATAAAAGTCCTGTACCAGGCCTGTGATTTGTAATTTTCTTCCAGCTTGCAGCTTGTCTCTGGAGTTTCTTAACATTGCCTTTTGAAGAGAGAAGTTTTTAGTTTTGATGAAGTTCAATTTATCGAGTTGTGATTTTTTGGATTGTGCTTTATATATTATATCAGAGAAAGCTTTATTTAACCCAAATTCACAAAGACTTTTTCCTATGTTTTCTTCCAGAAATTTTATAGCTTTACATTTTATATTTAAGCCTATGATTCACTGAGTTATTTTTGAATATGGTGTAAAGTATGGGTCAACATCTATTTTTTTCCATATGTATGTTCAATTTTCCCATCACCATTTGATGAAAGACTATCCTTTTTTCAGTGCATTGTCTTTGAATCGTATTAAAAAATCAATTGACCATATGTGTGCAGGTCTATTTCTGGCTTCTCTATTTTTTCCATTGACATTTGTCTCTATCCTTGTGCCAGTACCACACTGTCTTGATTATACTGTAGATTTATAGAAGGGGGTTTCTCTGGAGTGACATTTCTAATATGTTGGGCCAAATAACTCTGTTCTGGGGCGCTGTCCTGTGCATTACAGAATGTCTAGCAGCATCCTGGGCCTCTACCAACTAGATGCCAGTAGCAGGAACATCTCCACCCTCCCAGATCATGACAATAAAAAATGTTTCCAGATGCTGCCAACTGTGCCCTGGGTGGGAAAATCATCCTCAGTTGAGGACAACCGCTTCACAGTAGTCTTGAAATCAGGCAGTATGGCCCAGCCTTTTCCAAAGTTGCTTTGGCTGGTCCTGTTCCTTTGTCTTTCCACTTAAACTTTACAGTCAGTTTGTTGATTTCTACCAAAAGTCCAGATGGGAGTTTAATTGGGACTGCTCTGAATCTATAAATCAATTTAGATAATTGACATCTTAACGATATTAAGTCTTCACTCCATTTATTTAGGTCTTTGATTTCTTTCATCAGTGTCTTGTAGTTTTTACCATACAAATCTATACAGATTTATACCTAAGTTCTGTGTTTTTTGACATTATGAATAGTACTGTTTATAAATCCTGATAATTTATTTTTTCAAGGAAGTTAAGTTTTGGGTAAGACTGAAAGTCATCAATTGCATTTGTTTGCAAAAACTATACAAAATAGTCACTAAAAATATAGTGAAACTATGGTTGCAAGAGTCTCTAAAAAGAAAGCTGATTGGTTTTATATATTGATCTTATATCCTGTGATCTTGCTAAACTCACCTATTAGTTTTAGTAGTTTCTTCTGTAAATTCCTTGGGATTTTCTCTGTCACAAAAGACAACTGTATTTGATGTTAACATAGACGGTATTATTTCTTTTTCTTGCTTCACTACATTTGCTAGACCTTCTAGCCCAGTGTTGAATAGTAATGGTGAAAGCATATTCCTGTCTTGTTCCCAATTTTAGGGGGAAAGTATTCAGTCTTTCACCATTAAGTGTCATATTAGCTGTAGATTTTTTGTCAATAATCTTTTTCGGGTTGAGGGAGTTCCTTTCTATTCTTAGTTTTTCAACATGGGTGGATGCTGAATTTTTTTCAAATGATTTTTCTGCACCTATTGAGATGGTTATATGTTTTTTTTCTTATTTATTCTGTTAATATGTTGAATTATATTTATTGGTTTTCCAATGTTGAATCAACAGTGCAGTCCCAGGGTAAACCCCACTTGGTCATGATGCATTTCTCTCTTTTATAAACTGTTAGATTCAATTTGCTAATATATTATTTAAGACTTTTTATAGTTGCCTTTAAACATGTTTGATCCTCTGTCATACTGTAAATGAAGGATAGGGCCTGTCACAAGGGTAGGATACTCTGAATTAAGAGCAGCAGGGATTAATTTATTTAACAGTAGTCAGTGCATCTCTGGGTGAGTACTAGGGAGGCCAACGATCAAGTGAATAAAGTACTTCCTGCTCCCATAGAGCTGAGATTATTGTGGAGACAGGTCCAAAAAGAGGTTATAAAAGACGGTGGTAAGCGTGCTATGAAGAAATGTGCAGGGAATCAGGGATGCAGAAGAACGGTAAACATCAGAGATGAGGAAAGGGGTGGGCATGGAAGGTTGCAGAAGGTGACGACTGACTGAGTCTTAAAAAATGATCAGGAGTTAGACACATGAAGGTGAAAAGTAGGAGTAGATGAGGGAAGGATGAGAGGGGAGACATTCCAGGAAGAGGGAACAGCATAGGCAGACACAGGGAAGATGGCAGCATGGTGTGGGGTGGATTTGCAAGTAGTCTGAGGGGTTGGAGTATAAAATTTGAATCAGAGAGTGGCAAGAGATGAGGCTGGATGTGTGAAAAGGATTAAACAAATTCTATATCACCACTCTCAAAGTTTTCTATGTGAAACATAAATCAGCAATTAAATGTTGATAATTTTATGAGACATGAAAATCCGTAAAGACATACAACTACCACAACAATGAAGGAATATATAAGACAGATGTTAGTTGATTTTAAAATGATGTTCTGAGAATTCCGGTCAAGATGGCAGTATAGACAGACATGGCTCACCTCTTCACACCACCACATCAAAATTACAACTAAAATACAGAACAACCATCACTCAGAACTGTCAGAAGTCTAGTTGAATGTAAGTTTGACAACTATGGAATTAAAGAAACCACGCCCATCCAGACTGGAAGGAAGGTCACAGACATGGAACAGGTTCCCCACCCATGTGTGGAGGATAAATATTCAGGAGGGATATCTTGGGAGCGAGAAGTCCCAGCCCCACACCAGACCCTCCAGCCGAGGATTCCAGGGCCAGGAAGATAAGTCCCCACAACTTCTGGCTACAAAAAGCAGCGGGGATTGAGTCAGTGGAAGAAACTGATGGAGCCCAAACAATTCCTCTTAAAGAATCCACACTTCACACCGATCAGAATGGCCATCATAAAAACTATAAGTGCTGGAGAGGTTGTGGAGAAGAGCGAACCCCAGTACACTGTTGGTGGGAATGCAGACTGGTGCAGCCGCTGTGGAAAACAGCTAGGAATTTCCTCAAAAAACTAAAAATGGAACTGCCTTTTGACCCAGCAATTCCACTGCTGGGATTATACCCTAAGAATCTTGAAACGTCAATTCAAAAGAATCTATGAATCCCAATGTTCATTGCAGCACAATTTACAATAGCCAAGTGCTGGAAGAAACCTAAGTGCCCATTAGTAAATCAGTGGATTAAAAAACTATGGTACATTTACACACTGGAATTCTATGCAGCAGAAAGAAAGAAGGAACGCCTACGTCTTGGGAGAGCATGGAAGGAACTGGAGAGCATCATGCTAAGTGAAATAAGCCAGGTGGTGAAAAGACAAATACCATATGATCTCACCTATAAATGTAACGTAATCAACAAAACAAACAAGCAAGCAAAATTTAACCAGAGAAATTAAAATAAAGAACAAACTGACAGTAACCAGAAAGGGGAGGGGGGAATAACAAGGAAAAGAAGCGGAAGGGTCATAAAGGTCGTCAAGGAATGTATATAAAGGACCCATGGACAACGCCAAAGGCTGGTAATACAGAGGGTGGGGGAAAGTGGTGGCAGGAAAATGGAGACAATTGTACTTGAAAAACAATAAAAAAGAAAAGAAAAAAAAGAACCCGCACATGGACTCACCTACTCAGGCTCAGTCCCTCTGAGCGGCAGCACTGGGCTGACAGCTTAAAGGGTACCAGGGGCATACTGGGAAAGGTTGAAGTCAGTCTGGCACTAAGGTAAGCAGAGGCTACTGTCACTTTTCTGAGCCTTCCCCCGACAGAGCCACAGCTGGTAGGCTGGTGCCATATTTGAGACTCCATCAACCTGGCTAACACTGTTCCACTGGCTTTGGAGATCCCTACAGACTCAGACCCACCCAACTATGGACCCACCCAAGCTGCTTTTCCATATGAACGGCTGGTCTTGGCTCACGTGTCACAACTTCCTAAATACTCTCAAATAATCAACAGCTGGCCTCATGAGCCCCAGGCCCTGCACTAGCCTAGATCCACAGCTTGGCTTCACCTGGGAATTTCCAAGCCCAGCACAAGTAGCAGCCATCTCACGTTGCTTTATAGCTCAGGTAGGGTGGCCCCTTGGAAAAACACAGGTGGAGGCTGACCGTGGCCTGTACCACTTGGGAAACCCCAGGGCCTGTGCACCCAGTGGACAGCTACAGACCACGTCGGAGTACCACAACCTGCCCCTGTGCAGATGATCCTCAACAGAGGGCAGAAGTTGGTGGTCAGTGGTCACAGCCAGTCCTTGCAGCTGACTGGCCTGGGTAAATCCCTCCCATTGATCTGTCAACAGGAACCAAGGCTCAACTACAAGAGAAGAGTGAACTCAGCCCACACAAAGGTGTACCTCAAATACCTAGCTTGGGCAATAGGGTAGGCTGTGCCACTGAATCCTACAGGACATCTACTGCATTAGGCCATACTACCAAGACATGGAGTCAAAGCAGCTCTACCTAATACATAGAAACAAACACAGGGAGGCTGTCAAAACAAGGACACAAAGAAACATGGCCCAAATGAAAGAACAGATCAAAACTCCAGGAAAAGAACTAAATGAAATGGAGATAAGCAATCTATCAGATGCAGAGTTCAAAACACTGGTAATAACGATGCTTTATAGGAAGCAAGGAACTTAGTGAGGACCTCAACAGCATTAAAAAGATCCAATTAGAAACGAAGAATACACTAATTGAAATAAAGAGCAATTTATAGGGAAACAACAGTACAGTGAATGAAGCCAAGAATCAAATCAATGACTTGGAACATAAGGAAGCAAAAAAAACCAATAAATCTGAACAAGAACAAAAAAGAATCCAAAAAATCCCCTCCCGCACCAAACAATGATAGTTTAAGGAAACTCTGGGACAACTTCAAGAAGTCCAACATTTGCATCATGGGGGTGCCAGAAAGAGAAGAGAAAGAGTATGAAATTGGAAATCTATTCGAAAAATAATGAAAGAAAATGTCCTAATTTGGCAAAGGAAATAGACATGCAAGTCCAGGAAGCACAGAGAGTCCCAAACAAGATGGATGCAAAGAGGTCCACTCCAAGACATATCATAATTAAAATGCCAAAGATGAAAGATAAAGAGAGAATCTTAAAAGCAGCAAGAGAAAAGAAGTTAATTACCTACAGGGAGTCCCCATAAGACTGTCAGCTGATTTCTCAAAAGAAACTTTGTAGGCTAGAAGGAACTGGCAAGAAATATCCAAAGTCATGAAAAGGAGAGGCCTTACAGCCAAGATTGCTCTACCCAGCAAAGTTACTTTTTAGAGTTAAAGGGCAGATAAAGAGCTTCCCAGACCAGAAGAAACTAAAGGAGTTCATCATCACCAAACAATTATTACATAAAATGTTAAAGGGCTTTAAGTTTGAGAAGATGATCAAAACTATGAACTATAAAATAGTAAAAAGTACAAATCATCAACAATTGAATCTCAAAAACAAACTACAGCAAACAAAAAGAACAGAGACAGAATCATGGTTACAGAGAGCGTTTTGTTGGTTGCCAAATGGGAGGGGTGTGTGGGAGAATGGGGAAAGAGGTGAGGGATTTCAGAAGTGCAAATAGGTAGTTAGAGAATAGCCAGGGGGATGGAAAGTACAGTGTAGGAAGTGGAGCAGCCCAGGAACTTATACGCATGACCCCTGGACATGAACAATGGCGTGGAATTGCCTGAGGGAGTGGGGTTGCCGGGTGGATGGCGAGCAAAGAGGGAAAAATCGGGACAACTGTAATAGCAGAATGAATTAAATATAATTTTAAAAATGACGTTCTGTCTATCCATGTAAGGCATCTGTGTATGGCACCCTTTCAGGTATATTTTTAAATGGTCCTAGATTTAGTCACTTAATGAATATATATAAAATAGAGTTTATGAGTAATTTCCTGGGCCAAATGCTCCTAAATGGGAGACTAAGATTTGAATATTATTTTTACTCTTGTTTAGTCAAACCAAAAACACCTGGGAAGTTTACTAACAGTGAACCCTGAATTCGAGTGGCATATCAATACTCTAGGCAACTGACTCCATTATGAAAAAACCTCTCATATTTGGTACAAAAAGATGGACTTCAACCAGAAAGGTTGGAAAATGGGAAAGTTAGATTAATGCAACTGAGCTTAGTAAATAATTATGCAATGAGTACTATAATTTGATGATAATAAAAACTTAGGAAGTAACACATCATCAACTTTTATAATCTACTGCACATTATTTTTATTTTTTTTTCTGATTCAGGAGGCATTTATAGAATCTATAGTTTATCAGTCTGAATTCACTTCTTATAAAGAAATGGCAATATATAATATAAATAGCAGAGTCCATGCAGATTTTATCCAATACCACACTAAAAATGGCTTTTATGAAAAGGAAAATCATTTTTATCAGAAAAGTACAGTATAGATTACTGAACATCTGAGCTAAATTTGGTAAATTATTAAAGATAATGTCAATTCCATACCTAGACCTTTACAGCTGATGCATTAAATAACAATTCTTTGAACAGAAAAAAGACAGTGACCATAGGTAGTTAAGTTTGAGAGACCATATATCAACAACAGAAAATTATGAAGTTTCATTAAAACTAAGACATCATAGTAACTAAACACTGGAGCACATAAATCAGTAGAAACTCCATGTATTAACTGACTTAGAATTCTCAGGAATCACTGCACCTCAAAACCAGAACTCAAAATCCAGACAATAGTAAGACAGTAGTGACTTTGAAAGGCAATCATACAGAAAGTCTCATGGTTTTACCATTTTTAAAAAAAATTTAAATGCCAAGACATTTTTTTCTAAATTGTTGATCTACACAAGGAACTATAAGTAATTAGTCGTTGGGGGAAAAAACCCTCAATGAAATTTATGCATCTGAAAAATACACATTTTATGACTAGTCTTAAAAAGACCTCAGTGTGCTAGGCTCATAAGCCATTTAGGAAGCTGTTTAAAATGTTATTAGCCAGTTCCATTTTTAAGCATGCCACACCGATACAACTGAGGGCACTTAGCACCTGTCTGTGGAAACGGCACAGTAATGCTGTGCTATGTAGGATATTTAAAATGTTTTGATTTAAGTGCCATTTGCTCCATTTTAGGATTAATTTAATTTCACCTTTATAGTATAAAGCTAGATATTGTCTCTATTATCTGCCATTTGGGAATAACTGTGAATGTGCAACCTGGCTTGGGCAATGTTGTACTTCATGGCATAATCCAAATTACCACTAGTGTTTCTCAGGATACAGTTGAGAACCTCTTGCATTAGAATAAGCACCTGGGATGCTTGTTAAAATACAGATTCCTAGGTGCCACACCCACCCAATGAATCTGGGGATGTATGTGTTTGTCTGTGGGGGTAAGAATGGGAATCTATACTTGTCACAAGAATACAAGTGATTTATAAGCGCACTAAGGTTTGAGGACTACTACATTAAGTGAAACTTGCTGAGGCAGGCACCTCACTTATATATCCCAAAGTTAGCACGTGACACACAGCTAGTTTATGGAATGAATCAACTTATGTTAATACAGAAATTTCTAGGTCACAAAGAACTCAGACAACTTGCAACTCATATTCGAAGGGAGACTGGCTTAGGTGTTTCTCCTCAATGGGAAGAAAGCATCAAAAGCAGTACAGCTTGCTAAACCAGCGATGACATTTTGCCCCCCTTGTATTTCCAGCACCTAGCTGAGTGCCAAAAAGGCTTAGCAAATATTTGCAAGATGAAGCAGGGGGATATGTCCTGATAGGAGCCAAGGTGGAGTATTAGACAAGTTCCATGCTTACTACTCACTACTGCTGTTGTTTTGGGGAGTCATTCTAATAGTGAGAATACACTATATAACCTTTAGAGCACTCTTGGTTAATGAAAAGCGGATGGTTAGACAGCTTTATTGATTACAGACAATTATCAAGCTTGGATGAGATGTAAATAGAGGGATAATCCAATATGTTCTGCTACACGTCTGTCTCTTGAGATGTTCCACAGATGTAAACATTTTATGTTTGTTACTGGCAGCTGTTTCTGAATAGAAACAATTTGGCTAATATAAGGCCAGAGACTTGCCTGGTTAACTTAATGTTTGCTATATGTAATGGTGATAGTTGCTATTCTGTGAAACAACAGTTGAGTGTGCTTGACATAGTCAATTCTTATTCTCATGATTCAAAGAAGTTATACTGTAAAAGTCAGCATGAACAATGAATTAATGAATACTGAACCACCCCTCCTTGGGGAAATACAGGGTTATGTTTCTGAGAGCCTCTGGTTACAGAATTTTGGCGGACTAATGTATGTAACTTTGTTTTACATGTGTTTCAGTTTAAAGACACCTAAATTTAGTATATATTGTTTCACTAACATTGAACCCACGGCCAAAAGCACTCATGCCTAAACAAAGCTTATCTAACACAAGTATTTTCTCCATAAGGTAAGTCACAGCCTTCCTGTGCTCAGAAACACTAGACAACACTATATTTCCGGGCCATTTGAAGCAGCAAAATCACTACCTAAAAGTGCAATGAAGTGGAAAACATGGCACTAAATAGAAAAGGACACCTGTTTACAGCAAGAGAGCTGAACAAAGAAGGCAGAATATTACCCTGTTCCACCTCGGTTAGGAATAGGTAAGCTTACATTTTTTGCCATTCTGTGCATGTCCTCAACAACCACAAAAGCTCCTTGATGAGCACAGGTCTGCGGGCGGGGGGGGGGCGGTTTACAAAGAAATTTTAGCAAGTGGGCAGGTAGAGGATGGACTGCATTTTCCTTTTTCCCTCTAGAGTCCCTGTCATCCCTCTCAGCCCTGTTGCTTCCTTGCTCTGTGCTTTGGGAGGCAGATGCCCAGGACTGCTGGCCTGATCCCTGTCCTCTTGCTCCTGACCAAGTTGGCCAATGGAAGGCCCAAGGGAAGTCTGGTGGTCAGGAGGTGAGTGAGGGTGGGGTGGCTACTCGATGGTTCCCTCCCTGCAAGGGCGCCAGGATGGCGCCCTCCCCTAAATAAAATCCATAGGTCCTATTAGGCTGTGCCACTGTGTAGTTTCTCTTTCTCCGCAACCTGCGTCCACAGGTTGAAGGGTGGTAACCCAGCTGCTGTTAACCTCAAGGGAATTGCACTATCCCTTGTCAGTTTCCCCAAACCCTGTCCAAACTTTTTAAAATAGTCCCTAATTAGGGTCTTGTCAATTCCCCAAGCATGTCACCTATTTCATTCTAGAACACAGACTGGTATAATGAGGGAGGGGTCTCAAACTACATGGGCTGTGCAGAGCTTTTACATGGTAGGGGACTCAGACTTCTTCCCTCTGCACAGGATCCAACTTCTTTCTGCAAACAGAAATGGGATGTTCCCTTTTTTTTTTTTTTTTAATTTCTCACCCTAGGATGTTTTTTAACTGATACTGGAGAGAGAAGAAGGGAGAGAGAGACAGAGAGAAACATCAATCAGTTGTCTCCCATATGCACGCTGACCACAAATCAAACCTGAAACCTAGGCACGTGCCCTGACTGGGAATGAAACCTGCAATTTTTTGGTGTATGGGAGGATGCTCCAACCAACTGAGCCAGGCAGCCAGGGAAGGGTGTTCCTTTTTATCTAATCAAAAGTAGTTGGAGGGAGTCTGCCCTTCAGATCAGAGTCAGGAAAGATAAACTACAACCAATACAAACTCATCGAGGCCTGCTGAGAGAACTATGTATTTTAGGTAGCTTCTCTAAAATCATTTAGGGGAATATTAAAGGCATTTAAATATATCTAATAATGCAGATTAAATGGATAATGATTTTTATTAAGCTTTGTTTTATACATGTATTCCTTTCTCTGGCAGAGATTTTCAACATTCTCGTTTTCTTAAAATGTCTTGATAGCTAAAGCAGAAACGTACGTGGCAATTTCTGTTTTCCTGGCTTTTAGAACACGTGTTATTCTTTTCATTCCTGGCTGGTTTCAATCTCGATGTGCAGGGCTTGCTCGGGACTTTATAACTCCACTGTGTAACATCCTAATCATTACAGATTGTCATGTACTATGGACCTTGTTAAAGATTTTCCAGCTTTATGCTTCAAGGTCAGGGTGGAAAATCCATATTCTGAAAACAACTGATAAAATTATCTCTATCACATGTTTAGCTATTGCTCAGAGTGGGTGCCATTCACAAATTTTCCCAGTAAAACCTGTACTTGATTTCACAGGCTAAATCTCTAGGCTGTAGTGATTATTCCAGGCTATTATTTAATCAGACGAGCAAACTTGAGCTTCATTTTATGATCCCTGTGGGACAGGTTCCTGAGAACTGTTTACTTTCAAATCTTTAATTGTTCTTGACCTCACTATTTTTTCCTTATTGAATTCTAAACAAAGTGCTGCACCCCAAAGGCCTGACTCAGCATGGGGGACAAAGATGGTTTCTGCAAGAAAAAAATCCACTCAAGCCTCTTCTCAAGAGAAAAACCCAGTTGCAATTTGCCTTGAAGTGAGGGTTTCAAAGCCAAGAGCACTTGTGCTCTGTTACATTTCCTCAGTGACAGGTTTCACATTTAATAGTAAAAAATAAAAAAATTACCATCTGTCCAGGCATTTCAAGGTGAGGAGAGTGTTAAGCTGTTAATGCTATGTAATAACCAACTTACATTTCTTTTAGGATACAAAGAAAACTTTATTTTGGTTAAAATTATTTTAATATTTAAATATAAAAAACAATGTATTATCCCCTTTTCTTGTGTTTTTAATTTAGAACATCATTTTATGAGAGGGGTACTTAAACTTTTGAGGCTCAAGGCCATTTTATATGTCATAAAAATTACTGATAATTCCTTAAAAATTACTAAGACCCTTTATGTATGTGGGTGTCATCACTCAATATTTACAATATTAGGAATGAAAACAGAAAAAAGTAAAACTATTTATTTATTAACTTAATTAAAATAACAACAGTAAACCTAACACATGTTAACAAAACTAATATTTAAAAAATTTTATTTCCCAAAATATTTAGGGGAAAGAGCAGCACTATTTTATGTTTTGGCAACTCTCTTTAATGTGTGACTTTATCACAGGAGAAACCTGGATTCTCATAGCTGCTTTGTCCATTCAATCTGTCCTATGTGTTGTTTTGAATGACGCGTATATACAAAGAAAATCCAGCCTCATACAGACATTCACTAGGAAGAGTAAGGACCTCCAAGACTTCCTGTGTCCAGGGCAGAATGTCTGCGCATAGGCCCTGCCTATTGGCAAGAACATGATTAAAAGTCCAAATATTAATTGTGGACTCCAAAACATAAAAAACAAGTGTAACAGAGGCAGAAGATATTTACTCCTTTCTCTGTTCTTTCTTTCAACATGAAGAGAGAGACAATTTTATTCTTTCTTAAAAGGTGGGCGGGATTAAAAAGCTTTCCCTTGACCGCTCCATTCTGCCCTGAGTTGAGGGGAGAGAGCACACATGAAAAACCCTACCGGCACATATTCAAGGAAGAGGACATTTAGGGAACATAAGCAGGTAACTGGCATTTATTCAAATTTCTAGCTTCATTTCAAAACTCATTACAGCTAAGCAACTGCAAGGTGATCCTGTTTTGGTGAGACAGAATTGTTTCAATGGTCTAATGTTGAACGTTTTGGTCTCTACTGGGGGTGGGACTGGGTGATCTTATTTCCTAATGGTGCCAGCACCCGGGCTGCAGAGCACAGGTGGAAGCAGGGACTGGAGCCCGATGGGCCGTCTTGCTCCAACCTCAGTATGGTCTCTCACGTGTTTGACTGTTTGGGGACAATGGGAATACGTCTAGTGTCAGACACACCGATTTCAAACTCAGATGAAAACAGCAACAAAACCCATGAACTGGAGAAATTAATTGCTGGAAAGAATGAGAAACTTTATGGCCAAAATACTAGGCCTTTCACCACAAGAGTTTGACCCCTCAGCCTCACTTCACTACCAAGTAGCTCCTCAAACTCTCTTTCCAGAGTACAGGAGGGATTCCTAGAAAGGGAGAATGGCAGAATCTTTGGCTGCTATGTTTCAGTTGTCTGGAGCATTATTTCAATTAGACAAAGTTAGTAGACAGCAGGTGCAAAGAGAAAAGCCTTTGTCTGATACACTGGCAGGGCAAACAGCAGATGCTCAGATACTCAAGTAACTGAAAATTCACAGGGGCTGGAGCACTCACCTCATTGAAATGGACATCCTGCATCCCGACATCTTCCATCATGGCGGCCTCCTCATCTATGTTTGGGGTAATCATCCTGAAGGCTGTGCATCCTTGCCTAAACATGCCTGGAATCAAGAGAACAAAGGAGAGTGTTATTAACATGTAAGTTGATGAAACTTGAGGGCTTTTCCTGCCCTGTATGTTTTTGTATTGCATGAAATAACTAATTTTGAAATCCCCTGTTTCTCAGGCCAGCATTCCCATGGGAGCCTGGTGACTACTGTGTGCTTTTCTTCATTCATTTCCTCCTATTTAACCTTTGCCTCCCTCAATTTGTTTCTTTTTCTCACCCCTCTTTATGTTTCAGCCACTTTTATTAAAATGTATGCAATCTTTAAACTATAAATGAAGTGAAATAGGTACTGAATCAAATTAATTATAAAATAACCAATAAATAATAATTTGATTTGGTTAGATGACATGGGCTCAGAGACAGAAAAATAAAGCAAAAGCCCATCAAGGCAAAATACAGGACTCAAAAATAACTGTTTCCTTCAAGGTGTTATCATACCCACTCTGGCTGGGGAAACCCCGAACTCAGATTAGAACTTGCCCTTCTCCTTCATCAAGCAGTCTACAAAACCAAGGTGTGCTCAACTGCCACAGCGATGAACTGAGAGGCCGCCTTAGCTAGTTCCAATGGGCTAAGGTAAGGAGAGGCTTCTGTCCTCCCTACAGCTGCAGAGCCAGAGCAGAGAAGGCATGAATAGTCCAGGGGCCCAGGCACTCGGTTCCTAGAGGGGGAATGGTGTAAGGCTGGACCTGAGATAAATACCTGGGATAAGATAATAGTGATAATGGCCTACTTGGGGCCTCTAATCATCTTGGAGACACTGGCAAAAGTTTTATGTTAGTTGGACAATGTCAGCTGGGAAAAGATACTCGAATGAAGGACTTGAAATGTCTTGTTACTCTATTTGTGATCATTGTTTACAAAAACACAAAATAGACATCAAAACTGGAATCGAGACCTCCCAAATTTTGGGAGAAAGGAACACAGTGAATTTTAAAATCAAGTGTTAAGCCGAAGAACTGGTGTGTGCAGCCCATGGATAAGGACTAAGAGGTGTGGGGATGATGGGATGGGGTGCAGGGCAGAAGGGATAAAGGGAGGAAAAAATGGGACAACTGTATTAGCATACTCAATAAAATATACAAAATAAATAAAGAAAAAAGAAAAAAATCAAGTCTTAAAGGAGTAGGTCCTAAAGTCAGAGGTTTTCCTGGTGGATATTGGTCAAGGTTTCCAAGCCATTCATGGGTTGTCTAGTGTCTCTGCCACTGTCCTTGTTTCGCCTTGTTTTTGTTTTATGCAGGCAAATAAAAAGCATTAATTTAGGAGCTTGACATTAATGTACAAAAAGCAAAATTATAAAATCCAACCACTATTTTTAGGCTATAGAGTACATTTAAATACACAACTTAACTCCAGTGGAATGACTACAAGGGTGGCCAAAGTGCTTTTCTTTCCTTGCCCATTGAAACAGAGGGGCAAGGAAAAGAAGGGAGGATGGAGAGCCAAGGCCAAGGCCATCCACGCAGAGCTGGAAAAGAAAATCCCCACACCTCTGAGGGTCAAGTGGGTGAGGCAGCCGGGGCCCTTGGGACCAGCCGATCCTCAGGCTCACCTCCCTGGCGCCTCCTCTGGCAGGTGCTGTAGGGGAAGAGGGTTGGTTCCCGTCGGAGGGCTTTGTCTGCTTCTAGACATGAGGAAATGTATTACCTGATAATATAGATCTCAACAGGAGACTGTGCTGGTAGTAAGAGAATATGGAGCCCTTTCTGAATTTCTTCCTCTTTCAGGCTCTGATGTATGACAAGCCCAGACTCCCTTAAATTTCATTTCAAATAGCCTGCTGAACCAGAAATACAGAAATTCCCTGGTCTGGGCACCTGTGACTTTCTATCGTTTTTCACTTTGTAAACGTGCTCCTCATTAGCCACATCTGGTGCTGCTGTGCTCAAGTACAAATTTGCACATGGCTGGCTTTTCTAAGAACCTCGTGTTCCAAAAATAAATGCTCTTTCAGCCTG
This sequence comes from Mormoops blainvillei, assembly GCA_004026545.1. Taxonomy (NCBI): domain Eukaryota; kingdom Metazoa; phylum Chordata; class Mammalia; order Chiroptera; family Mormoopidae; genus Mormoops; species Mormoops blainvillei. The sequence continues at coordinate 511,686 of PVJD01000206.1, read as the reverse complement.
CACTGATTTTGAAATGGAAATGAGCAACTGGTTTTTAACCAAAAGGACCCTGTGAAGAATTCATGGCCTGCTAATCTGGGAGTAAACGCAAAATGCACAAATGGGCACCCTTCACTCCCTGCCCTGTCCTTCCACTTTGGAAGCAAGGTTTCCAGCCAGCAGGCTGCCTTCTCACACAATAAAGCCAACTGCACTGCATTCCAGGAAACACTGTCTGATGATCTCCTGTTACAATTGTCTTTTGATTGACAAACAGTTCTAGTGGGAACTATCTTAAGGGAAAAATAAAATCTTTTCCGCTTAAGACTGGCTGGTCAGGTATGCCCAGATGCAAAGTTCATTAATTCTTAGGAGGGGGAGCCATCAGTAAGAGGTTGTATGACAACATGCCATTCACTTTTCTTTTTGATTTTGGTATTTCTGCTGTGCCTACCAAGTCAAGCCAATGCCACTGAACAAAACAATGACTATAGTACACATGTATATATGTACACACACACAAAATCCCCCACCTCCAAATCCTTCTCAATGGCTCTTCCTTGTGTTTGCTGCTTCATACAGTTTTATATTCATTTCACAAAACACAGGAATCATTCCTCACCTTTACGTGTGAGATATTCTGCCACCAGGGCTGTGACGTGGACATAGCACATTGCTGCCTGTAATAAAAGACACGTGCCTCAGAATCACCATTTATAAAGCTTGTTAAAACATGACAAATCTAATGACTGCAAGTACTTATATTAGATCTCAAGGAACCAACTCGTGTTTCTAATAGCTGACATCTAATCTTTTGAAAAAAGTAGAACAGTTCACATAAACTGAAATTTTAAAATAAACTGCAGACATCTGGTCAAGATGGCAGTGTAGGTAAATATGCCTTGCCCCCTCGTACAACCACATCAAAATTACAACTAAATTATAGAACAACCATCATTCAAAACCATCCACGATCAAGCTGTATGTAAGTCCACCAACCACAGAATTAAAGAAGAAACCACATCAAGACTTGTGGAGGGGAGGAGATGCAGAATGGGCTAGCTCCACACCCATATGTGGCAGATAAAAATCAGGAGGGATATCCAAGATTGAGAGGTCCCAGCCCCACAATAGGCTCTCTAGCCCAGGGTTCCAGCCAGGAAGAGAAGCGCCCACAACTTCAGGCTATAAAAATCAGCAGGTACTGAGGTTGTGGAAGACAAACTGCTAGAGTCCCAAGCACTTCCTCTTAAAGGGCCCACGCAAGACTTACTCGGACTCACTCCCTCTGAGCTCCAGCATAGGGACAACGGATTGAAAAGCATCAGAGACATATGGGGAGGCACTGAATTGTCCAGCATCAGGGCAAGAGCTAGGGGACAGCTTTCTCCCAGACAGAAGTTCTGGAAGAGGCCATTCGTCTTTTTCTGAACCCTCCCCAGGCAGAGCCAAAGAGCTGGCCAACGGGCACCATAATCTGAGACTCCATCAACCTTGTTCACACTGTTTGCCCTACTCTGGTTTCCCTGAGGCCCTGCCGCACCAAACTTGTGGGTGCACCCAAGCTGTTCCCAGTGGCTTTTCCACAGGAATGGCTTGTCTTGGCCCACGCTTCACATTTTCCTAAATTCTCTCAAACAAGCAGCATCTGGTTTCAGCAAGCCCTGCACCTCTCACTAAGTACTCCGAGGCCCAGCACTAGCAGCAGCTGGCCTTGGTTCGTAGCATGGCCTCTCCTGGGTACCTCTAAGCCCAGCAGAAGTAGCAGCCATCTGCAGATCATTTTGTAGATTATGCTGTGTAACAACAGACAGAACACAGTGGCTGACCTTGGACGTGCTAAGAGCAATCAAGGCTCAACTACACCATGGCCCACGTGGTGGGTGCACTTGGGTTATCCAGCTTGAGGAATAGGAGAGGCTGTGCCACTGGACTCTACAGGACACCTACCACATGGGCCACACTACCAAGCCTGGGAGATGTAGTAGCTCTACCTAATATATAGAAACAAACAGAAGGAGGCTGCCAAAATGAGGAGACAAACAAACATGGCCCAAATGAAAGAACAGAATAAATTCCAGAAAAAAAATTAAACAAAATGGAGACAAGCAATCTACTAGATGCAGAGTTCAAAACACTGGTTGTAATGATACTCAAGGAACTCAGCGAGGACCTCAACAGCATAAAAAATCCAGTTAGAAATGAAGGACACACTTATTGAAATAATAACAATTCAGAGGGAATCAACAGTAGAGTAGATGAAACCAAGAATCAAATCAGTGATTTAGAGTATAAACAAACAGAACAGCAAGAAGAAAAAGGAATCCACAAAAATGAGGATAGTGTAAGGAACTTCTGGCACAACTATAAGCACACCAATATTTGCATCGTGGGGGTTCCATAAGAGAGAGAGTGCAAGGAATTAGAAACGTATTTGAAAAAAATAATGACAGATAACTTCCCTAACTTGGTTAAGGAAATAGATATACAAGTCTAAGAAGTGCAAAGAGTCCCAAACAAGATAATCCCAAAAAGGTCAATGCCAAAACACATCATAATTAAAATGCCCATGGTTAAATACAAGAGAGAACCTTAAAAGCAGCAAGAGAAAAGGAGTTAGCTACCTACAGGGGAGCTCCCATAGACTGTCAGGTGATCTTTCAAAAGAAACTGCAGGCTAGAAGAGATTGGCAAGAAGTATTCAAAGTTATGAAAAGCAAGGGCCTACAAGCAAGATTACTCTACACATCAAAGCTATCATTTAGAATCAAAGGGCAGATAAAGAGCTTCCCAAACAAGAAAAAGCTAAAGGAGTTCATTATCCCCAAACTAGTATTATATGAAATGTTAAAGGGTCTTCTTTAAGAAGATCAAAAATATAAATAATAAAATGGCAACAAATACATATCCATCAACAATTGATTCTAAAAAACAAAATAAACAAACAAGCAAAACAGAACAAGAATCTTAGATACAGAGAACGTTTTGGTGGTTACCAGGTGGGAGTGGGGTCAGGAATGGGTAAAAATAGGTGAAGGAAAAGACTTAAATATAAATCGTGACACCATAAAAGTCCTAGAGAAAAATCTCAGATATTCTACAGAGCAATATTTTCACCGATATGTCCCCTAGAGCAAGGGACATAAAAGAAAGGATAAACAAATGGGACTTCATCAAAATAGGAAGCTTCTGCACGGCTAAAGAAAACATCAGCAAAATCAAAAGGGAACCAACCGTATGGGAAAATATATTTGCCAATGATACCTCAGACAAGGGTTTGATTTCCAAAATATATAAAGAACTCACACAACTCCACTCCAGGAAGACAAACAGCCCAATTAAGAAGTGGGCAAAGGACTTGACAAGACACTTCTCCAAGGAGGACATAGAGAGCGCCCAGAGACATATGAAAGGATGCTCAGCATCACTAGCCATCAGAGAGATGCAAATTAAAACCACAATGAGATACCACTTCACACCAGCCAGAATGACCATCATAAACAAATCAACAAACAGTAAGTGCTGGCGAGGATGTGGAGAAAAGGGAACCCTAGTGCACTGTTGGTGGGGATACAGATCAGTGCAGCCGCTGTGGAAAACAGTTTGGAATTTCCTCAAAAAAACTAAAAATGAAACTGTCTTTTGACCTGGCAATTCCACTGCTGGGATTATACCCCAAAACACCAATTCAAAAGAACCAATGCACCCCAATGTTCATAGCAGCACAATTTACAATAGCCAAGAATTGGAAGCAATCCAAGTGCCCAACGGTAAATGAATGCATCAGAAAACTATGGTACATTTACACAATGGAATGCTACGCAGCAGAGAGAAAGACCTACCTCCCTTCACAACAGCATGGATGGAACTGGAGGGCATTATGCTAAGTGAAGTAAGCCAGGTGGTGAAAGACAGATACCATATGATCTCACCTATAAATGGAACCTAATCAACAAAAGAAGCAAGCAAGCTATAACCAGCAACACTGAAATAAAAAACAAACTGACAGTAACCAGAGTGGAGCAGGGAGGGTGATAACGGGAAAAGAAGGGTAAAGGTCATCAAGGAACATGCAAAAAGGACCCAGGGAAAATGCCAAATGGGGGAAGGATTAAGGGTCGGAGGTGGAGGTGAGTGGGGCTGGGGATGCTGGTGGTGGGAAAATGTTGACAGAAAAAAAGAAAGAAACACAGAAAATAGACGGGGGAGGTTAAGAATAGTATAGGAAACTGAAAAGCCAAAGAACTGATATGTACGACCCATAGACATGAACTAAGGTGGGGGTGGGATGATGTGATGGGGTACAGGATGGAGGGGATAAAGCTGAGAAAAAATATGGGACAACTTTAAAAACATAATCAATAAAATATACCAAAAAAAAAAAGTGAAGGAATTTAGAAGTACAAATTGGTAGTTACAGAATAGCCATGGGGATGCAAAGTGTAGCATAGGGAATAGAGTAGCCAAAGAACATACATACACGATGCATGGACATGGGTGTGGGAATTGCCTGAGGGATTGGGGGGAGCTCTGGGTAGAGGGGGGCAAAGAGGAAAAACTGGTCCAACTATAATAGCGTAAAGAGTAAAATATACTTTAAAAAAGAGAAAGAAATAAACTGCGAATTGAGACGAATGGCAATAAATTTGCTAAGGCTTGTTTCTATTTAGTTATTAAATTTTGATATAAAAGAAAAAAAGCATTTTTCCTTACTCTTAGATTTCTGCATCGTAAAGTGAAAAGAAAACCATCTGAAGAAAAGGCATGTGCCTTCCTAGATTCTGAGTAAACAACTCAAATTTCCGGGACTAATATATTTTCTCTGGATTTAAAAATGAAGTTGTAACTTTTTCCAAACATAAAATTATAAACCAAAATTTTAATTCATTATTAAAGGATAACATTATGAACACCTTAAAATGAAAATAAAAATAAAGTCGCCACGGTCTTATAAAATTCAGATCGCTGTTGGTAATGAACCTACTATGAGTTCTAACACCTGAGCCCCTGGTTCTTGTCAGAATAAGAGAAAAATTACATCTACTAATAATATATAGTTCATTTTTTAATACAGCTAGCATACAGTTAAAAGTTATGCTCAAACAGAATGGACTCCATGAAAAATCAATACATAAAAATAGTTACATAATTTTTTCAGACATAGAGCATAATTTTACTAACTTAAGCAATTATAGAAGTTTAAAAGTAAAAGCATGCTTCTTTGGTAACACTGTTGATCATGCCTAATTGCCTGAGGCACAGACCCTGGACAGGGTTTTCACGGGAACACAGAACTTTCCTTACAGACTACTGTTTTCCTTATTTCCCCCATTTTACAGGTTAAAACTGGCTCAGTGTCACAGTTAGTAAATGTTGGATCTGGATGCAGTGTCTCTGGAGCCCACACACCCAACTCCTCCCCGCACTGCTGCCTCCTAAAATGTGGCAGCTCTGCACACAGATGGCACTCTGACATCTACCATGTCCACAGATGGACATGGAAAAAGCTAGACCCTATCGTTATTTTAATAACAGAAAAATTTAATTTTATGATAAGTGAAGGAATTTTAGAACCAGAGAGGACTTTCGTTGAAGAAACTGAGTACGCCTGAATTAGAGGCATCTGTATGAACATGAATGTTTTCTAAGAGCTTTCAAACAGTGCTCTTAGAAAACATAAATATGACATAAATATCCCCTCACAATCTGGTAAATTATTAAAGTGCTTATATGACTATGAAGAAACTCTGAGCCTAACACTGTTTAATATATCAGGTATTTTTAGTTGGTTTAATTACTGGGAAATTCTTCTCAAAATTGACTTCTGCTAGTGAATGGGACATGGTTTTCTCAAAAACCCTGCTAGCTAGGCAGGACTACCTCGGAGAGATCCCCATTTTTGACGTGGATCCTAGCCATGCTGTCCAGCCACGTCTTCCTGAGCTCAGGGGTGCTGGCATAGGACTTGGCCAGACTGTACTGCAGGTCCACGAGCATCTCCGGGTCATTCTCATGCTCCTTCATCTGGGCGGTGGCCATCAGAACTGTGCGTATCCTTTTGGTCAAGTCCTTCACATCCGAAGAGAAGGTGGTGTGCTAAAATAAGGGTGGAAGAAGGACACATGGTTTTCAGCTGTGTTCTGCCTGTCCACAACATAGTAGATATGAGGCAGAGTCTTGGGGATGAAAAGGAAAATGAGACCGGGCCACCCACCTTGATGAGCCTGTCACTGTTGGCACAGTTGTTGATGATAGACAGGGACTGCTGGAATCTGGTTCCCCCGATCCCCACAACATCTGCTATCAGCTGGCTGACGGAAATAATGACCTTAGGGAAACACAAATGTGAGCAAATCAATTCACTTTCAAATGACTCCTCAGGCTCAGCTCCTGCTGTCAGTTAGGATGTACATGAAGGCAAAGGGGAAGTTCTGAGCAGGGATCACTCCAGTATCGGAAACAACGTACGAGTCATTTTTATTCCCTTCAAGAATTATTCCACAAGGTGATTATGCTATCATTTAAGTGTTTTATTCACATAGGAATATGGTAATCGGAGAGTGTAGAAGACTAAGAATCAGAATAAGTCTGTATCACTTGGATAGTTACTCATCTATTGCTTTCTCTAATAAAAAGAGACCTTAGTATTTACCTCTTTGGTTTTTGGTTTGAACTTTCAACAAGTGGACTGTTCATTGCATTTTTTGTTACGATGTGTATATATTAACTCTGCAATGAGGGGACTCTTTCTTTTTTGGGGTCAATGAAGAACACTGCCTTTCCCCAATTACTCAAGAGGGTATGGATGCCATCCTATTCCCTCTTTTTCCTTCCCTATACCCAAGTGCAACCAATCACAAAGTACTATCAACTCAACTTCTTCCACCTTGTAACCTCACCATGAATGGTCCCAGAACGCCATCCTCTCTGGCCTAGATTTGACCATGTTTTCCCCAAGGTCTCCCTAGATAAGGTCAAGGTCTCAACTCTCCCAATCCATTCTCAGCACTGGAGTCCAAGCAATCCCTCCAAATAGGCAATGATGCCTCCTCAATTTGTTCTCACCCATGTTCTCAACACCACTGTAAGGATCTTCTCCGGTTCCCTGGTTGGGCCCTTTCCTATGAGTTGCTATGCTCTGTTCATCCTTCATATCCATTGAGAGGCCTCCTTGGCCCCCAGCCAGATGCCCCTCCTTTGTGCATGGAAGTCCCTCTGTTACAGCCCTGGGCACACTGCGTCACAAGAGCTGCAGGGTTTGTATCTCCTCCAGTTGGAAATATACTCCATGAGGGCCAAGAGAGAGTTCTATTTCGTTCATGGTTGGACCCATTGATCTTAGTATGGAGTTTGCAAACAATAAATACTTGTTAAGAAAAGGAATAAATAGCTGGGGTGAATGGGACACTTCTATACATATTTGCAGAAAAAGAGAATCTACAAAAAAAATATGAGTTCTCAGTATCTTGCATGGTTCCCAGAGCAGAGAGCTTGGGACATTTCAACTCTGGAGAGAGAGGTGTGTGCCAGTAGATAGAAGACAGAAAAGAACCATTTTGGACCTTTTGTGTCTCACCTAAGATGTTTACTATTAGGCAACCTTACATAGATTCTAATATATCTTGATTCAATGGAATTTGTCAGTCCCATATTGAATCGATATGTAAATGTTACTTTACCAATAGAAACACATCCTGGGCCTACATTTTACAAGGTGGAGGCTGAAATAAACCAAACCCCTCCGTGTGACTTTTGAATTTCCACCTTGACACCAGGTCTTGTAGTACTTATGCAGAGGTGAATTGGTAAATGTGACACTCAGAGTTTTCCTGCTAACACAGAATTTCAGAGTACACTTGTATTGGAAAGCTAAGCCACACCCACTTGCAGATGTGTCCGGACAAAGGACTTCTTTCCAGTGTAGTCGAAGTTGTTCCTCATCAGGAAGTAGAGCAGCTGGGAGGCCTCGGTTCTGATGGAGCTCAGTTTGGAGTTACAGAACTTCAGAATCTCATAGCACAGTGCAGCGCACATGTCAGCTCTCCCTTCATAGAACGTTGAGGGAAACTAAATGAAACACAAGAAAATAAATAACCAAATAAAGGTCAGTGCGCCCTTTAACTCCAGGTGCAAAGAGGAAACATGACAATCGATGATGACCTTCCCTGCTGAAACCACTTACCTTATAAATTAATGACCTTAAGGCAGTGAAGACATTTTTTAAAGCCGTTTCAGACTGATGTTTTTGAAGAAAACACAGGTAGACATCAAAAACTTTTTTCATGAGAGGATTATGTCCATGGTCAGTCAGGAGCTGGTTCTTAAAACACACAAGAATGGCTTGATTAGTGAGACACACCAGACACCTCTAATAGGTTTCACACAATTTTGAGGCTCAAAGGTTAAACTTTCCAGGTACTAAATAAGTCAACTTATATTTAAACAAATTCTGCCATGAATCCTCTAGGAAAGCAACAGAATCCTCTTGTATGATAAATAAGCCTATAATAAATTTATGCTTTGGAAAGTTTATTTTTTCTGTAAAATGAATGACTAATTATAAAACCTCTCAGCAAACTGTAAGATGGTTTAAAAGGCCACTGTCCCCCATTATTGATTTGGCTTCTATTTATTGCCTTATTTTTACTGTATATCAGTAACTAATACAAAGGCAATGTTCGTGACATCTTAGTTTCAACAAAGGAGTGTCATTACAGGTGCTGTCTAATTAAAGGGCTGGAGAAAATACTGATATGAGGTATATGAAACAGGTCTTCTAAAAGTGAGGTTCACCCTACCCCCAGGATACTTGGGCACTCTGTTAAGCTATGAATAACCAGTTTGGTAAGGTGGAAAACTTACAGGTTTTGCTCAGGCACCATTTATCATGTGCATGAATTTGGCAAGTAAACTGAGTCTCACCATTCTCACCCATGACGGCCCTAAAGCTGACCTTGCACAGCTGCTGCTGTGAAGACCTGGGGTGAAGTATAGGAAACAACTGACACATGCTTTGGTCTAGCTCAGTAAGAGGTAGCTAGCAGGATTTCAACATGCCATAGATTTTCTACTTGATAAAACAAAATAAGAGGGTCACACTTAATTACTTCTCATCATTCTTCACGATTTCCTCACACCAGCAGCAAATTCACACTAATTAAACACTTTGTAAATCTGGTTAGCTAAAATGCCCGTTGATTGCTGTTCACACAGCAGGGATGTTGTCCAGCTGAAGGCCGTCATACAGCCATCACATTTAAATGTGTGTGACACTGAAGACCTGCATCTTCAAATACAGACAAGCCTGTCTGAACAAAGGTTTGTGTCTGGGAGAGAGCACTTGTACAAATAGGCAAAGATGACTATAATAAAAATATGTCAAGAGGCCAGTATCTCAATCCAATCTTAGAATTTAGCCAAATGAACACAGATAACTTATATCCAAATAATTTTGCTACATAGTAAATTATGGCTGGAGTAGTGGTAATAAGAGTTACCACACCTTATTGTTAGGAAAAAACTTTACTCAAGGAGTAAGTTTGGTTTTTTTAGTGATTCACAGATGTATTCACGACTGGCAGGACACCTGGAATTCACAGTAATGTTTATATCATGAAACACTGAGGTACAGTACTGAATTCCATCACGTAAAAGAGAAGCAATTTAATGCACAGAAAAGGTGACTTAAATAACTGAATATAATTCTCAACCATGAGCAGCTGTTCGGCAACTAAAAAAAAAAAAAAAGAAACGGTGGGGTGCTGTTTCTAGTGTTTCTGGAACTGCCAACATGGTTTGTCATCTGTGGTCACCACTTTCCCAGAAACCACAATCCTTCCTAATTATGGATAGATTAAGGTTTGGGTGAATCTGGATGTAAGCTTTAATTTTTCTTAGAGTTCTTTGCTGGAGAGATCCAGAAGACATGGTTCACAGAATTCACTGAGACCCCTGGTCCTGCTATCTGAATTGGCCTGTCTCTAAGTTCTTCCCTCTGGAATTGAATTTTTCTTTCTTTCAGTCTCTCTGGGCACTTCTCATTTTCAGGATTTAATCTTCTTAGGCTCTGATCTCAAAACCTGCTTGCAAGAATAAAGTTAAAGCTCACTTACACTGAAATATAAATAAGCCCTCATTTAAAGGGGTAAAGAACCTTTAATCCTGGGCACAGTTCAATTTACCAACTGCCTTTCTTAATTTTCTAATTAATTTTTTGTTTCCCTGTATCTGTGTGTATGTGTGTCTTTCTTTCTTATTAATTAGAAAGTCATAGACACTAGACATAAAAAAGATTTAAACATTCACTAAGGCCTATAGGGGACAAAAAAGAAAAAGAAAAATCACCCGTTACTTTTACATTCAGAAATAACCACAGGTAACCATGGAGTGTTTATTATTTCCACTATTTTTCTTTACAGACTTTTTTTGAAAGGAAAAAGTACTTTTTAATTTTAATTTTTATTTATCTTTAGAGAGGGGGTAAAGAAGGAAGACAGGGAGAGAAACACCAATGTGTGAGATATGTATCAATCAGTTGCCTCTCGCACTCCCCCAACAGGGGCCTAGCCTGCAACCCAGACATGTGCCCTGACTAGGAATCAAACCAGTGACCTTTTGGTTCGCAGGCCTGCACTCAATCAACTGAGCCACACCAGCCAGGGCTCTTTAGAGACTTTCACTGAGTATGGAAGAATTTCACTCAGGAAATTTAGACAGAATAATATGAAAGGCATAACATTTCAACCAATAAGATGGAGAATAGTTTATATATAATTCTCAGGAATTGTCTGATGTGGATTCAGGTTTGACTGCTGAAAGTGGCCTCCTCAGGAAAATGGGTCTTTCAAAAAAAAAAAAATCACACAATAGAAGTGATTTTTGAAGATCCAGGAACAAGAGAAAAACTTAAATCTTGGGTACCAAAGCAAGATATCTGGAACCACACTATGCCATTTACTTTTATTTAGACATTGATTTAAAAATAACTATAAAAGTCTATTTTAAGAAGAGCTATTTCAGTTGTAGACGTTCACCTATTGCTAAGATGACCCAAACCGTATGTGTCATTGCGGGCTGGGCTCATGGTTGTATAAAGCAGAGCGCACACTCCCTAGCAAGAGCCCAGCCGCCTGCGTGCTCTTCACTCTGGTCATTCCCAGCTCTTTCTCATCATATCGCGGTTCTCACCACGATCAAGAAATCGCTCAAATCAAGAAAAGGCGCTACATGGAACTGCTAAAAATACGTTTTCAGATTAAATTTGTGGACACATTAAAAATATTATCAACTATTTAAAGGCCAGCATTGTTTTGGGATAGCGTTAATAGGCACTATAAAACAGCCAGAGAAGAACTGTACCTTTCCTGAATGTTACTATCTTGGCTTACAAACACAACTTTAATGTATTAAATGAGATAACATATGTGAAAATGCCGAGCATGGTATCAGCATCTGGTGAGTACCTGGTAATTTTCTTTTTTTTCTCCTGTGAGGAACCATTCGACTACCTTGACACATATATGCACATGCCCTCCTTAGTGGAGAACAAGGGCTCTGACAGGCCAGTTGTGTAGTGATGTTGGGTAAATTTTCTAACCTGTACTAGCCTCAATTCTTCTCATCTACAGCATGGGAGGTAAGAATATCTACCCAGCCCAGCTGTTGTGAAGATTCATGCTTGAGCCTCAGAAGGTGCCCAATAAATAGCAGGAGGCTACTATAATAATAACCACGAGAATTCAGGGATTAAGTTTTTTCAAAATTTTTTTCTCATTAAGAACACAATTTCTGATTGCCTTTGGCAACTTCTTATATGTGATCAATTAAGAAACTCAGAAATGAAGGGGCTATAACTGTGGAAGATGATTTTTCTGCAATTATCTTAGCTAACTCAATAATTTAATAATTTAATAATTAAAATGATTAATAATTTAATTTTTCTAATATGCTTCAGTTGATGCCTCAGCTGACTAAATATTTGCAAAGGAAGATCCCAGTGGCTGATGAACCTGTGAATCCAAGCCAGGTGAGCCTATAGCTTGGCATCCACTGATGCCATAACATTTACCCATCTTCCTACTTTTTAATGGGGTGGGGGTGTTGAACTTGAAACATCAAACACTTTTGCACACAGGTATATAGACTTTGACAAAGAATCAACCCAAGACACAGTAGGCATAATTGCCATGTTTTACGTAAGGAAATCAGGGCTTAGAGATGTCAAGCTGACCTACCCGACTTAAAACCTGGCTAATGGTGGAGCTGGAACTTAAGCCCATGATATTTCTGTACACAAGGCTGTCTCCCATGTGCATTGGAGCTGGTGGTAGGCCCTTTCAAGGACCATTTCACTTAAAAAATATATATTTTTTATCGTTATTCTATTTCACCTCACTTTAAACTGGCAATAGTCCTGTGAGGCATATACTATTTTTCTAATCTTACAAATGAGAAATCTTAGGTCTGGAGACATGAAATAATCTTCCTAAAGATATTCAGCTAATAAATATTACAACCAGTTTATCAGATGTTTTCTCTCTCTCAAGAGTCAGAACCTATTTGGTGGCCAGTCATTGAGTATCTGGGGACTCTAATATGAAGCAAACAATTTAAAGGAGGCTAGATAAGAACTAGAGGCTGCATAGTAAGGACACTGTCACTATTCTCATGGTGCTGCCAAACCATACCTGGGCTGCATGTGCCCTTGCCCCCCGTCTGCCAGGCCAGGGCTTCCTGCTCATTTACATGGTGCGGCCCAGGCAGAGAGTGGAAGGAAGGGCTGCAACTACTGTCCTGAACTTATGGATTCATGGTTTGAGGTGATGCAGGTGTACATGGCAACTATTCACATTAAAAATTTCACTGCCTATTTACATAAGCATTTTTAACTAAAAATATCCAAAAAAAACCCACAAAGGGGTTCTGAACACGGTTCCAGTAGAGCAGTAGTATTCGAGTCTCATCCCAAGTTCAGTTCAGTCTGTCTGGGGTAGGGCCTGAGAATCTGTGTTTACAACAAGTTCCCAGGGCCTGCGATTCTGGGAGCCTGAGAGCTGCACTCAGAGCCTCCAGAAAGGAGACCCTCTGCAGTAAGCTGCTGCCGCCCCCACGCTTGCTGGGCGAGGACCTGTATTTCCTCATCTTTCAGCACGTTCCTGGTACTGACAGTTCAGGGGACGTGAATATGGTATCGCTTCTATGAAGAATAAAGGTATAAAGGTATATTATAATAAAGTGGCCTGAAACCAGGGTAAATATTTTTACTCTATAATAAAGAAATGTGCTTTATGAATGGACATAAACAAAGCAGAGCGTGATTTAGGTTATGTTTTCCAAATACCCTTGCAAATAAACATACTGTTTCAATATTCATAGCATATTAATACTCATTCAATTTCTCAATTCCTTTCTATGCTGGAAATGGAAGAAACCATTTAGCAAGAATGGGAAGCATTAGGTCCCTAAAAACAAGGGAGGCCTAAAGAGGCCATCTCCACCTACCTGAATATTTCTTAAAACCTAAACATAAGACCAAAACAACTTTTTTATTTTCTATCCCTGAAATGCTTCTACCATTTAATTTAGTAATAGACTTTTAAGAATGTAAAGTGGTGAATGTGTTTGTACTTAATGCTTCTCCATGGATAAATATCTAATTTCAACGGCTACACATTTAGACATGTTTACAGAGTACAGGCAGAAATGCCTGATTATGTTCTCATAATTATCACCCTTGAGGGCACAGCAAAGCGTTTTTTCCAGTTAAATACTTTCTTCTAGCCAAGAGTTAACTGCCATAAGAGACGGTTTCCGCCACTTGCACAGCTGTGGCTCACCCTGACTTGGTAAGCTTTATTATATTTCAGGGAATACAAGTTGGTAACTACGAAGTAGTTTCATTAAGGAAATTTAAGGGTTAATGGTTTCCTTCCAGGGGCAAAAACAGTTGCTATAGTAAAAAGAAAACACAAGAAGTTCTTGCTGGTTCACCTGAATAAGCAGAATGAATTTAAAAGGTAAAGTTCTAACCATGAACAGCTGTTCAATACTAACCTTAAATGCCAGTGTAAACAGAGAGAGGGTATCCAGAACCGTGAGGCACACCTCAGTAGCAATGTTGGCTTCAAGTAATGACTGGTGAAGAACATCTGCATCCGAGTGGCCGTAGCCTGCATGGATTGTAACACAAGGTTACTGTCGGGTGGCTGCCGGCAGAGAGGCTGGCGGGGCGGTAGAGTCACAGTCAACTTTTGATTATTAATAGAAGGCTTACTTCTTTTGGGGGGGAGGGGTTGATAGTTAATGATGTTTCCATTCAATTATAATTCTCTTTCAACTCTAGGAGGGAAGTAATAGCAGCATTTATTGTGTGCTTGCTATGTATCAGCCATAATTCTATGAACTTTACATGTATTACTTCATTTAATTCCTCAACAGCCCTGTGAAATATGTACATTATTAAACCCCTTTTGCAGATAAGGAAATGGAAGCACAGAAAGACTAAATAACTTGTCTTAAGTCACACAGTTAGTAAACAGTGGATCGAGGAAGGCACCTGGATGGGAGTCACTCAATCTATCCACTTGGCTGAGCTACTAAGACAATGAGGGTGGTGAGGGAGGTTGAGATTTTGGAAGCTCCCCACACTGAAAGAGGAAGCAGCACAGCATGGGGGTTAAGAAGATGAGCCGAGGGTCAGGCTGCTGGTCACTGAATCCAGCTTGGCCACCTACTAGCTGTGTCACCTATGGCAAGTCATTTGAACTCTTTATACCTCAGTTTCCTCATCTGTAGAAGGGGGATAATAACTGTATCTATCTCAGAGGCTGTGGTGAGTATTAAATCATTAATATCTGTGAAGCTCTTAAAACAGTGCCTTACACATAATGAATGCTACATAACTCCTAATAATATAAAGAGCTATTTTATCAGCTAGAATAATGAATGATAATCAAGAGTTGACTGTATTGCTAATAATATTCTACTTGCTTTAATGAAAAGCACAAAAGCCAATATATCTGAAAGAATTGTTTAAGAAAAGGAAAGAACTTTAAGTATCATAATTTTAAGTACAAGGTGATATCTTCTTATGTGGCTGTAAAATCAATTTAGTACTAAGAAGAATGTAGCTTGACATACAATTTGAGATATTAAATTATGAAATGGTATGCATTAGCAGAAATATATATAGGGATGCAAAGATGTTTCGGTATTGATCTAGATTACAAAGAAAGATGACATTATAATAAAGCATGGCATAATGTCTTTCTCCAAGGAGCAACAACAAATCAACACTTACTATGCAGGTAATTTTCTTAATACTCCAGAGAGAAGGACATTTTGTATAAGATCATGAAAATGAAGTACAGAAAACCTAGAGAATTTTCTTAAGGCCAGAAGTGGGGGAAAGAAACAGAAACTACACTCTAAATTTCTTATTTAGGTCACTGTATCATACAACCTATTATTAGGACAAACTAGTATGATACTGTCTATTCTGAGTTTAATAAATGTCAGTTATAGGAGGATTTTTAAAAAGCTATAAAAAAAGCTTTTTAAAGCTACTGAGTTGCTTTTTAATATATGATAAGAACACTATTGTGTGTTTTTATACAATTTTGCTTGGCTTTTAAAAGGTGGTTCTGAAGTTCCATGTCTGTGGACTGTGTTATTTTCACACTGTGACAGAGTGCACCCTTAGTGATGCACATCTGGCAGAACACTAGTTCTATTTCTTTTTATTTCAGCTTTTTTGGTAAAAACATCTCTCAGAGAAAAGAAACATGGATATTTTTGGTACTAATATTCATTGTACTGTCTTTGTAAGTCAAGACGTTTCCTCACGTGGTGAGGTTTGGTAAGACACAGACAATGGAAGAGGAAAACAGATTTATGACTACTGTTACACTGATAACAAACTGGGGCAAAAAGGGGCAAAAAAATACACCTTTTATTAGACCAACCAAAAGTATAGCACAGGTGAAAGGACCCTTTACTGAGGGCTGCCATTTACCCCAAATTTAAAGTTTTAGAGTCTGTATTAAACTGTAACAATGAACTTGCTTTGGTGATTATTTTAATTCTTTCTCTGCATGAAATTGTCCTTTTTAAGGTGGAGACAGAATATTCAAATGTATGTTAATGTTTACATTTAGACTTAAATTCTACAGAAAAGCAGTAATCACACTAAAGATAAATGGTACATTGTCTCATTGATGTATTCCCCAAATGCATTGATAAGTTACAATTATTTTGTGAAAGTCATCATTTTAAATTTAATTTCTTATTGAATTTATTGGTGTCCTTTCTCTTTCTAGATAATTTACTGGCTAAGTGTATCCAGGTGATTATTATAGATGAGGTGGCTTATATACTTGAGAGCCCCCACAAAATTTACCTGATTTTGGAAATACTGGTAAATGTGCAAAACTGTTATTTCTAAATCAAGGAAACATGTCTGAGAATCAAGGAAATATGGTTTTACAGCAGTTTTATTTACTCTCTTGAGTACAGACATTTAAAGCAACAAGCCTATTTCACCCATTTTAAAAATACATATTGTCCATACTTTTGAAAAATATTAATTTTACTTCAGAGAATACATGCATTCTCTGCATTTTTCGTATTAATTCAGTAGTATGTACAATAACGAAATTTAATTATCACCTACATTAACTTTCTTATTTTCAATTCATAGATATCAGGGGATTTTAGAGAGCCATCTCTTCTCCCGGGGTCCTCCTCGCCCAGTCTCTGTTTTCACACCTCCAGCTTCAAATGCCCACACTAGCTAAGAGGCATTTCAGGTAGAAAATGCTTCCCCACATTGACCTGAAATCTAATTCTCTGCAACTCAATCCAGTGATCTTAAACTCTTATACTGAATTATGTGAAATGCAGGTTTTCTTCAAGCATTTCTACCTCTTGGCTGGTTTTTCTCACACTAGTAGGAAATATGAATTACCATGCAAATTAATTTAACATATTCCTAGAAAATGAATAACATCAAAATAATACAGTGTTATTTTATATTTTTTGCAAACGTATCACTTATTTGCAAACACGTTACACATAGTTTCCCCTCCATACAGTGGTTTATGCACTACATGCAGCTATCTCTGAACTTGTCATTTGACACAGATCTCTTCTACCGATACACAATGAGTGCCCTTTACAGTAAATAAGTCATTGTCTTAATGTTTTAAACATTTACTTTTCATATAACACCTGGGTAATGACCCAAACAACAAGCATCTATCCTCTCAGTGTTTTGAAATGGTTAAAACTATTGGCCATGGGGAGATTTGTCATTTTCATGATTTCCTAATTAATATCTGAGAGTACAGATAAGTCCCTGCTAGAGTAACGTGTGTGAGTGCATATGATGTCTTCTCCCACGTTCTATTAATGGGTGATGGGGATGGCATAGTTTAGCCCACATTGGATGAAGTTTCTCACAGTCCTCTGCTGCCCCCTGCTGGTGAAGCTGAGGTCTGACAAAGCCATTCCTACTGGGACAAAAGGAAAAATAAAAAATGCAGGTGTAGAGGGTACTCTTCCTATTTTGATTCTTCTCTAAAATAAATTCATTTTAGACTCTGGCATCCCAGAAAATATCTCACATATTGGATCTATGTCATATTGGTTGGCCCAACAGAAGGTACTGTACTTATAGTTAAATAGGAATTTTTTGAAAGAGATCTATATGGTTATACATTTCCTATAAAATGCCTAGGTAGAGATGTAAACAATCATGTGTGTACATATACACATACATGATCACACACATACACATGTATACATACAGTATACACTCCTTTTCTCTGCGTTTTTTGGATGAGTTGACAATTTGAAGCTCAAAAAACTAACAAAGGGAAGGGCTGAAGCCACCCAAATATATATAATGAGAATTAGAGCTATAAACGAAGACTGAGTTCTAGGGGAAGATGCGAGGACTATGGGACATTGAGACCAATTTGGAATAGGCAGGAATTGTAGAAACACAGGAGAAGGCTAAAAGAAGGAGCTGTGCACTATTTATTGAGAAGGCAGAAGGAGAAACTCTGATTGAGGATAGTGTCACTGAAAACTGACTGAAGAAAAAAACTCCAGGATGAAGGAGGAGACAGGCAAGAAGGATGGGTTCTCTGTGGGTAGCAGGAAGACAGAATGGAAATCAACCACGTTAACAACATGGTTTTTGGCAGCGGAACATGGCCAGCTGTCTCTCTCCTCTAATTCAAGCCGCCACCACAAAATCCATTTGCAGTGGGAGGAGCTGCTGCATATCTTAGTGGATTAAATTTATTAATTCGGCTGATCATTTAGTTTATTTTTGTTTGTTTTCTGTGTTTCCTAAATGATTATCTTTGGAAGTGGGGCCTTGGTCTACTTATTTTTTCTGAAGTGCTTTAAAATTTAAGCATTTGTGTCAGTTGACAGTGAGATAGTTCCTGTGTTACAAATTATCTGGGTTAAGGCAGTATAGCAGGTCCTGTAGCTTACTGGGGCTTTAATTTCTTTTTGTTAATTATAGAATGAAAACTAAAAATAACAAAACTCCTTGTTTGTTTGTTTCAACTCCTTATCTGCAGAGCTAGAAAAAGCCCTGTTGAAAAATCAAGTATGTTACACTTAGATGTGTCACTAATATACACTTTATAGCTAAGTATACAACTCAGAACTAACATTTGCAAGCTACCAATTCAGTATGCGGTGGACATAATATTGATTTATATTAAGCCTAGAATTTTTATAAAGAGAGACTATACCCATTACATTTCATGTTGTTGGGGTAGAAGAATGAGAAGCTGCTATATTTTGATTCCTCAGCTTTCTTACCCCGAACTACAGTTGACCCTTGAATAACATGGGTTTGAACTGTGTGGGTTCACTTATAGGCAGATTTTTTTCAATAAATAGTGTTAATGTATTTTCTTTTACTTACAATTTTCTTAATATTGATAACACTTCTTTTCTCTAGATAACTTATTGCAAGAATACAGTATATAACACACATAACATACAAAATACACGTTAATCAATTGTTTGTGTTACTGATAAGGCTCCCGGTCAACCACAAGCTATTAATAGTTAAATTTTGGGGAGTCGAAAGTTATACATGGATTTTTTACTGCAAGGGTGGCTGGCACTCCTAGCCCCTATGTTGTTCAAGGGTCAACTGTATTATCAACTTAATGTGATGGGAATATTGTCTTTACTCTTGGCCTACATTAAGAATGAGGTATGGAAATCACAGTGAATGGAGTTCTTATGATTAGAAATGATGATGAGACATTAATAACCATGTATTAAAGACATTACTTAAAATGAGAACAACTAATTGTCTAGACAGAACAGTAACTACTATGTCATGCTTTGAGAAAAGATCAAACAATCAGAGAACACACCACTAACAGAAATGGTGTTTATTATAAATGATCACATCAGTTTTCAAAGTGCTGCATGGTTGATATCTTTTAGGTTTTCTGCTTTGAGAAACCCTTAAGAAGATGAAACACTTAAATTTTAGGAACAGCACATGATGCCACATCGCCTCTGGTGACTGAAAAAAGTCAATTAAAAATATGCACCCATATTTTGGCAGAATCTCTACTGTGAAGTTAGAAAGCACCAAAGTTAGGAAGGCAAGATGAACAAAAGGTCTCGATTTGCAAGTGAAGCAGCCTGGTAAAGCAGACTTCAACCTGATTAAATCTTACCATTGTCTACAGAAATTCCAAGCACACTTGATATCTTTCTCACACTGAAAACACAGAAAAAGTCACTTTGTTATTGGCTTTTCCACACCCTCACAAATTGATTCACGGGCTTTATGTTTTCACAGCAGTTTAACATACTTTCTAAGCATGAATGTCAGAATGTGGACTATGATCAATTACACGCATGGGATCAGGGCAAAGAAGTCTGTCCCAGATGTTCTCAGAAGTTACAAGGGGAAAAATCATAGAGAATTTGGCTCCAGGCAATGAATCCAAATATTAAATTAAAAATGCCAGAAAATGTTTGGCTACTGATCAAAACTGCCAAATTCTGTTTTAAAAATACCAAGTGGCGAGGTTGGGGCAAAGGGTCTAGTACTTTTAGATCTGGTATCGTAGTTGATCATGGTCCACATTATGTCATTTTCCTCCGAGGAAGGGAACAGCACCATGAGCTCTTCATCCTACTTGCTTTGAGCTGGAAGAAAAGTCAAGTTGGTGAAGTAGTGTAATGTGGCCTGGGGCTCTCTCCCCTCTGAGATGTCACATGAGATGGCTGGCTGTTACGATGGTATGTCATGGGACTTACTGTGGTTAAAAGTGAGAGAGTTATCCAGGCTGCCCAGCTGCTGCAATCTGGCATGCATCATTCCTGTTCTGTTATGGGAAACAGGCAATGTCTGAGACTTTCGATCATGAACTATGGGTCCCAACCCTTCCTGGTTCCTGCAACATGAGTGAAATGGGATAGAAGCAAAAGTTAGATTTGTTATACTGCAGAGAGACGGGGAGCATTAGTGAAGCAAGGACACAGCAGGAAGGAGACGGGCCATGTGAGGACCAAGCATAGGGGCCTGTCTGTGAGCCAGAGACATACAGGCAGCAGCTCTCACAGAGTTCACAGCGAAGCACCAGTGGCAACACTTAAGCAAAGCCAAAGCCAAAGCAGGGAACTTTTCAGGTTTAGAAAGTACTTTAGAAATGCTACTAAAAAAAAAGTTGAGCATCAGTCCAATGTGGTGCTAAAGTTAGCATTCTGACAACTGCCAAAACACCACAAATCTTTTTGAATTATATATGTTATTAAAGAGCAAAAACTTTTTAAATTAAAATAATGCATTGGAAGAAACAGAGAATAAACATGCAATGGGAAGGATTATATGAAGCGGTTTTAACACCTTTATTCTTACCCAGGCAGGAAGGAGAGGAGCCATACACTTTGTTAAACTTGTCAGCAGTCAAGTAAAGAAAATAGAAAAGTGATCTGGGTTAGCAATCAAACAGCTAACTTCCTATCATGTACCATCACCAGAGCAGATGAAAAATGAGGCCAGTGCTGGAACGACACCTGTCCCCATCCCTTAGCCAACCATCTCCTCACTGTGTTACTATGTGGAGTAGAACAGGGCATGCACGGACTATCATCTGGCAACATGCTGCTGGGTGATTTCAAAGTGACACAATGAGAAGGTGCGGTATTCATAAAAATGGACCATCATGAGTGGCAAACACTGAAGACGTTTAAATTATCATTCAGAGTCTTTTTCACATGCAGCAGAGACCATGGCAATTTTGTATAGAGCATGGCATGACTTTCCACAGTGCACAAAACAAATAAACATCACCCTCCACTCCCACTTTCCTGTGCTCATCTATTTTTAAGATGGTCAAAGGATGCATAATTTTATATGCAAATATATACAAGGCACTTAAAAAGATGGAGGATTTTCTTTTAAAAAATTAAATGTATAGCCACTAAAAATGAGTTAAGTTTCACAAAACCCAATTTTAAAATATTTTGTCAGGGCAGAAAACTTCAGCTTCCCACAATACTGTGTTTAGCTCTGTGGCATTTTATTCTATTTTGCACATTTTCCAAATGCCATCTTGTGACGTAGGTGCTCATTACTGCAAGAAGGGTGTAAAGCTTGCCCAGTTCAGTGTCTTTCTGTTACAAACACACTGTCTGCCCATCTTCACAGGACAGTCAGAGGGAATATATCCTATAAGGATACCTTGTGTATACTTGTATTTGGGACTCAATATCTCAAATGTACAAATTACTGTTATAATAAAAATAAAAGAATTAAGATTAGAGAACTTTAAGTGCCACCACATTTCAATTAAAAATAGAAAATATTAAGAGTAGGAAAGCATAAAATATTCTAAATTTGCTCTTTTTAAAAGAAAACATATACTTTCATTTAACATAAAATGTAATTCTGAAAATTTCTCAAATAGCCCAAGAACAATATTAACATAAAAAGCAAAATCTTCACATTCAAATAGAAAGTCTATTAAAAATCTCTTTCCTATTTCATTGCTATAAAACAAAATTATAGATAAGAGAAAAAATCTCAATTACAGCTAAATTTCATAGTTTCTCTTAAAACCAATGTTTACTTATAATTACACTATTAAAAACAATACCATTAGAAAAACATGCTAAATAAACCAGGACCCCATAAATACATTATCACGGAATACACAACATGGAAAAAAACAAATACAGACACACCGAATGGCTATGGGGCAGGAGTAAGAACTTGGTAAGGACATGATATGCTCTGGGGAAATACCTCCAAAGAAGGAGCTGCTTGGGTGCCCGACAGCAATGAGGTTCTTTCTAGCTCTCCTCAAACTCAATGCAGGACCAAGAGTGTATTGTGGGACAGGGCAGTGTGGATTTGTGATACTCCACAAAGAGTTCTGGTCAGATAAAAAACAAAGGGCACGGGTAGCTTGCTTAGAAGTGGAGGAGAAAAGGCTAAATTTTCGAGGTTCTGTGTAAGTCCAAACAAATTTGAGATGGACTGAAAACATTCTTTCATTAAGGAAGGAGAAAAATAGATGAGAAATTAATATCTCTGTAGTTGGGCGGTGAAATGGTTAAAAACTTTCAAAGTGAAACAGGGAAAGAGAAATAACTGGGGAAGGAGAAAAGACCCAGAAGACACATCAAGAAGAACTGGGAAAAGAGAAAGGGAAGATAGAAGGAATAGATCATGAGGGAGAATATGGAAACAAGGGTAGAAGTGTAGCAACAGGCCACGAAGGAAGATCTTTCCAAGAGATATGCATGAGACAAAACAAGACAGAAGGGTTGTAGGCGAAGGATGCTAACAGATTTTATGGTGGCAATCCAAAGACCTGCCAACTGTCTTCATGGCTGTTTAAGAGAATTCCAACTGCCAATCACCACAGATGACAATTCCCCCACATTTAGATCTAAGTAATACAGAAAATGACATGACACTTTCAACTAAAATCCCCACAGTACCTGGCTATGTATCGCTTTCCCATGTACTGGAACTGGTGCAGGCAGACTCTGCAGACAGGATAAAAGGTTATTAGGGAAACATGAAGATAAAATTACTTTCAATGCATTGTTTTATTTCAACCCATGAACAATAACACATTCAATAAATTCTTACTAGCCCCTTCTGGTTTTCAGAAATTCTCTGGAAGGCCCCTCCAAACCAAGGGAAAACTACTAACCTGCAAAGAAGGCCCCATATTATGCTGCTGTCAGTACTGTGGCGGGTGGTTAAAGCCACACAGAAGAAAGGCCTAGGGTCCATAGGACTGTCCATCCACTCAGGGTTTAGACATTCACTCCAGGCAGTTTGCCTCGGAAACCGCAATCAAAACCGTATGCACTGCTGCACCACTCTGAGTGGCTCACTCATCTTCCATTCAAATCTATTTGAGGAGCTCTCTCTTTGGGCTTAAGTAAAAAGACTGGTCCCTTACAGACATCAAGTATGTAGTTTTTTGTGTTTTTTTTAAATTTGTTTTAGGTTATCCATAACATTGATTTAAAAGAAAACGTATTTAATAAGAGGCAGTTATAATAATGTCCAGTAAGTTCTTCTGATGCTGAATCTCGCCTCACCATGTGACAACTCCCACTTTTAACTCAGCAGAGAGAACAGTCAGGAGACTACGAACCAAACTCACAAAGCTCAGAACACCACAGGTTTCCACCTGAGTTTGTGCAAATATATTTGGCAGCAAATCATGACCCCACTAACAGATATAAGCTACTTACAGTTATGATTTACCGAATGATTGTGAACAATCATAGTACTACAGAAATAATTTTTTTACTGCAGATACAATAATGTGTTTGACTATGGGGTGTTGCCTGAGAAGTTGCTGGGGTCTTACAGAGTTTACTTTATACGTAAATTTTTCAAAAATCCAAAAAAAATTCTGAATTTGGAAAATCATCTGGTCGCTGCCGTTTTGGATAATGGGTTGTGGATTCTAAAAGCAATGAGCTTAAAGGAAATAAGAAATTTAAACTGAAAAGATAAAATAATATAGATAACAGGCAAAATTTTACTTATTATAGCAATTTTTCCACCTCAGTTTTTGCATCTACTTAAGTTAGATTCAAC
Organism: Mormoops blainvillei; assembly: GCA_004026545.1. NCBI lineage: Eukaryota > Metazoa > Chordata > Mammalia > Chiroptera > Mormoopidae > Mormoops > Mormoops blainvillei. Next base: position 487,583 of record PVJD01000206.1, on the reverse strand, counting down.
TTAGAAATGCAGCATCCGCCCCATTCAGTGAATACATTTTCTGTTATTTTATTAAAATGGCTTGTATACATAAGTAGTTACCTCTCATAACAATCACATATCTAATAATTTAAGATTGGTCACTGACCACTAAGTCATAAGCTCCGGAGAGCAGGTGCTGGTCCAGTAGGAACAGCTTAAGAGTAGGTACAGGTATGAATATACTACATTCCTGGTTCAACTACATGGCAGTCTTCATATTTCTTGACTAGCCAGGAAAAATCAAGAGGCAATTAGCAAAACAAAACTACTCACTCAGATATTGTAAAAAAATCCATAAGTTCAGATGTTGAAGCCTTGTTCCAATATGTAAACAAAGCATCTGGAAAGTAAACATTTATCTGGTCAGAATCATGATGTGTCTTCTATACATTATAAGATGAGACAAGATCTTAGAGTATAGTCCTCCAAACCCTGCCCCCTGTTATAGCTAATCAAAGGGCAAACAACCGTGACTAATCTGTACTGGATAACATATACAATAGCCTTATTCAATTTAAAGGATCTACATCTGAACACTTAAACTTTAATTTCCTCATACATCATCTAGTGCTATAGAATACATATTTAACTTATATATAATGTGCTCTTAAGTGGACTAGAATGTTCAAAGAATAAAAGTGGGCATAAAATTTAAAGTCTTTACCTACTACAGAATCCCTCACCAGTAGTAAATCTGTTGAAAAGTCTTGCATGTACACAAGTACTCCCTTCCTGGCACACATGGATGCAAGCGCGCACACACACACACTCTGAAATGGAGGTATGCATACTACACACATTGTTTTGCACTTGAGTTTTAATTCAACAATACAGCATAGCTCTATTTCAGTCTTTTTCAAGCTGCATAATATTCCACTCCATGGATGCACTATGAAGTAGTCAGTTCCTTACTGATAGATACTTACTTGTTTTCCCTCTAATCTTTTGCTATTACGAATTATGCTTTGATGAGCATCCTTTTACACAGGTCTTTGCACGCCTGTCCAACTACATCCATAGGACAAATTCTTAGAAGTGAAACAGCTGTGTCAAATGTTATGTGTATTTAAAATTTTCACAGATATTGCCAAATAGCCCTCCAAACAAGGAGTGTATGGGAGTGCCTTTTTCCCCACATGATGAAAAACTCACACTTGCTCTTCATCGAGGACCTGGTACATTCGTAGTTAAGGCAAATCCTATAAATTTATAGGAAGTTGTGTTCTGTGTATGACCCTTAACCATTTAGCACACTGCACAACTCTGTTATCATTTGATAAACATTTTTGCATTCATATAGTATTTTACATTGAGGTTGAGAAACAGGCGAAGAGATTTCTATCAGAGAAAAAGCCATTAATCTGGGGGCCTGAGATCGAGTGAGAAGGTGGATGCAGAGATGCTGATGGCTTGTGAAGATGCACAGCCATGAACTTTTACTCTATGCTGTCGAATGGTGACATACAGAGGAAGAGAGGGGATATATACCAAGAATCTGTTAATGTGTGGACATTGTGCTAGGTGGTCTCATGATGTCACATATGGCATGCCGCTGAATTCTTACCAAAATCAGAGGCAGAGTTTCAATTTACAGAGAAGCTAATGAAGGCTCAGGGAAGTTAAGTAGTTCTCCAAGTTAACAGCCCAAAGAATCACAGTGGAGCCCCATCTGGTATAGCTCAGTGGATTGAGCGTCAGCCTGCGAACCAAAACGTCCCCAGTTCGATTCCCCAGTCAGGGCATGTGCCTAGGTTGTGGGCCAGGTCCCCAGTAGGGGGCGCGCAAGAGGCAACCACACTTTAATGTTTCTCTTCCCTCTCTTTCTCCCTCCTTTCCCCTCTGTCTAAAAATACAATAAATAAAATCTTAAAAAAACAATAAAGTCATAGTGGAATGGGGATTTAAATGAAGTACACCTGATTTTAAAAGTCACATTTGGCCTATTAGGCCACTAACAAGGGTGGGTCAGGGAGCTTCCATTTTTCAGGGATTCTGAGTTTAGATTCCAAGGGGACAAACTCTGGTTACTTGAGGCTGGTCGTCTATGTGTTCTGAGAACGCAGGGAGCCAAATGAATGCTGGTGGGTCTCTCTGAGTCAACTTGCAGACATATGTGGTCACCTCGCAGACATATGTGGTCACCTCAGCACATACCAGATAGATCCAGCCAGCCAGCAGCCAGCTGAGAGGCACCAAGATGGCCTTTCCTTGCTCTGAGCTCAGGCTATTGGCTAAGAAGAAGGGAAAGACAGAGCTATCCTCTATGAAGAGGTGAGGAGGCACAAGATGGCACAGAGAGTAAGGGCCCAGTGTGTAGAAGGTGCTCGTTAAATGTCGGATAAAGGAAAAAGTAGCCACAGAGTTACACAATCAAGTCTGGCATCTGTCTGGTAAACTAGGCTGAAGACAACTTCTCTACCCCATTCCATGCTCAAAAATCCATTCGAGGTAGGTATTAAGGTTTAAATGTGAAATTTTAAATAATATATCTTTAAAGAAAATATAGGAAAATATCTTCATAATCCTGGGGATAGTTAAAGATTTCTTAAACATGACACACAAAAAATTCTAATTATGAAGGAAAGAAATTAATAAATTCAGGTAAAAAAAAATATACAACCCCTTTGAAGAGGTTGTTGCCATCTTAAAATACGTGCATGACCTTCCAAAAGGCTGACTTTAAAGGATAACTTCCACCTGGATGTAAAATTTTTGTTATTTGTCTTTAAAAAGAAGTTATGTTCTAGTTATAGATCATATTTATTATTTGAAACTTTAAATATGAAAAAAACTTTCAAAGGCTCTACCATAATGTAAAGTTTAGAACTTTTCACTTAATGGAAAGAATTTCAACTTTATGAACCAAATATCAGAAAAAGTGTCCAGTGTTTTTGCATTTGGTCATCATCATTCAAAGAAAATGCTGTTTGTTGGTTTTTTTTGTTTGTTTTGTTTTGTTTGTAAGTAGGTATTTTAAAGTAACAGATAGAAGAATAAAATAACCTGGGCCTGAAGCACCGTAAGGACAGATACGCTGTTCCTAACATCCGAGTCATCGGGTTGCTCTGTGTCGCTGCTAAAATGGAAGCTCAATATAAAAGAAACACTATTTGCACGCAGAACTACCTTCCACAGGTGTTCCATGACCACACCTACTGCCTCCAGACACAGGAAGCACAAGAGGTCTTCAGGTTCTCAAAAAATGGCATTTTGTTTTCAAAAGTGAGTTCATTTTCACTCAGTTGGCCTTAATGAAGCTCACAGTATACTTTCTAATTTGCATAAGGAAAATAAGACAAGATTTTTGACCAAAATAAGAAATATGACATTGTACCATGGCACAATTTCACGTGATTGGTTATATCACAAAACCAGAGTTGAAAGTGTCCAGTCATGGACGTTTACAAGCTTTATGTGGTATCGAGAAAGCACTAATGGTTGTGCTCATTTCTATTAGAAAATGTGGTTATCAAACCCTTAATCAGAAACAATCTACTATAGTACTGCTATTTCCATTAGAAAATAAAAATAACACACTGTGCTTCCAGTTAAAGCCAGGGATGTCACACACTCTAAATGGAAGAGATGCTGAGGTTCTCCAACACTGTATTTTTGAAATCAAGACATAGACTAATAAAGTTATGCAAGTTATCAGTAAGTTTGTTTAGATAAATGAAATTTAAAACAAAATCAAAAGCTACTATTTTTATCTGTGTCTGCCTCCTTGAGTGAAGATGGTAGCTCTGAGTTTAATATAAATTTATAAAATAGGCCCATTCACATTTTAGAAGTTACTTTCTAGATTACAATAATTAATAAAAATACTTTTCCAAATTAAAACTTTTATTTCTACTTCATTTAGAAAACTAATAAGTTTTTAAAACAAGGAAGAAAAATCCCTTTAAATCCTTATAGCCTTTCAACCAACTGCAATCTTAAAAAAATAAACCAAATATTGAAACGAGGAAAGTAAAGCAGGTATCTTTACTTTTACCTACCATCAGACATGCTTTTTAAGATGTAGAGGAAACACATCAGCAGGCTCTTAATCTCAGACTGGTCAAGTTTATCACAGCGAACCACAGAATTTCCCACAGTGCCACTTTGCTGGTGCTAAAAAAGGAAATATAGGTGGATTTTTCTCTTTCAATAACAGGTAAAAGAAAATTAGTTTCACTTTTCTCCCTTGGAAGAAAAATGTTCTTAGAATTGAGTCCAATCTTTCAAATTGGAAAGTATAAATAATTTGTAGACAAACTATAGGCACGCCTTCACCAAATATACACAAGCTGTTCCACAGAAGCTCTGGCTTGTCTCCTGTGCATACCTTCCTAAGGCACAAGCCAGAAGGCACGAACCTTTCAAACTGGATAACCATTGATTTGGTCACCAGCTTAGTTCTCCGATGTCAAGTAATACCTCATGCAGAAAAGTATGTGTGCTGGGATCAAACACAGAAATGATGATTCAGGAGATATGGCAAAATCAACCACGTCCTCAGGAAAGCATCGGTGGCTGAAACAGCAAATGAAGCCTATGGTGCTTCTGAGTACCAGTCACAAAAGCCTAGAGCTGAGTCACTGTCACTCGGTTACATCATGGGGCATACAGGTGCCCTCTATACATGGACACCTCTAGGGACACCTCAGCACAGCATTGCCAAAGACCCTAAACTGATGAGGCCATTCCATCATCAGCTTAGCTCAACACTGCAAACGTCGGAAAGCTCAGGGTGCAGGGTGAAGGCAGTTTTGCCACTACACAGCAGGTTCACATACCCAAAGCATTCACTTAAAGAAGGAGAAGAATCTCATCTCATGATAAAAACAGAGATTTTAAAATCCTCATTTATATTTTCAATTGCGGTCAGGGAAATATTTTGTCAAAGAATTCAGCAAAATTCTTTGACCAAAGAAGAAAGATCAGGGAAAAATTATCTTGCCTTCAAGGTATTAGAGGGCAATTGAAAAAAAAAATACAATAAACAGGTTTAATTAATAACATCTGTGTATATTTATATTTAAGGAAGAAATACAGGAACAACTAGTGGCAAAACTGTGGTGCAGATGCATCACCAGGCCCACCCACTTCATCAGAGCCACGAGGAGAACTCAGCACTTCCTGCAGCGGGAGGGAAGGTGCAGCATGCAATGTTTCCTCTGGCAAAGGTGGAATTGTTAGAAGGGAAAAATCCACAGTGACCCGGTTTTTCCTGGCTGACTGGCAGCTCTCCTCCTCGCCAGCACTGCGTATGACACAAGCGGAGTGCCTTCTGAGCAGCTTCTCCCTCTACACATGAAAGCATGTCAGGGTCAAGGGAAAAGTTCAACACATCATGACACACACCCACACTGTGATACACGCACCTCGACAGAACTGCAGTTAAGGATAATCATGTCAACGACAGCCACGGAAATGTGTGATAAGATGACAAATCTGGTAGCGAGGAAGCACATTTTCCATATTTCTGAGAACTAGGAATGTATCCCTAAATGGTTCACCTGTTTATTCGTACATGTGCTTGCCTATACCTTGAAACAAATTAGGATAACAGTGGCCAAGGTGAGGCCAACACGTCATGGTTCTGGGTTTAAATCCAAGCCTTATCCATTCCCACAAATTTCCAAGCAGTCTGAGCCTTAGTTGTTTCAAGACAGAAGGTTAAATATGAAGATATGTTGGACTGAGGTTGGGGGTGCAGTGTGAACAGAATAGTTTCAAATAAAGCTTTATTCCTGCATCACCTGTATGCTCAATTAATCTTTTCTGGAGCTGGCTCTGGACCCAGTGCCCATTTACATGGATAGCTGTTATAAGTGGCGTTCTCCAGCACGGAGAACACAGAGATTTTAAATGAGTGGCGTTTTGATTTCCCTAGCTGTCCAACCTGTCAGAATCAATCGTTCAAACTGTAAACACTGCCCTGATCTGGAATTCTGGAAAAAAGCATCAGGGGGTTTCAGGGAATGCACCCCATCCCTAGTTAATACTCTGATTATCTACACCAGGTTAACTGAGGCTTGTTTTTGTTTTTGTTTTTTAAGGTCGCACAATGAACATTAGAACATGAAGGATGTTTACTTTGGGTAAATCTATTTATTAAAAGAAACACAAGTTATACAAAAAAAAATTACCTTATCCAGGGAATTGCTTTTCTCGCTATTCCTTTCTGGAAGGCTGTTCCCTGAATCTGTACTTATGAGGGATCCTCTTGAATCAGCATTTCTCACACTGTTGATGTTTGGAGTTGAAGTCGTATACGGAGAAGCTAAATGGAAATTAAGTCAAGACAAGAGATTAGGTGGAAGAACAAAATAAAAGGTAAGCACTGAACTAAAAAAAAAACAAAACTAGTTTCATGGCATTTATTTTTTCTGTTAGGAATCTTGTTCAAGAGTTGCATTCAATCACCTATAGGGTAGATAAAAATAAACTTTAATAAAAAACATTCAGATGTAGCTATCAATTCACTTATAACAAACCGTGCTGCTAAGACTAAAGGAGCATACACTGCTTCAGAATGGGATAGAATGAAGACTGAAAAACATTTTTAGAAGGTAAAACCACCTACAACTATCAAATCAAAAAATTAAACCATGCAAGAAACCTGCAATATATATGCTGCATATCAAACTATATGCTGAGGTGCCACAGAAAACTCAGAGAGGTGTCATGGGATACTTGACATTTCCAAGGAAAGCACAATGATATTTGATATCTGTTGGAAACTGTAGTTTCAACATCAAATTGTGCTACATTCCTTTTGATGATGTCATATCCTTGTGAAGCTGGGTGTTTGGTGGTTGCTATGATAAAAAGCAAGTATTGGGCAAAAATCAATGTGGAACAAAGTGAGAAGGGTTGTGAGCAACCTGATTCCAAATTGGAAAAGCCAAAAGGCACACGCATTCCATTAGTACGGATTCTGGTTATTAAAAATAAAATATGAATGTTTTTCTTTAAATTAATACATATTTTTCCAGTGCCTCCTAAGTTGTTAGAATATAAATACTCAAGTTATTTGGTCCTCAGTGCCTAATAAACAGGGCTGTCAGGTGTTACTTTTGGCCTGGGGACTCCATGAAAAAATTACTGTGACAATAATGAGTGTTGTGAACTGAGTTTGGGAAGTGATGCACTAGGCAGTTACAAGCAGAAAGGAGCTCTAACTTGGACATAAAATTTGTGACATATGTGAAAAAACAGCACTTGAAGGCAGAAATCAGCACCCACCCTGGTACTGTGGAATTTTTCAACATAACAGATTTACTTCCTGCTTACATAAGATGTACGTAAATCACGTAATTAAAAATGACTCTCAGGCTTGTACATTCTGTGCTGAACCAAGATGCATGCCTCCAACAGAAAGGCCTGGCTGGTCGTGTAGATGGCACGAGGAGACTTTTGGCCCTGAGCTCTAGCAAGCTGTAAGCTCAGCCTCCCACACTCAAGCAGAAGATGCCTTTACCTGGCACCTCACACCAGAGCAGGCTGACCGTTTCAGGTTTCAGCATGCAAACTGGCTGCCATGGACTAAGACACTCCTAAATTAATCCCTCCCCCTACCTAACATTCAGGTTTATCCACCACTACCTCTGAAACCAATTCAGTGTATTAAAACCAAGAAAAGGATAGCTAGAGGACTCTGAAAATATAAGTGAAGGATGGAACATGTAAACCATTGGCCACAGGCTGCATTCCTCAGAATAGAAACTATGTGACTGGCTGTCACAAGGAGCAAGTGAAAACCCTATGAAAAAACTATGAGCTTTTTTCTATACTCAGAAAAGAAACACATATTATGACCAAATTGTAATTATAGTCCTCCTAATAATCTTGGACTTCATATTTAATGTAGAACACAGAGCTCAAGAGAAAGCGGTCCCTACTAAAATTTGATCCTAAATTCTCAGAGTTTTGGGTTCAATTCCAGAACGATGATCTCAATCTAAGGCAAACAGATGGACATGCGATAAATCAAAATCAACACGCTTAATAGAATTATGTTTCTATATATTGTGTGTTTATATTTAATCCTGGCTTAATGCATAACTTTAAAAATATTAAACAACATTTAAGAAAATAAAATAAATGTAGTTCACCTCTCTCTCCTTTGAACAGAAGTCCCAATGCAATATGCTGCGTAGGTGATAAAAAGGAACCCTGAGCCTAAGAATGTGTGACTTTTAAAATGAATGTAATCTCAGAGTATCTTTATCCAGCAGTAAATCAGTTTTAGAAATTTTCATGCACTTTGTTCCAAAGACATTTAAAAAAAATATGCTGAGGGCACATTGTCAATGTGCCTGGAAACAGGATTTCTTCTAAATGGAGATGCATGGAGAAAGTCGGCTCTGGGAGGATAAGCACTGGGACTAAACTTAACTGAAAACTCCTTGGTGAATAAAACAAGAGTTGCTAAAACTACCAGAAAACAACTAGTAAGCCCAGTTCACAGGTGGAGCTTCCCTGAAAGGCATTCCTACAAGGCAACAAGGATCTAAATTTTTAAAGATAGGAGGAACCATAGATAAAGCCTGGGTATAAATGTCTGTGTTGAATTCCTATAAAAAGTGGATTCAGGTCTAGAAATGCAAGAAAGTATAAAAGGACACTAAGTCAATCTCAAGTACTTCTGATAACCTGATCATGGACACAGAGTGCTGAAGGGCATGCCATTCGAGTCATGTTCAATGTTCATCTTTACATTCTCAATGCATTCCAAACCCTAACAAGGTGAAGGGGAATTAGAGAATAAAGTCAGAATCTTTTGGTTTTTTCCCCATGAGGCAGCTCTAGTAGTGCTTAGTTGTGTTTAACTTCATTCAAAACAATTTTGTTAGACTGTGTTGTGACAGTTGTCATATCAGTGTGCTTTAAAAAAAAGTCAAAATTGGTGAATTTTTGTGTAGCCATTTTAACACTGAAGATGGAAGAAAATAAGCAACATTTTCAGTATATTATTTTAAGAAAGGTAAGAATGCAATTGAAATGCAAAAAAAAAAAAAAAAAGATTTGTGCAGAGTATGGAGAAGGTGCTGTGACTGATGCAACATGTCAGAAGTGGTTTGTAAGGTTTAATGCTGCAGATTGCTCTCTGGACGATGCTCCACAGTTGGGGAGACCAGTTGAAGTTGACAGCAATCAAATCGAGACATTTAATGTTCTAATCAACATTACACCATGTGGGAGACAGCCAGCATACTCAAAATACCCAAATCAATAAAGTTATTAGTGAAAATGAAAAGTGTGTCTTTTATTTTATGGAAAAAAAAATACGGACTTTTTGGTCAACCCAACAGTATGATCATTTCCACAGTCTTGAATCATAAAGGGTAGTAGTGGGCAGGGAGTTAATATTTTAACACATTCCTAGGCCCTGGGACTCATTTAATTGGCAACTGAGAGTATATCACAAAGCATGAATAATGCTAAGGAATTGTGCTTATTAAAATGGCAGTCAAATATTAACACTGAGTGTTTACCAGGCCAAGTACTGCACACAACATATTAGCTCTCTATACTTCTCTGTGACTTTGTTTTGGAGACGTGGACACAGGCTGAAGAGGAGAGAAATCCTGCTCATGCAATTAGTAAATGGTGGAGTCTGGATCTGAAGCCACATCTGTCTGATTCAAAACCACTGCTGTGAACCACTACAGGTAAAAACCCTGTAAGACGGCCCCTTCTCTAATTCCACAGCACCAGCTGGACACATGGGCAGAGCGAGACAAAGAAGACAGAGTAAAGGTCTAGGGGAATGGTTAATGGGAGTACTATTTCAGCACTGTGTATGAATTAACTCATTTAATCTTTATGACACCAAAATAAGTTGGTATAACTATGAAAAAAAAATACATGAACTTAAGTAAGATTAAGGATTGGTATTGGTATTGTAGGGTAAATTCAGGCATTAATATGAGATTTCCAGTTTTGTACGCTGCCCAGTTTCATCGCTTACATGAAATAGCATGTTAACAACAAGAACAACACAAAAAGTGAGGACATAAACTCAGCATGAACAACAGTCTTGCAAATTAATCAGCTAAAAGGGTTGCCCTTTATTCTCTCCTGATGGCAAGAGGTTTCATTTATGCCAAGTGTTATACAAGAGAAAGGGATAAAGAGAGAATAAAAATGTTTTTGTGACAATTCTGTGAAGAAAGTTTTTGTATCATTTTCTTTATGAAGGAGTTGGCACAGGGGCTCAATTACTCAGGATATTAAGTATATTTCTCAGGCATTTTCTTTGGGAAAAACTACTCCATTTGGATCTTGATTTATGCCATCTGTTTTCCTCCTTATGGGGGCTGCTCCTACTTTATTTCAAATACAAAAAAATATTCCAGGAAAAAAGATTTTCAAAAACCAATTTTACAATTGCACTATAGCCATAAAACACTATCCCCTGCAGGAATTACTTTGCCACATTTCATCTAAATTGCTAACACTACAAATATATCCTACCATACATACCCCTTGCAAAGACCTGCAAAGATAGTCCTTTTCTAAAAGCATAAGATTTAAAATGATAAGTTAACTTAAGCATTAACAAAAAGCCAACAATAGAAATACGGGATTCAGTGAACTATATTCAGAGTTCATGAGAACCTGGGAGTCTTTATTTCAGTGCAGAGTTGAGGGGTTCTGGTCATTAACTATCAAAACCAGAGCAGCAGCAATAGTCAAAGCAGAAACTCAGACTTCAAAGTCCTAATTTGAAAGCTACAAACTATTGGATTAAAGATACTTTGTTAATTAAACTACAGACAAGCAGGTAAGATCCCCAAGCATTACCAATGCCAGAGATAGCACCAAAGAGATCTTTGTGCAGGTTGTTATCCAGCGTGTTGCCAGACTTCTGCGGCGTCACCAATGGGTTTACAGCTGGCAAAATAAGTGATTCCTCCTTCATAGTCTGCCAAGGGGAGAAAAAGATGAAACAATCAAAGATGATTTAAAAAGAGTCATTGACTGATTTTGGAAGTGTGAGGGCAAGTGTTAGAACAAGACAGAACAGCCTGATAAGTTAAATGTGCCTGAGTGGGAGGAGCAGCCACAGGATATGAGGGGGGAAGGCGGCAGGCGGCTCAGAGGAGAGCAAGGAGAAGGGAGCACAGAACATTTAAAATGGGAGGGGGTGGGCAGAGAAACCTTGGCCATAAAGTCATTTCTTTCCCCAGAAGGTCTGGCACCGCTCTCTTTCCAGAGCTCTGATGTCCAATATTGCTTTAAATTATTTTGGTATGTTTTTTTTCCTTCAGAAAAAGCCTCATGTGCTCTTTCTAACTGGAACACTGGTCTTTCTCTCATGCTGGAAATCCTCCCAAATGAGCGACAGTGATTTATAAGAGCAGCAGTGAAAAATCTCTGCAAGTTTGGAGCTTCATGTAGAACTCTCAATCAGTGGAGAAACTGTAAATTTTGAAGTGATGTCACAAAAGAGACTTAACTTGGTGCAAGCCAAGGAAAGGCCTGTGTTCCTTTTTCTCAGGACTGAAGCAGTACAGGGAGGTAGTATTATGTCCTGAACTATTTATTATGATTAGAAAAGGTTTAGAGAATACACATGTGAAACAAAACGTTGTATAGGGTGAGATTGGTGTGGTGCAGTTCATTTAAGGATAGTGAAAGCTTATGCCTTTTGGAACTAAAAAACATTCTATAAATATGGCTCATCTCAGTATATTACTATTTAGATATATTTGGAGGTGGAGAGTAAAAAAATGGAACAATGCATCACTGTTTTGAGAAAAGGGACAGAAAGATGAAAAGAAACTCCCCAAGTGTACACTAGATAACAAAGTGGCAAGATTAACAGCTGAGCTGATTCGGAATGAAAGGGAAAAGGAAATTGCTGAACTGCTAACATCTGTTCAAATTAATGGCAGGTGGTCTCTAATTGAAAAGTTTTGAGATCATTTCTGTGATCATCCTTTAGTCAACTTAATTTCCAAAACATTTTTAAATGAACTGCATGAAGGTAATATAAATTAAGGTGGTCAGTTCTTGAAGGTGGGGCCTGTGTCACTCACCTTGGCTCTCTGATATCCAGCTTTATTTTCTACTTTTACAGAGAGAGACTTTAGCCCAAAGAGCTGGTTTTTCCAAGACTGCATTTTATGTTACAACCAGAACTGAGACTAAAGATTTGTAGGCTGCACAAAAAAGATCCTGATGTTTTACAAGACATTGGGGCACTAAAAAATCATGATTTTATAATGATTTTTAACAAAAGTTGAGGTTTACTGATTGACCTCATCTTAGCCAGAAATACAGTTTACTAAGTACTATGCAATATTATTGTTTCAGTGGCAATAGAGACAGACAGACAGACAGACAGACACACACACACACACACACACACACAGAGAGAGAGAGAGAGAGAGAGAGAGAGAAACAGGTATATACTGTGTTAAATAGCGAGAGAGAGAGAGAGAGAGAGAGAGAGAGAGAGAGAGAGAAACAGGTATATACTGTGTTAAATAGCGTCCTCACCAAATTCATATCCATCTAGAACCTCGGAATGTGATCTTTGGAAACAGGGTCTTTGGCAGATATAATTAAGATGTAAGGTGAGATGAGGTCATCCTGGATTAGGGTGGGCCCTAAATCCAATCAATTATTGGTGTCTTTATAAGAAAAGGAGAGTATAACAGACACCAGAGACACAGACACACAAGGGAGAAGGCCACATGAAGGCAAAGGCCAAGGTCAGAATGATGTGGCCACAAGCCAAAGAATGCGAGGACTGCAGCCACCAGAAGCTAGGAGAGAGGCAGGGAACAGACTCTTCATCCAGTGCCTCCAGAAGACACCAACCCTGTTAACACCTTGATTTTGGACTTACAACCTCCTGACTGTGAGAGAATAAATTTCTGTTGTTTTGGCCACCCAGTCTGTGGTACTTTGTTAGGGCAGCCCCAGGAAACAAATACAGGCTGTATATATGTGAATATGCTTACGTACACTGCCAGGGTTCACGGGGAAGGGTGACACATCTCTCACGTTGATCCTCTGGACATTTTCAATCAGGAGACCAAATAGAGGCAAGTAGAGAGTGGCTATCCGTGCTTGATGGCTCTGAAACAAAGGCACACATTATAAGTTTATCCCAGGCTCTGAGAATTTAATGATGGACTGAACTGGCACTAGCCATCTCCTATATTCAGATACTTCCTATAAATACTGCCATTAGATTTTACTGCATAAACAAAGAAAAGTCTTAATGCTGTTACCATTAATTTTCTAGTTGTTAGTTTCTTTGTATTATGTAAAATAAAGGACATTTATCAAACCGTATTTCCTTGCATTGGGGGCCACTCACTCTTGAAGCATATCTGTCATCAAAAGAATGCTTTATCAGCAGATTCTTGAGCACGCTGATGGCGATCAGCCGGACCTCCCTGAACTCCTGGAGGGCAGTCCCCACCTCCCTCAGTAACAGTCCCACCAGGAAGTGGTTTCTGCAGAACTCATCTGTTAATGAGTAGTCAAGCTGGAGGTCTGAAATAAGGATAGAAACTACTTTAGTTAAAGAGATGTGCTGCCATTCTTTGAATAAAATAAAAACAAAACACACCATGGGTGTGTCAACAGATGATAAGACTTGGCTTCCAACGGGGAAAGTTTGATTATCTAAAATGCAGCTCTACTTCTTAAAACATGGAGCTCTTAATGAAAACAAAATTTAAATACAAATAATTGCAGTGGATTTTAAAGCATATTACATCCTACCTAATTAAGTTAGTGAATAGTTTTAGTATCAATTTTTAGAACACAGAACAACACATATTACATTACAAATGTAATTTTGCTATTGAAATTAAATTTCAAAAGTTATCATACTAATTGATAGTATTATAGAGAGGTGGTCTATGGATAACAAACATGTAAAAAAAAGAAAGAATAAATATACATGGTTTACTGAAATGTTCTTTACTATATGAGTTCATTTAACCGTTACCTGGTCATTAATGCCTATATATGCTCATTAAAATCCAATGTTTAAAATTAACAAGTTAACATATAACCTATTTATTTCATTATCACTGAATGGAAAACTTATTAATGTACATTTAAAAAATATAATCTTAGTACTTCTGCACCTCTAAAAGGAAATAAAAAACTAATATAGACTAAAATGAAAAGGGATGAAACACAAACCCAAAGTAGTAAATCATCATCAAGCTAAATGACAAAACTAAAAGCTCTTCTGGAAAAGAGACAGAAGTAAATGCAAAATCTACTAAAAGAAGGCAAATAAAAACAGCTAAACATCACTCTGAAGCTGAAATACATGTTTTCAGTAAGCTGTAATAAGGATTTTAATTCCTATACTGAATCCATTATTATATGAAAATCTATAGACTCCTCATTTGACTTTAATTTCCTATTAGTTCTCCTAAACCTATACAAAATACTGACCCAAGTCCTGTGAAACTGTTACTGTTGGTATCTAGCTAATTATTGATGGAAAAGGAGGAGCAAAGGCACTTAGATATTGAGCTTAATAAAATGGGCAGCATAAACATGCTGGCTCAGCCAGGAAGCTACAGCTTCACACCCAAGGGGGTTACGGAATTGCTTTGCCAAGGAGGTTAACACTCCTTCCCTTCCCCCTCTAGTACTGGATTGTTAAGGGGTACAGGGGAAGGTGCTTGACCATGGAAGCCTGTAAGTCTAACGATGGGGTGTAGACTTATCTAAAGCCTGCTAAACCCTTGGAAATTGATTGGTCATTTGGTAAAAAGCACCTGGTCAGTCCCAAGCCAAAACTAATATAATTCCAGGGAGACAAAGAAGCACGCTCGCTTGCTCTCTCTCTCTCTCTCTCTCTGTTGCTCATGACCCACACTTGCCGCATGTACTTGCATGTCCTTTCTCCACAGCCCTGCGGCCTTGGCAGCCACATGGCCCATGGCTGTGCAGGCTCCACATGCAGGGTCAGAAGAGAGCCTGAAACCACAGCAGAGCAATAGCCTGCAGCTGGAAACACACGCTAAGCTAGCCAGGGGCTGAACTGGACTGTTCACTAATATGGAGCAGAAATTCTGGGGATCGGCTTTCATCCTGGCCCACTGAAGACAAGACCGGCCTTTTCCATGGCACGATGGACAGAGATGGGATTTTGGGAAGCCAGGTGGAAAACCCCATTAATTTTACATCATCAGTAAGGTTTATCACAGAGCCTCATGTTTCCATGTGGGTCTCAGGAAATTCTTTTCTTCGTGACACAGCAAGAACCCATTTTCCACTGATAACAAAACCTTTTAGCAGTAGCAAGGGAAAGATTATTTATCTTTCCGGAATAATAGCGTCCGTTCTTTACATAAAGCCCAGTTTACCCAAACAACAGTTCACAGCTTGAATTCACATAAACCCCTTAGAGGAAAACTATTGATGGGTTTAACTGTGTATTTGCGTGTGTACATGTGCACATGTGGGGGGTGGGCAGTGAAAAGGGAGAGAGGAAAAAAAATGATAAAAAAATACTTATTCCTATCAATGTAAGGTAAAGTATCATTAAGTGACTCACACCCATCTGCCTGGGGTAGTCCCTCTTGTCACCAAATACCCAGCACTCTAGGGTCTGTGTCAGCCTGCTGGGCACCTAAAGGATTTCTACTCTACTCAGTTCTGCAGGATAAGCAATTGGGCCCTGCTGGGTCTGAGAGGAAGGTGGGCATCAGCACACGTTCACTGCCCAACCACTGGGTGTAAAGAGCTGTCCTCAGCACCCTGATAGGTAAAAGAAAAAGATATTTACAGTTCCCAAGTACAGGGGGCTAGTAACAAACTGTGAGGTGAGGGTATGACAAGGTTTGAAGTGCAGGGTGGAGAGCAATTAATTCCAGTTGGGGTACTGGGAGAGAGTAAGGGGAGACCTGGCAGGCACCACACAGGAAGTGCTGAGTGACTGGCTGGGGAGGAAGATGAGGACACCCCCAGGGAGGTGGCTATTTGAGGCTGAGGTGTTTCAGGGGCAGGCATGTCATGTCTGAGGAGCTGGGAGTAGCAGGTGTTTCTGAAATGTGGCAGATAGTGGGGAGAGAACCAGATGGCCGGGCCAGGGTTGGATCAGGGAATGCTGAGTAACTTGGCTATTATCTTGGCCCAGAATGTTTTCCCCCAGATGTGTGCATGGCTCGACAGCTCACTTTCTTCGGATTACGATTTTCTGGTCACCCTGTCTCAAACATCACCTCATTCCATATCCTGTTTCCTTGCTTTGTTTTTCTGTCCTTAGCAATTATTGCTCTATATGTGATATATCACTCTTAGATCACATCCTATAAATTTCCCTTAGGTAAAACAGCCAAGGATTATCATCCTTGTGTGGATGAAAAAGAGGTTCAATGGACAGTAACCTCACAGGTGATGTGACCATAAATTCCTAACTGGGCAGGTCATAATGGGTAGTGATGCCCCAGGCCTGTAACTTTTTTTAGTAAAAGATTTATCTTTGCCTTAAGCAAGATTTTGTGCATCTACGTTACATTCCTTTGAAATAAGGATTAGCTTATTTAAGGTTTAGCTTATTTAAAACTCACAGCTCTGCACTTCAAACTATCCTTAAGAAAGCACATATTCTTGTTAATTATCCTGTAATCTCATCCCTACCATGCTTTCTTCCACCTTCATGTAATCATAAAGGAAGCTGCTGACTGCCATTCTAAGAAGTGTTTAAGATCTTGCTTTCCCAGTAATTGTTATCAGTTTTGCTAAAATAAAATCTTACAAAAATTATTCACAGGTTTGGGTATTTTTATGCAGACGCTTGTCCACGACTGCACCCTGAGGCTAACCATAGCTGGTGCTGGGTATACATCTGTTGAACACATGAATACCCACTCCAGGACCACAGCTCCTCTTCTAGTCATTAAAATCAGTGTGAGTCTGTTTTGGGGGAAGAAATTTATATCTCCAAATGAATGCCTTTGTATACTTCTCTCTGAACTTCAGAGTCAGTTGATTTACATGTTATTAATAGTTTGGTGGCATCCTTCCACTTTTTCTCTCCTTTAGTATAAGCAATTCTGAGCACATACAAGGCACTAAACCTAGTAAAGATCACTTGACAGGCCTGGCAGCCTACTCTGATTGACCCAGTAAAGATAAAGGAATCACTATGACCTGAACTTAAAGAAGATACAGGAAAAGTTAATAAAGACTCAACATGCAAACATAAAAAGCACGTGAAAAGCAGTGTTGCTAGTGATTTAGGTTACTGTCACCACTATGGACAAGGGCTATGAAAATGGTGGAATAATACATATTTAGAGTGAGGCAGGGATTTCTGTTTGTCTTACTTCTAAAGAAACATCCTAGAGGACCCATGAGCAAAAAGGAAGATGTCTCCCTGAGATGTTATTGCAATGTCTTAGCTAAAGTGAGAACACATTCACTGGTTTATCATGAGTTTAAAAACTGATCAAAGTGTATGGGAAATGCCTAGATGAATAGCACATGAAAGCATTTCAGCAATCACTTGCATTCTTTTTCTTTTAAAGGAGGAAAATGCAAGCAAGCAAGCATCATACCCCACACCTACCTACAGGAGTTTCATTTGACTCCACGGTTGGTGAAAGAAAAGCTAATTCATGAGAAAAAAGAAAAAGTGAAACAAATAAAAATAAACTACAGTAAGTAAAATGGATTTCTATTTTTAAGCAAAGGAATGTTTCAATGAAAAAGAGTCACACTAACATGATCTGAAGTCTGGTAAGTTTGCTGAAAAGTAAGTTCCCATAGAGCATTTTATCAATATTTTTTTAACGTGGAAATTTAGCTAGAAAAAAAATTAACCCATCCATGAAATAAAACAAAAAATAATTCTAATGTCATGTTGCAATCAATTCTCTTTTCTTATTAAAAATAAATGACTCAGTGACAAGACTAAGTATATATATGTAAAGGTAAGATTACCTTGGTATCTTTGAATCCTGCCTTTTCCAAATGGCATTGGTAAATTCAGTGGAATATAATGTTCGTGGTTGCATACCACGCGGAGAAATTCAAACTTGTATTCAAAGAGGGTCTGCAGGAAAAAAATGTTTAGTTCTAAGTTAAATACCTCACTGGATACTTTATACAGCCTCCTAAAAAGGTGTGAAATAACAGACCTTCTCGACCTTCTTAGAGCTGCATGCTCTGTGCTATTTTAGATTTTAGAATGGCTACAGGGATTTGTTTGAAAATTGAAAACACATTTTATTAAATAATATTTTCCGCTTTTACAGCATTTATTATTTATGCTCCTCCTACTTCACTAAAGGATTTCAGGCAGCTTATAATTATAGACACAGGGTGAATACAATAAAAAAAATGAGTAAGAGGAAGGGCACAGTTACTTCTATTAACTTGCTAAATGAACTATGACTCCCAACACATATACTCTTAGTTTTGCAGTTGAGAAGTCATTTCAGGTGTTTATGAGAAAATCAAATAAATGAATTTTACATTAGGGATTACAGTGTCCCTAACATCTCAAATATTAATGCAAGTACCAGTCAGTATCTTCAAGAGAGGGGAGTGAGTAGTTACTCTGGGACTGAAAGAAAAGTCTGATGTGAACCAAGAGAAGTGGGCAGGTTTCTGGTAGTGAATCAGTGAGAAAGAAAAGAACAGCATGTAACACACACACACACACACACACACACACACACACTACCTTCGGATCTCCAGGAGCAAAGCAGCTGATGTAGTTGTTGATTTGCTTAAAGACAAAGCCCCGGTCCATGAAGGTGAAACATCTCTGTGGACAACACAAGCCACAAGGTAAGTATTTAGGCCCAAACTTTTTGGAAAGTTGGGTTCCAGTCTTTATTGTTAATAAGTTTACCCTTTAGCACATAAACATGTCATTGACATTGACTGGGCAACTAACTACAAACTACTATGTACTAGTTACTCTGCTAGAAAGGACACTTCAGTCACTTAGTCAGCACCCTCTGGAATGGAGATTCCCACCTTGATGAAGACAGCAAGGCTGTGATTTGCATTTTTAGATGCCTCAGGGTTATCTCTAAACTTCTGAGTGATGTGTGGCATCAGCATATTCACAACAGTTTCCACTGCATGATGATAGGATGCAGGAAATCTCTGGTTTCTCAATACCTAAAAAAGAATTGAGAGCCAACGTTCATTATTTTTTAAGTTGCAACCTTTTGGGTGAAAATGTCTCATCCCTGAATTTATTAAAAAACTCCCAGCATTCTAAGCTTATTTATCTGAAATCAGATAAGATAAACGAATTCCTTCTCTCAAAGTACTGTATAAGTATTCTAATACTTAAAAGAATGCTGGGGATTAGATCTGAGATTTCAAAATTCAGCATGATGAACATCACCCTGGAGATGTTTATGAAGATGTGGAGATGTGCCTGTAGGCACAGAGATGCTGATCAGGAGCTGCATTTTTGCTGAATATTTTTGGTGATCCTAGTGCCTGTGACTCTCAGAGATCTCTTTAGAAAACAGCACCTTAGGTTTAGGCTTCAAGTATTCAAACTGAAAACATACAGACTGGTGATTGTATGTTGCCAGTTGAAGTTACTTAGAAGCAATTCTCTTCAAATTAATTTTATATAGTAATTGTTCCTCAACAGAAATACTTACCTGAGAAATTATACTCAGATCACTCAATACTTAGCTACCACTTACTGTATATCTTTTATGTCAGGAACTGCACTAAAATATTTTTATGTATTTTTTCATTAAATTATTGTAAGCTACCTTATGAGTTTAACCCTCATTTCATGGAGGGTCAAAGAGGGTAAGCGAATGTATCCTCAGTCACACAACTATCAATTGACAAAGATTCAAATCCAGGTGTACCATGAGCTCAAGGCCCGTGCTCTTTCTGCTCTGTGATGTCTGTCGCCCCTCCCTGCCCATAATAAATGGAAGCATTTAATAAGGCCTGAAATGTGATGGGGACTGAATTAGGTGCTCCACACATTTATGGATTCATGCAAGTGATTCTAATAGCCACAACAGGGAGGCAGGTATTTTAATTCCCATTTTACAGGTAAGGAAACAAGCACAGAGAGATCCAGTAACCGAGTACTAACTGACCTTTAATATCCCTACTTTCCTTCTCCTTTTTAGCTGTGGAACCCTCAGATTTTACAGAAACTCACAGCTCTCCAGCTGGAGGCTACATTTCTCAGTCTAATTTGTTGGTAGATAAGGGCCATGTGACTGAGTTCTGGCCAATGGGCTATAAAAGAAAGTGGCACAGGCCTGCCTCTTCTAGCCACTCCCATAAAAGTGGCTTGCTTTCTAAATTCTCTTCTTTACCATTGTCCGGAATGTGTGGTGGTGGTGACTCAGTTTCTCAACCATGTGGATTAAGATGACACCTTGTCTGGATAATTGGGCAGAAGGAGCCCGAGTCCCTGAATGACCTTGGGGGATCAGTTCCCCCACTCTCCGAGCTGCCTATTGGCTCATATGTTTCCAAAAGAGTGAGACGAACCTTCTATTTTATTTAAGGCACTATTATTTTGGCCTACTCTGCAGCAACCAAACCAGTATCCCAATATGAAACAAACAGTATTTTGTAAAAGTAGAACTAGAACCCAGGTATTTCAGACAGGAGAGCATGCTTTACGTTTATGCATCAAATACCAGAACCCATTACAACATTTTGAAATACTAGCTTTATAATAATCTTAATTATCCAACCAATAACAAGAAAATGTTTGTAAATCTATATAAACTCAAGAATTCAGAGAGGTAAGGATGAAGTAATAAGAATTTCAAGTTCACCTACTTTTAAAAACAGTACAGTAAAATCTGAAATTACAAAGGGATTTTGTTCCATACATGCAACCAATAACTCAGTACCCAGGTAAGGCCAACTCTAACAGCCAGACATGACTGCCAGCTGCCCTAGATGGCCATTCCTGAAAAACAGGTCTCCCGAGAAATGCCTGTGGCCTTTAGCCTTTAGCCCGTGGCTGAGTCAATGGCTGCTACAACCATGAAAAGCGGATGGGGAACTCTATAATGAATGGAAGGGATGGAACACCACATAAATCTATTAGTCCAGCAATTTTCAACCTTTTCCATCTCATAAACTAATTACTAAAATTCTGTGGCACAAAAGAATATATATTTTTTTGGTGATCCGATGAAAAAAATAGGTATAATTTTGATTCATTTACATCGGAAGGCTATTGTTGTGTTGGCTGTTGTCATTTGTTAATTTAACAATCTAAGGAAAAGAGGTCAGTGCCCCTGACTAAATAGTCAGATGTTGTATGTTTTAAAAAATTCCTGAGGTATACCAGTTGAAAAATCACTGTATTAGTCCATACTACAACAAAAAGTGCGACCGCCAGATACTGGGTGCCACTGATATGATGCAGTGGTGCGGGCCATGACGCATCCTTACAAAAAGCAAATCAAACCTGAATGGAGCTGAGTTTCTGGATATCACTACAAGTTCATAGGAAAGGCAGGGAACATAGAACCATGTCACAGAAAACTATGAAGTTATGACCCGTCAAATCAAGAATGTGGGAAATTCTGAAAGGACAAATGGCCCACTTTCTTCTACAAACACGTTGCATTAAAAAAAAAAAATGGAGAGGGGACCGTTTGAGAATCCAAGAAACTTTGGAAACACATCAACAAAAGGCAACATGTAGACTATGTTAGAGCTTGATTTACACAAACCAATAGTAAAATGACATTTTTGAGACGCCTGGGGGAAAAAAATGGAACACAGATTGGGTGCTAGATGATAAAAAATATTGCTAATTTTGGTGAGTGAGACAAAGGTGTAGTAGTTATTTATTTTTATTTTAAAGGCTTTATCCATTAAAGATGGCACACTAAAGTGTTTACCAATGAAATGATAAAATAGTTGGGAGTTGCCTTTAAGAACTCTGATGAGAAAAAGTGAGGGATATATAAAGTAAGAAGGCAGAATGCTGGTAACTGTTGATGTTGGGTGATGACAACAGAACATTCATTAAACAATTTCCTTTCCTTTTACATTTATTAAAAAATTTCTATAATAGCCTCAGCTGACATGGCTCAGTGGGTTAAACACCAGCCTGCAAACTGAAAGGTCGCCAGTTCAATTCCTGGTCTGGGCATATGCCTGGGTTGCCGGCCAGGTTCCCAGTTGGGGGCCTGCAAGAGGCAGCCAACGATGGCTCTCCCTGTCTTTCTTTCTCTCCCTCTCTTTGTGTCTCCCTTCCCCTCTCTCTAAAAATAAATAAAATCTTTTAAAAAATAAAAAGTTTCCACAATAAAAAGTTTTAGTTAAAAAGAAAGAACATGTGGTAAAGAATGGTAGATAATTAACACACAAAACAGCAATGCTGTTCAGTGATTAGGAGATGACAATTCAGTGTCTTTGAAGACTGAAATGAAGCTCTCTGCAGTGAAAAACAGCTATGGCCAGGAGTCATAATTTGGCAACAAAACAATAAGGTAAGATACACATCTAAAGGTAATAAAGACAGAGGTAATTGGGTGTTTTTATGGAGAGCACTATAAACTAAAATGGAAGAAAATCATTTAGGATATTGGCTGACATCCAGAGGGGTGAGTATATAAGCTCTCTCCCTATCAGAGGAGAGGTTGCTGAGATACTAGACTTCTCAGTCGAGCAAAACCCAACTCCTGACCAACTCCTAACCATGTCCTGTTGTAGTAGCTCCACTGAGTGGTGCTGCAGCATCCCCAGCGGCCCAGCCACCACCATCTGTTCCTCCGACAAATGCTGCTGGTGCAGAGTTGGCCTGGCCAGTGCCAGTCCACAACAGCTCAGCCTCCTCAAGCTGGCTTGCTGTGTCCCACGCCGCCCGTGCCCCGCAATCCTGCTGGCTGCTCAGCTCCTGCCACCCAACTCTGCAGCTGAGTGGAATCTCCCTGACGACCCACACTCAGTCTTGCTGTGAAAGGTCTTGTGAGTCCCGCTGCTAACAGCCACATTTTTGCAGACACCAGCAATGGGCTACACCATGCCCTACATGTCATGTTGTCTGGGCTTTGACAAATGTTGTGGCCCAAATCACTGCTTTACATGTAAAACTTCTCCCCAGTCTTTAAATGCTCAATTCTTTGCTCCTTACTGTGTTCTACTCTCTTGTGAGGTTTATTGCTCAGTGAGATATAAGAAAGAAGTTCATTAGCTAATAAAGTTCACTTTTCTGGTTTAGCAAACAGAAAAGTAATGGTGTAGCCAAGAAATTTTTCAGTGACATTTTCCAGAAGCCTGAAGTTACTACCTCTTAATGGAATTCCTACATTACTTTCTCTATTTTCTTCTACAGCATCTTTTCTTTCTCCTAGATCTTCATTATTTTCATTCACAAGATTGGTCTCTCTATCCTGCTGGTGCCATGAAAATGGTGACTCAGATCTCCAACCACAGGGAGCACAGCTGTCCCATGGCCCAGCTGCTGTGCTCTGAATTCTGCTACTGCATTTACCACAGCCACATCTTGCATGGGCTGCTCCTGGCCAATGACTAAGAGTGGCAGGAATACCGAGGGAGGTTTGCTCCTGGAGGACACTGGACTCCTCTTGTGGTCCACCTGAGCTCAAGGACTTTCCTGGGCCTTGCTCAATGCTCTTAGAAGAGCACTGCACTCTAAGATGTTTCCTTCCTTCCCTCTCTCCTTCACCTGCCATCTGATGGTTTTCCCACCCTCTCCTGGGTTTCTCTCCCACTTTTTGTCACAGTCATTGCTCTTTATAAATCTCTTATACAGATAACCTTATCTGGTGACTCCACATTAATACAATGCTTTCCCCAGTGCAAAGCTTAGGCATATGGTGTAAGCAGACTGGTGCTCACAGATCTGTTTCTCTAGCTGTCTCTATTTTCTTCCTTGCCCAAGCCTGAATCCCCACCTGCAAATTTTCTTGGGCTGTCATTGTGGCAACAACTGCTGGTTGCCTCCCAGTATCTGTTCTCTCTTCTCTCTCATGGTAATAGAACCTCAGCATTTTAACTGGATGCATGAACACTCAGAATAAAAACCATATTTACCAGAATCCCTTAGGTAAGTGTGACTAACTAGCATGTGACTAAGCCTTGCCATTGAGGTAGCAACAGGTCATATCCATGGAAAGGTTTATCTTCTCCTTCCTGCTGGCCCCACATGGACATGGTGGTGAATAGTTAGATGAGGAGAATAAGGAGCACTTTAAGTAGACAAAGCAGTGAGATGGTAAGAGTCTTGGCCCTGATAAGCTTTGTGGAACAGGACCCCATGCTGGCTTGTACTTTCATGTGGGAAGAAATAACCATTTTTTCCCTTAAGTTACTGTTATTTTAGATCTTTGTCACAGGAGCTGAACCCACGGCCCTGAAGCTTAAGATATATATCCCAAGCACAACTCATCACGTCCTGTCTTGCCTGATAAACTACATCCTAATTAGCTGTCCCGAACACTCTACTCTTCGATGCTCTCAAACATAATATCTAAGTAGCCTTTTTAACCCTACTAAGAACTAATTTGACTACATTGTGTTTGTTTAAGTCAGGTTTATTGAGATTTGTTACATACACTAACATTCACCTTTTTAAGGCATACAGTTTGGAAGTCTTGACAATGAATGCAGTTTTGTAACCACCACCATAACCAAGATATAGTACATTTCTTCCATCATAAAAGTTCCTTTGTGTCTTTTTGAATTCCTTCCTCCACTCCCAGTCTCTAGAGACCACTCCTCTGTTTTCTGTCCCTAGAATGTCATAAAATGGACTCACAGAGTATAAAGTCTGCATGGCCACAGTGACTTCCTCCACTTAACATAATGCTTTTGAGGTCTATCTGTGTCGCTGCAAAAACTGGTAGTTCGTTCCTTTTTATTACTGGATAGTATTCCCTTGTATGGAGTTACCACATTTGTCCATTTGTTAGTGGACATTTGGTTGTTTCCACTTTCTAGCTATTACAAGTAAAGCTGCTATGAACAATCACATACAGATCTCTCCATGAATATGTTTTCATTCTATTCAGTAAATATGTAGAATTGCTGGGCCAAATAATTAGTCAACTTAATGTTCTCTCTTACTCGTTCATAATGCTTTCCCATTCTCATCTCTAATCCCACCTCATTCCCTCCAGTTAGAGAGCTGAAAAAACAAACAAAACCCCCTGGACATTCAACAGGTTAGTTAAATTCCAGGGGGAAGATAGATTCATTGGCATAAAATTCGCAAGCCATTCTGCTAACATTTATAGGCTCTTCCGTCTTGTCATTCCTGCTAAAGAACCTACTCTACCTCTCTATGGTCTTTACCAAAGCTCCCCATAATCTCATTGTTGTTTCTGTGTTGATCTTGTTGTTGTGGTTTTTTAAATGTCATTTTTTTAAAAAAAGATTTTATTTACTTACTTTTATAGAGGGGGAAGGGAGGGAGAAAGAGAGGGAGAGAAACATCCGTGTGAGAAAGAAACATCAATCAGTTGCCTCTCTTGCACGCTCCCAACTGGGGACCTGGTCAGCAACCCAGGCATGTGCCCTGACTGAGGGTTGAACCTGAGACCTTTCGGCTCACAGGCCAGTGCTCAATCCGCTGAGCCACACCAGCCAGGGCTGTTGATCTTGCCTTTCACTCTTTCCCTCTACTCTCAGTCTGAGGTTTGCCACAGAGGTCTTACCTGGGCATGAGCTCTCTCCTGTGCCTAATGCTCATTCTCTTCTCTCTAAATGTGGCACCCTTCTAGGCCCAGGTAAAGTTCCATCTTTATCTGCTCACTAATCTCCTATCATTTTGGAGCTCACACATACATCTTCCTCCACTCTTCTCCCACTGTTCCAAGATGAATGTCTTCTTTCTTCAAGGGCTACATTGGCTTCAAGGTTGAGGATGCATCCTCTACTCCACATGCATTTCTCCTCAATGTTCTGTACATAGTAAACAACTGTTCAAAGTACTTATACATGGATGAAAGTATGGATATAAACATGCTGCCATCACCAATGTACAGGGCTTACAAATATAATTTAGGGGAGGTCCAAACAGTCCATTTAGAACACGAATCATACCATCCTCCTTCCACTTTTCAAATTAAAACTCTTTCCTTGCTCAATTAAGCCAGAAAATGGTTGAAGGTTAAGTAAGTGACACTTAAGGGTATATATTGATCCTATCCTATGCCAGGTTTTTGAAGTTCCTTGAAGTACACCTGTGTAATGCCAGCAATTTACTTGACTCAGTGTGGGAGGACAGGAAATTCAAAATGAGTCTGCTGAAATTATAGTTGCTAAATATAAATGATAGAAAAGAAACACTTAAAAATATGTTGCCCATTGAGGCAGAGTGGGGTTGGGGGTTATAAACTTAGCAGCCCTCAATGAGGTCTACTCAAAAACCACTTACTTTAAATTCCAAGCATGTGTCACCTATGAAGCACTCAAGGCTAGCAGAGAAATTGCTTATTTTAGATGCTAGTTCCAACAGAGGCTCTGATCCACAGCCTTCCTCAGCAAATGTAACACAATGTAGTCTGACTGGGAATGGGAAGGATGTAAACATGTGGCCACCTCCACCTTCAGAAGAGTGCAGCATCAGAAACAAGCAGAACAGCATGCAAATTTATCCCTCCACATAAATATGCTCTGGGGGACGGCCCCACCAACACAGAAAGTGTACACTGAAGGCCTCAGCCCAACACACACTATGTTCCCAAATTCTGACCGAGGCCAGGCATCTTTGGGAAAAACACATTTAGCAACACCAAAAGCATTATCTGGTCTGATATGAATCTATGGCCCAGGTGTCCCTACAAGACAGGTGAGTGCCTGGTCATGGCATCTGAAGAAAAACCAATGAGGAAGGAAATCAGGTCACAATTATAAACATGTTGGAT
This sequence comes from Mormoops blainvillei, assembly GCA_004026545.1. NCBI lineage: Eukaryota > Metazoa > Chordata > Mammalia > Chiroptera > Mormoopidae > Mormoops > Mormoops blainvillei. Next base: position 460,710 of record PVJD01000206.1, on the reverse strand, counting down.
AATATTAATAATCTTCAGTCAAAAAATATAAAAACTCTGACAGGACTTGATCATGATTTTGGAAATCACCAATGGCATAGCAATGGTGAACATGAAGGTGTTCCTTAAATTCAGAACACTGGGATCAGGGATTAGGACATACAATCCTTAAGATGTAAGTATAAGATGAACATAAAAATAACTAATTCAAACAAAGAAAACTCCTTCCTCCTAAGATAGAAGGCAAACTGAATGAAGACTTCAAAAAATGTGAGAGAAGTTCCTAGATCAATAATATGTGATTTAGGGAAAGAGTGGCATGGTTTCTGGAGTGACATGGAAATGTGCAATTCTCCCAAGTGGTAGGTAGGTGTTCTGAACTTCTTTTTATAGTAAATTATGTTAAAGTTAAGTTTTCTCCTTTTGGATGCCAGTGTTTATTTTTAAACTGGATAACAATTTTAAAATAAGCTATGCCTAAAAACACTCTGAATATTGTTTTAGGACCAAGGTACAGTTAACTTTCAGAAAAGGTTGTACACGGTAGCACTTGAGTGGTTTGTTCTGTAGAGTTCCAAAAGCAATTTCCCAGACGCTGTAAGAGAATTAGGTTATGAGACGGGAAATGGCAGAGCATCTGGGAGAAGCTGGTTCTGACTCTGGCAGGAGTTCTTGGCTCTGCTCAGTTGTGTGACCCTGGGCAGGTTACTTCATGGGCCTATAGTTCCATCTCAACCTCTGTGACATAAGGGAGGAGCTGGACCAGAAGGTTGCTTTCGGGTCATTGTCATCCCTAAAGGTTTAAGGTCATCCCTAAAGGTCTCTCGTTTAATTTGGCCTCTGGAGAAAAATACACATGCAATTTAGTTCCTTTATTAATCTGCTATCACAGGTCTCAGAAAGATGTCATTGATCCTTGATTTTTATATACACTTCTTGTGAGTATTTCAGAATAGTTCGTTACCTCCTTGACCATTGTTTCCATGGTCTAACTGTACACTTCCCCACCTAAATTCCTTGAGGGTAAAAACCATACTACATTTAACTGTGTAACCTTTGAGGCTGTATATAATAAAGGTTCAAGGAATACTTTGTAAACAAATCAGTTACATTTTAAAATATAAGCCAGTCATTAATCTCTCTGAGGTGATTACATTTATTTAGAACCAAAAATAATTTAAAAACTCCAGTGGGCCTTTGTTATAGACTGAATTGTATCCCCTCAAAATTCCTATGTCAATGTTCTATACATCAGAAAATGATGTATTTGGAGACAGGGTCTTTAAAGAGGTAATTAAGTTAAACAAGGTCATTAAGTGGGTCTTAATCCTACAGGGCTGGTGTCCTTAAGAAAAGAGATCAGGACACAGATATGCACAGAAAGAAGGCCATATAAAGACACAGGAAGAAGACAGACATCCACAAATCAAGGAGAGGCCTCAGAAGAAATCAACCCTACAGACATTTTGATCTGGAAGTTTCAGCATCCAGAACTGTGAGAAAATAAATTTCTGTTGTTCGAGCCACCTAGTTGTTATGGCAGCCCTCACAAACTAATATAGGCCTAAAACCTGGCCTGCAAATGACAACATTTTTAACAGAAAGGCAATACATCCAAACAACCTGCATATACGCGTGTGCACGCACGTGTGTGTGTGCTTGTGCACTAGCTGCACTGCCAAATAGAAAGCCTGCTATATTTTTTCCTTGGCAAGCTGTTCTGGCATGACTTAGACGGAGTGTTACTCTGTGGAACGCAGGGCCCACCTCCTTCTGCCATCTCTCTGTGTGCTAAAATTGAACTGAAAAGGAAAAAAAAAAGAAACCATCTGGTCAGGAACCAGTACCCACTCTACTAGAGGAAACTCAGCTTTCGGTTCTGAACCCCCAGCCTTCTGCTTGACAGAATCCATCGGCCTTTCCAAAGGCTTCCTCCCAGGGCCAGATGGCTGACATCCTGAGCCTCCCTGCCTGTGACTCTGCCCTCCCTTCCACGTTCACTAAGAGAGGCTGCCACGCACCACAACTGCTGCACCCTGCACCAGTGCTCCCAGCTCTCATCCAGACTCTTCAAGCTCCTGCTTCTGTATAGCTACAATGTGGCAAGAATTCACAGTCTTGGCAACTCCAAGACTGCGCAGCATTTCAGAAGGAGCTCTGTGATACAGCCACCTGTGTTTACTGGCTTAGAATTTTATAACAATGTATCTGTGCTCAGACAGCCAGCAACAACCAGTCATACCTTTGACAGGTATCAGTGCACAGATGACATGGCACACACCTGAGCACCTCGGAGAGGAGGGCTTAGGGGGAGACCAGGTTACCTCAAAGTCGATTCATTGGTTACGCAGGACAGGACGGAGCATCAGACACCCATCTAAGCCCCTGAGAAATGTCTAAGATGTTGACGACACTTAAAAAACACCAGACAAACGCATTTTAAATGTATGCTTAAACTACTATTCCCATTTCAATAAACTTGAAAGATTTCTAAGCTAGTCAAAGGAAAAGACACATTTTTCTTTGGATTTAATAGCACAGCGCTTGAGGAGTGTGGGTTTTATAGCCAGAGTGGTTTCGAAGCCTGGCTCCCCCACTCACTAGGAGCGTGGCCTTGGGCAAGTAACTCCAGCATCCTGGCTTCAATTTCTTCACCTATAAAATGAGGGGTAAGATTAATACTTCCCCTATAGAGTTATTAGAAAGCGAAGATGCTTTACAACTGGAAAGTACTTAAAACAGCACTTGTAAGTGGAACACAGAAAGTGTTAATAAATGTTAGCTACAAACACAATGAATTATATTTTCCCCTAAGAACTATCATATAAACCTTGATGTGCAGTGACATACCTTAACTTTGGAGTTCTCTATCAAATGCTGAGCCATGGATTTTATCAAAACATCAAAGAAAAACCATGAATACTGAAAGAAAAGAAAAGATCCCAGTAAGAAAAACAATCAGTTAGATGAGATGTTTATTCTCTTAGGCTGGCAATGTTACTGACATAAAATAGATGTGATCAAAAAACATGGCTGAACCTCCTGGTGAATTATTATCAGACCAGAGCCATGTGGCAGGTGTTCTCCTGCTGTCACATCTGACAGTATGTGACTCCATCCATCTAGGAAATAGGGTGCAGAAGTTCAGCATGGCATAACCCACACAAGTGGCACTGCTCAGTTAGATATGCAATCTTTCCTCTTGGTTGAGTCTTGCCTGCTGATGCTTGTATAATCTCTAACTCACAGTCCTCCAATGATTTAAATATAATGACTTATTAATAACTAGAGGCCATTAAACTTTGAGTTTCATGAAGCTGCAATAATTTGCAGCTTCAATAGAAGCACCAGTACAAGCAGCAAAGTTCATATTGAAGAACTAACTCTATTACCACTTTTTAGGAGGTGGTAATTGTCTCTAAAATCACACAAAAAGGGTAAATTGATCAAGCTGAGGAGTTTGAATTTTCTTTAATCAATTTAAATACTGCAGAGTCATACTGGCCCTCTCAACATACCTTAAGTAGTTTGTTGCTGGTGAGAAAGTCGGCAGAAGGCTTGAGAATTGTGGTCATGGATTTGGTCAGCTCTTCATGCACTGTCTTATATTCAGAGGCAATATATGGCTCAGCCTTATAAGCATACTTTAAAAAAAAGGGAAAGATGATTTAATGCACTGGTTCTCCAAGTTAAGCTGAACGCTGAAGAGTCTCCAAAGCATGAAGATCAGGGATTGAGATACAATTGCACGCGTGGGAGAGGAAGGTGTGGAAACGGAAGGTGGGAAGGGTTGTTGTCAAGTGACAGAAAGAGGGAGGTCAGAATATCTTTGGGGAACTTATCAAAATATGTGAATCTCCTGGCTCAGGTCAGTGGTCCTACAGCCCACAGCTCCACCACCTAAGGACTTCATGAAATGTGTAACATGACACTGGGTAACTGATATCCTAAGCAACCCAAACTTTATTTTTTTTAAATGAACACATAGCTATAATTCATAGACTAAACAGAATGTGTGTAACTGTTTAGAACAGTAACTGCCACAATGTTTACTACATACTGTATAAAAATGAAGAATTTGTGGATATTTATCCCAACAACATCTCTTGCTGTCCCATGTAGTCACCTACTTAGATGGTGGCCAGAGCTAACCTTCCTATCTTGGGAGAAGCAGTTTTCCTGGGAATTTTAGATGGAAAAAAAAAAAAAAAAAGAAGACAACAAGCTATACTGGAGGCCTAGCTAAGAGTGAGTTAATAGTCTTCTTTAAACTTCCACATCATGTGTTCACATTATTTGCAAAACGCATTAAAACAAGAAATGTAGCTGATAAAATATCAAGTAAATAAATGAATAGCTGCCCCTCTTTGGCCTTCCCCTCATCTAGGTGAAAGTACTGGCTATATGATATAGGAAAAAAAGCAGAGGTATTAAGTTTCACCCCAAAATACATCCAAAAATAACTTGATTAAAAAAAAAAAGTTCTAGAAGGAAAATTGGAGAGCCACAGATTTAAATGACTGGGACAATTTGTTTTACATACCTTAACATATGACCTCAAGTGACTCTCCAATCCTTCCTCATGGCACTGGGCAACCACATGAATAATGACCCTACACACCACGGGAATGAATAAAGCATGAACAGTAATGTGAAAATGAAAACATTTCATTATTGTCACAGTACTAGAACAATGATGATGCTACTGGCACCACAGGAAACAAGGAATTAGATGGGATCTCTACACATGGGATCAAAAGAAATTTCTTAAATAGAAATTGGTCGCAGCTATGTGTGACCGTGCTCCACACATGGACAGACTGAAGGGAAGAAGAGTATCCACCTCTCCGCCTCTCTCACCGCGTCACGTTGACAGCGACTTCCTCATGAGTGGCTCTGGTGAGGACGCGGAACAGCTGGTTTAGGATGGTGGGCAGGAAGGCAATCATCACATGGCCTTCCATTGCATGCAGGCTCTGCAGACATGGAACACCAAATTCCAAGTTATGTTTTTTAAAGTAAACCAACCCTAAGCAATCTTCACTCAGTTTCGAAGAAGGATGGAAGAAGTGGCAAGCAGAATAAGGGACAAAGATGCCCATGTTTTAATCCGCAGAATCTGTGAATATGTGACATGGCAAAGGGGAATTAAGGATGCTAACCAGGTGGCCTTAAGATAGGGGGACACTCCTGGATTTACCCAAGTGGGCCTGATATAATCCCAGGGTCCTTAAAAGTGGAATGGGGAGGTAAAAAGGAGAGTCGGGGGACATGAGTCTAAGGAAAAACAGTCTGAGTACAAAGTAAATTTGTTGGCTTTGAGATGGACAAAGTGGCCACAAGTCAAGGAATGACAGTAGTGTTTAGAAGCGATAAGGGTAAGAAAAGAGATTCACCCCTAGTTTCCAGAAAGGAAACTCCCTGTTAATAATACCCTAATTTTAGCCCAGTGAAGCTCACGCCAGACTTCTGACCTATAGAAGTGTAAGATAATAAATTTGTGTTGTTTTAAGCCACCAAGCCTCTGGTAATTTCTTAAAGGAGCAACAGGAAACTAATACCAGGACGCTTCTTCAAGTCAACACATAAAAGCTCTTCTTCAAGTCACATGACTCACAAGAGAACTGAAAGGGGATCTGGCACAGCAATAATTCAGGATCTCCATTCCATTTTCCTTGCTTAAATCAAACTTCTATTCCACTTCTCATGTTTCTTACATTCTGTCCCCAAGCCTAGAATGTCCTTTTAGCTACTCTCCTTTTAAAAAATGTTCGCCTAGGATCATGTTCTGGATGAAACTGCCTTAGACAAACCCTCCTTGCTCTCACTGTGCAATGACCCTAGGAGTATCCCTAACCATGCACAAAGCTGGGGTTGGTGGATGTATTATTTGGCGTTTTGTTTTGTGTTTTAACCCAGCTACTATGCATTCATGAAGCTTGTGTTATCTCCTACAGTGAACTAGAAGTTCCTACATTGTGGGACTAAAGTCACTGCTCCTTCTGTTCCTGTTACTGGGCTCGGTGCCTCTGAGCACTCCACACGGAGAGCCTCTGTGAGTGAGTGGTTTTCTATGCAGGGAACATCATGTTTTAGGTCCAACATGAGAAAAGTATACAAGGGATGAGGACGAAGCTAGAAGGAGCACTATTTCTGAGTCCCCTTCCTGACACTATCTAAAACCATATAGAAGCTGTTGGTGTGAGAGCATCTAGCAAAAAGCATTCTTATAACACTCACCACCAAACAAAAAACCCAATAAACTCAAAACTCATTAAAAAGGGGTTATTAAGAAAGCCATCTGATACCTTAAGATATTTTACAAGTTCATTCCCTAAGGCTTGGGCTCCAGATTCAGTTTTCTGACAGTACTGGAAAAAATTATGCAAATGCTGATCCTGGGGGAGGGATAAAGAAAAGAAAAGAAAAGCTTATTAACATATCTGCTGTGGAAAGAAGGAGCATTTGTTTCTTGCAGCACACATGTTTTATTTAGACTATGAAACTAATCACATAAAAAAATGAAAACATCAAAGAGATAAAAATAAAAATAATTTTTAAAAAAGGTTTCAAAAGATCCTCCAAACAAAAGAGGAAAACTGTTAAGAAATGTTACTCACAGTGTTCATTATATGAGTGCCTTATATGTACTTCCTTTCTTCACAAGGGACTTACAGAGTAAAAACATATCCATATAGCATGTCAATTAGACTTTTGTTTGGCCAAAAAATCATATAAACTCATTCAAAGAGAAATCACTACTAATTTTAACAGAATAGCATGTACCTGAGTATACACTGTGGAAACCAGATGAGTTGAAACTTTCAGCAGTGGCTTGCTTCCATCTACCCATTTAATTTCTGGACCATAATGCTGAAAAACATAGAGAGAAAAAAACATCCCAACAATTTAGTGATCTTGGCTTCAATCACCATCTTGAATGAGGGTACTGACAAGGTGCTGAAGACCCAAACAGCTTCGGTGACTTGACAGTCATGCCTATGCCTGTCTCACAGCAGAAATACAACCAACACTAATTTCTGCCCACTTTCTCCAAGTACAATGCTCTTCTTACTGGATTTTCTAAGTTATCTTTTCTGTTTAATTGCAGCTGTAAGAATTACTGTCCATTTGAGAGGGAAAGAATCCTGTTTCACCAGTGACTTAACCAAACTTGAGTCTGGGATTCTGAAAGTGATGGCACAAGGTACCAGATAAAACAAATATGACAGTGAGTATTCCTGGCACAAAGGGTCAACAGTTGTTTGAGCTTATTTTAGTTTCAAAACCTTCTGCTTTTCTCATGTTCAGATTAGCAATTATAACGGAATGTTACATGATTTACCCTTACTTTGGAATATTTTAACTATTTGTCCATAACATGGGTCCATGTTTGGTACTATTTAAAATGTAGAGAAACATTAAAAGCCATTCAAAATGAAATGCAACAAACCTTATCTAAGCATGTTATAAATGTGAAGTCTATAAAATCTAAGATAGCTAAAAAGAATGCAAAACCCACAAAACCCATTGGAGAAATCTGAGGCAATTCAGGTTTTAATGAATCAGAAAGGTATCAAAATGGGCTACCATGTGGATAAGAGATCTGCTTACTGGACTTATTACATTAAGTTTGAAGGCAATTCCTAATCATTTGCATGATCCTAAGGACGCATTTTTATTCGAGCATGGCTATTTGGCAGAGATTCTCTACCTCATCCAGCATCTCCAAGTCTCCACGTACCTGGGTTTCTATTAAAATTATAGCTATAATTCTAGATTGTGATATCGTTAATAGCACTGCCTTCCAATGGCCTAAGTTTGCTTGAGAATGAATATTTAAAACCAAAATGTTAGGACTGGCAAAAATACTATGTGCTTTTTTGTATTATTGCTGCTTTATTTGGTCTTTAATGTTTTCTGAGGAAACTGGGATAAACCAATCTTAAAGTCCTATACCCTGCCCATCCCGAGCTCCTGGTAGCCAAGGTAGCCAGATGGGAGATTAGCTGAGACAGGAATGTGCTGCTCATTAGTCACCACCCTTCCATCTTTCAGGAGAGGAAGCCAGGAATATCCAACTGTTGAAACAAAGCACAAAAAAATGTACTGTAAATGTACAAAAATTTATGAAAGAAAGCCAATGTTACTAAATTGCCTGATCTTTAAGAACTGTCAATCAGGGTTAAGAAATTGAAAAGGTCCTGAATATAGTCTCTGCAGAACACTGTCTACTATGCACTTTGACTGCTTTGAGATTAGAATTCTAAAATTATCTTTTACAGAAATTTACATATACAAGCCAGGCATGCTACCTTCACAAACATCATCTAAAAAGTCTTTTGCAAAAGGATGCAAATTCAGATCAAAATACAATTTAAGAACCTAATGTATAAGTTATAAACAATCAAAGGAATGATGAAATTTCATACCTTGTGTTTCAACAACATCCTTCTTCTTTGTACTTCCTTTACTTGAATTATCGCAGCTGACATGGAAAAATGTGAACAGCAAGTGGTGCTTTTCATGTAGCTGCGTGGGCAATTCTATTTTAATCTGCAAGGGAGACAAAATAACAATTTTTCTAATATTCCAAAATAACAAAATTTCTTTCTTTAAAAGATATTTTTATTTATTTTTAGAAAGACAGGAAGGGAAGGATATAGAGAGGGAGAAAAACATCAACTGGATACACCCCGACTGGGGACTGAACCTGCAGCCCAGGCATGTGCCCTAACTGGGAATCGAACCAGCAACCTTCTGGTTTATGGGATGATTCGTAATCAACTGACCCACAGAGGCTAGGGCCAAAGCCACAAAATTTCTTGCTGAAAGCAGACACACAATATGTCACCCAATGCATAAGTATCTTATGTATTGGTCTCTGGTCAAAGAAATCTGAGACTGTAAATTGTAGTAAGGAAGGCATGGATTTTTAATACAATGTCATATTCTTATGGTCTGAATGTTTGTGCTCTGCCCCCACCCTCAAATTCACATGCTGAAATTCTAACCCCCGAAGGTGAGGGTTAACAGGGACCTTTGGAAGTGGTTAGATCATGAGGGTGGAACCCTCATAAATGGGATTAATGCTCTTATATAAAAGAGATCCTACAGAGCCCCCTAGCCCTCTCCACCATTTGAAAACACAAATGAGAACCTGTGACCTGAGAGATGGCCCTTGCCTAACCATGCTGCTACTCTCATCTTGGGCTTCTAGCCTCCAGAACTGTAAGGAGTAAATGTTTGTTGTTTATAAGCCACTCAGTCTGTGGTATTGTGTTAAAGCAGCATGAACTGACTAAGGCATTACTAACCAAAAATAGGAGAGCTGGTATTCCAATTCTAGAAGGAATTGGAAAACACATGAGAGAAACCACTACATTAACTTAACACAGCCAAGACATAATAAAAAACCAGGGTAGAACATTTACAAGTAGAATTCACTTAGTAGTTTTAATGAACTACATATAATTTTACATAAGAAAACCTAACAATAAGAAATGCCTAACAAATCTAACTATAGTTAAGTATGAATTTGAAAAAAAACTATGTCAAAATTATTAATTGTGGTAGTGATGGGGGGGGTTTAACTTCTTTTCTACATTATCTGCATTTTCTAAGTTTTTATTTTTTACAATAAATACGAGACTTTTATAATTTAAAAAATAAGTAAAATAAATAATTCAACAATTAGTTGCCTCATTGTGATTTCAGTATACTATGCAGCTTCTCTTGAATTTTGCTATACTAGTCGAAGAACTTAGAGTTTTTCTTAAAACTGGTTAAACTGGGTTTTCCCTTGAAAACCTTACCTCATCATAAAATTCTGGGTTTTGGTGATGGTGTAAAACTGCAGCAAAGGCGCTTCTTGTGAACACCGACCCACCAGGTCTGCCGTAAATGCACTAAAATAAGAATTAGCAAAGGGAAATACCGGCATTCAATTAATAAAGAAATCAAACTCAGGTGTGATGTGAAGACCACTCCTACAGCATAAACTTAACCATCTCTGATGGATTTCTTTGGCCTGTGAGACTCTAGACTTGCAACCCCCTTACTCCTGGGCCCAATTCACTCTCTAGCTCACCTCCCTGCCTTCCCCCACTCTCCCTCCCACCCCGCCAAGCTGTAGCTGAGAACCAGACCCTGCTCGCCATTCTCCCTCACACTTCCTCACCTCTGCTGTGCAAGCCCTCTGTCCCAATGATCTTCCCCTTCTATGTGCCCCAAGCAAACTCTAATACACTTTTTGAGAAAGTATTAATTCCTTCCTCTGTGTCCCTTCAGCATTTTTCTATTCTGATTATATAGTTCTGTAAATAAACCATTTCAATACCTTTCGTACGCCACAAGCTTTTCTTTCCCACCAAACTATTAAATTTTGTGAGGGCAAAAACTATACTGCATTCTTCTTTGCCACTCTGTTGCCTTCCCTTCCTGCAAAGTCATTTTCCCATAGTTTCTCAGTAAAGAACTTGGGCTCTGGAGCCAGACTGCCTAATGTATGACCCTAGGCAATTTATTTAAATTCTGTGTGTTAATCTCATCTAAAAATGCAGAAAACAATAGTACATAATTCAAAAGGCTGTTATGAGAATAAAAAGAGTTTAATAATACCTATAAGATTCTAAGAGTAGAGTCTGGAATACCAATAATCTATTACTATTATTATTGCCAAACTATAATAAACATTTGACATATATAAATCTATTACTATTATTATTTCTATTGTTAATGTTGGTAACATAATTCTAACAACCATACAATGCCTGGCTCACAACAGGTGCACAATATGTTTACTGAATTGAACATGCATAAAACACCTTCATCCCTAAAAACTATAACAAAACAGAATTAGTAAATTAGCAGTAAGAGCTCAATTATCGCATATTTTCTAAGGTTCAGCATATGTGGTTAAGTACTGTGATATCATATATTTTTGTGTTTGTGTCATTTACAATGTGCTAAATTCCTTTAGCTGTACAGTATCATGCAACTGCATTATTAAGATGGGAAAATGTGAATATATATAAAAAACAAACCTTCAAAGGCTGAGAGTCTTCCTCATCTGAATCTTTGAACTCAATGCAAATAGCAATATTTCTGGCCTGCAACAATATTTAAAGAAAAAAAGGAAAAGAAAACAAACAGCCAGGATATATTATATTTATAAAAGAACATGGGAAGCCAAAACCTGAGAGAGTTCACTATTAAAAGTGAAACCTCAAACTTTACACTCACCTTGGCAAAAGACTTCTGACTGTCATATTTCAAGTACTTAGGATAAACATACAGGTGATTGCCGTAGACGGCATAAGGTTGGGTGTGTCTTGGTATGCAGGGCACGAACTCCTCGACTTCAAACGTGATTGGAGTTTTAGTACAGGTTTCAAATTGTTTTACGGGAATGTATGATGAATTGACATAATCTGAAAAATTAAAAACAAACAAATTGAAGTAAAAACCAAACAAAATTTTGTCTGTTTATTACACAGAACTTACACTTACTAGGAAAGTCTGAGGAAACATTATCAATGGTAATGTCTAGATTGCCCAAAATCACTGGGAGCTTAGCCATCTTCTCAGGTCTACAAAGAAAGAAGAGAAAAATCAAACATTTATAAGTTAGGTTACCTCTAAAACCAAAATTCTGGAGAGCATGTTCCAGAGAAATATAATGCAACACACAAAAGTAGTTTTAAAGTAACAGGTAAAATTAGTTTTAAAAATACATTTCTTTAACCCAATATATCTAAAATATTACTATTTCAATATGTAATCAGTATAAAAAGTTCATTCTAATTATTAAAAACCTGGTGTGTCTTTTACACTAACAGCTCATTTCAGTTTGGACTTGCTATATTTCAAGTGCTAAACAGTCACATGTGGCGAGTGGCTTCTGAGTTGAACAGCAAAAGGGATTCAAGTTTTCCTAAACCATTCCAACCTCACCATATATTCTTGGCTCATTTAGAATCATGAAAATTCAGAACTAGAAGTCAACTTCATCTCTAGTGTCTAGCAAAATGCTGGGTACCAAGTAGGTGCTCAAGGAAATGTTTGATGTTTGTATTTGGTCTGACTAAATCCAATACAGGAATTTCCTCTGTAATGTGCCTGACAAGCACTGTTACTGCTTCAACCCCTCCTAGCGACAAGAAAACTTTTAACAAGCTGTTACAACACCGCATGGTAAAATTTACCTCTCTGAAACTTCCACTCCTCAAGGGGCTTAGCTATTATGTTTCCCTATGTAACATCTTTTGACCATCCATAAACGGCTTTTTGAAGTCTTCCATTCTCAGCCCTTTTGCACCTTCCTCCAATGCCATTTTCCTCCTAGAAGAACATCCCATTTATTTTGTGCCACCCAGAACTGCACAGATCAGGTCCAGTATGGCCTGACCAGGTGAAGAAGAATAGCTGTGTGTGTTTTTAATTTGATTTTGGTGGGAGACAGAGACAGAGACAGAGACAGAGACACACACACACACACACACACACACACACACGAGAGAGAGAGAGAGAGAGAGAGAGAGAGAGAGAGAGAGAGAGAGAGAGAGAGATTGATTTGCTGTTGCACTTATTTATGCATTCATTAGTTGATTCTCATATGTACCCTGAGTGGGGGTTGAACCTGCAACCTTGCCATATGCAGACAATGCTCTAACCAATGAGTTGATTAGAGCAAAACCAGCCAGGGCCATAGCTGTCTTATTTTGAACAATACACCCATCTATTAATGCTATTAGTTTTACGTAGCCACACCTAATGATGTATATGATATTTACAACCACCTAAAATCCTTAAATCTTTTTTCGTATGCTTTACTCTCATGCTACACCTCTCTATTCTGTATTTATAGAATTATGTTTTTGGAAATCAGGAAAGAATTTGATTTTTATCTCTATGAAATTTCATCTTTTTATATTTGAGCTTTTTCTAGTTGATCAAAACCCTCTTAAATCCAGGTTATAATACCTAATGTATTAGATATTCCTAATAGCTTTATGTCATGAAAACATTTCACCAGCACGTTATATCCTCTTATAAAAGGCATTGATGAAGATATTGCACAGAATACTGCGATGAACGGGTTTCTTCCCAAATCTCTGGACACCCATAGTCAGAATGATGCTAGCCCATTTACCACACTTCCTGGTATTTGGGTACTCCAGCAGCTGAACAGCTGTCTACTCAAGTGTACTATACTTCTCTGACTTGTTCATAGGACACCTTGGAATATATACTTGTCAAAGGCATTCCTCTGTTGTATGAGCTTAGCAACCCAATTAAAAAGAGTGAAGCAGAAATGTGAGTAGGATGACTACTTTGACATGACATGACTTATTCTTAGAAAACAGAACAGTCTCATGGTTCTTTATAAGTCACCTGTTTAATAATGTCTTTTAGATACTGCCAAGAAATATCAAAGTTCATTGGCCTCGCTGGCCAACAGATTCAGCATTTGGTTTTGTTCCCATTTTTGGAAAGTTCCTAACTCCTGTTTTTAAGGTTCCTCAGACGTTACTGTTATCTATGAAGCAAAGTCACATGTAACTCTTCAGCGTACCTTGGAGTATTGTTAATGTGAATCGGATTTCCCTAACAGTTCTAAATTCTTGCCTAATAATGACTACAGAGTCATTACTCATCTGCGTCCATCAGCAGCTCCAACCTGCAGTCACCTTCTCTCAGGGTTCGTTCTCATTTCCACATCTGAGTTTAAATAAGCAACAATTTGAAATCCTAAGATATAATTGTCAGGAAGGCAAGTCAACAATTTTTCACACATTCTACATTCAGTTAAAAGATGTATGGTCAAAAGATATTCAGGTACAGTCCAGCATTACCGCTACATTTTGTGCCCATTCTGTGATTTGTTCACAAACACAATATCCTTTTCTACTACCAGAAAATTGTGCTTTCGACCATTTGCAGAGAACTATCAACAGCCCCTCAAGCACTGTATGCTCCCATAATGATACACTTTTGAAGCCTCTCTCAGCTTTAACAAAGCTCTTGAGGGGCATCAACCCTGAGACCCATGGGTTTCTACACAGGGATACATTTTCTTGACATAATGCCTTGCTCCACCTCTTCATTAGAACAATTTAACCCTGCAGCGTACTACAAAACACTGCATTCTACACAATCTTAGAGACATCTGTGAAACTGTATCTGCTTCCTTGAGTCAGAAATATTCTGCTTATTATAAATATCAGTTTTACATGTAACTACTTAGGAGTATTATATTTCATCCTTTCCTAGTTTTTTTCAGCTATGAATAAATATGTACTTTATTCACCATGTTTTTAACCACTCTGAGAACAACCATATATAAACTTTTGAGAGTTGAACTTCTAAGCAACTAATTTTAAACGTTCTTCACTAGAAGAACTCTGTACAATGTATTATACTTCTGTGTCTAACTATACTTGTTTCTTATTCAGTTCCTTCTTCTGCTGAGAGCTTTTACTTCTAGTTGCTACTTCCATAGAGGCATTATAATGTCCAAGTACAATACTTCCAAGCAAGCATGGATCTGATTTTAATTCCATACCACATAGCACCTAGGTTTTGTGGAAGCTATTTCTACCAATTTAAATTGTTTTTAAAAAGAGAATCTTAAACCTATTTCAAAAGTTCAGGGTTTTTGTTGAACCTGACTTTTTAGACAGAAAAACCTCACACGACAAAAATTCCACTCCTTTTTTTAATGTGCATTTGCAAAGTGATGATGATGACGATGACAACGTGTTATACACAAAATGAATTCTCTCATGACTGGGATTATTTTCTTAATGCTACAAAGTGCATATATTCTATGCAAAATTTACAATAGTTGAGAAGGAAAACACATCCTAAAAATGCATTGATTAAATAAATGTATAATGTAGAAACACACAGGGTGTTTGGAATTTGGGCACTGCTTCTGTCTGTGTGTAAACCTAGGAATGAGGCTCAAATTATCTCTCTCTCCAGAAAGAGAAAGGTTTTGTCTTCCCACTGCTCATAGTTTCCTGCCAACTCAACGCTTCCCAGAGAAGGAAGGGGAATGGTATTGCAAACTAGTAGTCATCTCATGCCAACAGATTTGGTGTCCCTATACTGTGTTTCTGCGCCTAGTGCTCCTGATTCTACCTCTTGTACTGACACATTAATGTGATTAACTAGCAGTGCAGGTACGCTTGGATCTGTTGTTGGTGGTGAGTCTAATATTCTAAATGCATTTTGTAAAGGGAAGTATTCCCTACAGGCATTGGTATCACTTAAAAAATTTATATGCAATTAAAAGAAATTTGAGATATTTTTATTTAAACAAAATCACTGAATTTATGTGTTTGAGAAATTTCAATCTGCATTTATTAAGGTGCTTAGGTTGTGATACAACATGTACTATATTAGGCACCAGGGGTAGAAGACAAACAAGATATGATTCCTGGCCTCGAGAAGCCAAAAATTCAGTAGGTACATGATAAGTACACTCCACAGTTTGTATTCACCTCTTCCAGAAGGCAGAGGTCTATGGTATTAAGAAGGAACAGGGGATGAGACTACTATTCACAGTATGAGAAATCACCCTCACATGTATATTCATTTCTTCCCATCATGGCTCTAGAAGGCAGGGTCATTACAACCCCTTTTAAAAAGAAGAGGGGACTCAAGCAGAGAAACCAAGTGACCTGGCTCAGGTCTCCCAACATGGAAGTGAGATACGGACTGGGCTTTGAAAGATGAATACAGTTGCCTTGGAGAGAAAAAAACAGAAGAGGAACGCTGTATGTGTTTGTCACTTGCGTACTGCTGCTTGATGGGGCAGAAAGGGACACAACTCAGGCAGAGGGCAAAGCATGATGGAGTGAAAGTACACAGTGGGTTCGGAGAAAGGCAGTAGTCCCACCTGGCCTGACAGCAGTGTAACTAGAGAGAAATGTCAAACCTGGAGACAAAGAACATAAAGGCATAAATAAACACATATACATCAGTCTCATGCAAGAGCCGTAACAGTGTTATTACCTAAATTACCAATGTGGGAGCATTAAAAAGGTCTACATTTAAAGAAAATACTCTATTTTTATACTTTGCCTTCATGTCTTCAGGTATCTTGCAAGAAGTGAGAAAAGACATCGCCATGAGCAAATCAAAGTGTAAAATATATACCAAGTCTCTTTTCTTAGATAAATACTTGTTGGAGCATATATGCCAGCAATACTATCTGACAAAATTGTTTTCTCACTCAATCTTGGAAAGTGTGTCCTGGTAATGACTTTAAGGGAAAGGCGGGGCAGGGGGGTGGGGAGTGGCTTATGAGCTTTGGCAACTGTTTTCTAAAGCTGGGGTGGCTTGAGAAAAATTTTCTCATCCATTATAAATGACACTTTAGAGACACTCATAGGAACAGAAACAGTACCTCTGGATTCAAGCTGGTGCCTAAGCCACTGACCTGAGATTCTTCTTCATGAAAAAAACAAAGGGGGAAGAAAAAGTGCAATGCTAAGGTTTAAAAAAAAAAAAGAAAAGGAACCCTTCACCTCCCTAATTCTAGTGTGAAGAACACAGGCAGCGGACATTGGCAGTTCTCTGGATTCTTGTTAAGCAGGACAGATGCTCCCCTAGTGCCGTTGTACCTTTTGATGCCAATAGCATTGGATCCTTGCTATCAAGTTTCTGCCTCTCTCAGTGGCCACCTGGAGCACACTCTACCTACAAAGTACTTCCTACTGAGCACTCACATGAAGGCCTGGTGTGTGTGTTGGGGGTGGGGGCACTCATCCCATGCTCTGAACCACTGAAGGTCTGTGTTGTTTGCTGCCTGGCTTCAGGATCTCAGCTCAGATCACTTGTTGATTAAAGACCCTGTAAAGTCCCACCCTTTGGCCTCCACTGAGGAAGCCAGATCCAAGAGCTGGGGCTACTCTCGCAAAGTTGCCACTCCTGGGGAAGCTTCGAGGTCTCAGCTCTGGGACACAGGTTCCAACCTCCATCACATATTAAAAAAGCAAAAAAAACAAAAAGCTTCCTTGTTTGTTTCTTTGGAATATAAAAGTAAATGTTAGTTATAAAAAACGCCCACAAAAAGTCATGAAAAGTGCCCTGACTGGTGTGGCTCGGTAGGGCGTTGTTCCGCAAACTGCGGATCACTGGTTTGGTCCCTATTTGGAGCACATGTGAGGGGTAACCAATCTATGTTTCTCTCTCTCCCTTTCTCCCTCCCTTCCCCTCTCTCTAAAAATAAAATAAATATTTTTAAAAGATCATGAAAACCTATAAAGTGGAAAGTGAAGAATCACTCTCAAACCCATCCTTGAGAGATGACCATGACTAATATTTTGGTGTCCAGCCTATATGGTTATTTTTATGCCAGTCTATCTTTTCATATAATTCAGTCTATCCATTTCTTCATTTTTATATAAAAATACAAATAAAATGTTTTCTTTTCAAAAATGAGGTCATACAGATATACTTTCTCCTCCTTAACAATGTAGTGTGTTCATCTTCCTAAGTGAGTACATTCAGATCGACATCACGGTCATCATGACTACTGAGAATTGCACGGTAGTGGAGTGAGGGAAAATTGTAATCTGTTCAACTAGAGGTGACTAGAGTTTTCAAAATAAACAACTTTTATTCTACAAGCAAAGCTAAAAGTTTCCTGGAACTCAAATAAAAACATGACAATAATTACTGTGTAACACATTATCTATAACAGCATATTTCTTGCTATAATTAAGTAAAGGTTTTTAAGAGATGTCAATTATGGCTATTTATAATTCTGAGAAATCAGAAGAGAGAGAAGTAAGAAAACGGGTGCAAATAAAGTGGAAGAAAGCTAACCAACCATTGCTGAGTTCTAGGCAAACTGATAATTACTTGATATACACATTTTTTCCAAAACAAAGAACAAACAAACCCCCCCCCCCAAAAAAAAAAAACCCCTGAAAGGTCCCTATGGTATAAAATAGTTAGTGGCTAGCTCTTGGCCCTTCTTTCATTTCATTACCTTTTAATACACTCATTTCTTTCTCATTCTGGGAATTCTCCCAGAAAAATTCTAAAACCTACATCCCTAGCAAAGAAAATCAGTTTTTATAAGTTCAGAAATGAATTCCTTATGATAGAATTTATAAGAGCAGATTGTCAGCCAGAATGACTTCCATCATTGCTCAACCTCTCTACCACACTGTTATGGGTTGAGTTGTATTCCTGAAAAGATATGTTTAAGTCCTAAGCCAAGTACCTATTAATGTGAACTTATTTGGAAATAGGGTCTTCGTATGGCTAAAAAATTCGTTTGTTTTTTTCCATAAGATGGCTCTAGTAGCACTTAGTTGTCTTTAACTTCATTTGAAACAATTTTGTTAGATTGTATTGTGACACCGCCACGGTCAGGTAGACCAGCTGAACTTGATAGTGATCAAAATGAGACATTAATTGAGAACAATCAAACTTATACTACATGGGAGATAGCGCACAAACTAAAAATACCCAAATCAATAAAGTTACTGGTAAAAACGAAAAATGTGTCTTATTTTACAAGAAATAAACTTAAGGATTTTTTGGCCATCCCAATAGATGTAATCAAGTGCAGATGAGGCCACTAGGGTTGGTCCAAATCCTACATGACGTGTTCTTATAAGAAGGAAATTTAGACAGATACAGAGGAAAACGGCCATGTGAAGACAGAGGCAGAGTCTGAAGTTATGCTGCCATAGGCCAAGGAATGTCTAGGGCTACCAGGAGCTGGAAGAGGCAAGGAAGGATCCTCCTCTAGAGATCTTGGATGGAGTGGGCCCTGCCAACACCCAGATTTTGCGCTCTAGCCTCCAGAAATATGAGAAAACAAATTTTCATTGTTTTAGGCCACCCAGCTTGTAGTACTTTGTCATGGCAGCCCTAGGAAACTAATACACTCATTAATATATGTAAAGTATTTAGAGCTATGCTTGAAAATAGTAAGTACTACATAAGTTATCCTTGCCACACACCCCCACCCCCATCACCCATTCAGTTAATAGCGCCATGAGTCATTCCACTGTGTAAGTCAGAAACCTGGGATTTATTTATCTAAGACTATCACCCATTTTTCTCTCCTTCCACCCTAATTCCCAGTCAGGAAACCAAGAGCCAGTAACTGGGGCCTCTCTGACTTAAGCTGAATTAGTTTCATTCTTCCTATTTCCACTTGCAGTGGCTTTGCTGAGTCCCTTCCCACCACTTGCAAAAGTTCCGTAACTGTCCCCTTCTTCCACAGGTTCATCTCTACCCCCAACCCACTCTTCACTGAACCAGCAAAAACATCCTTTACAGAATTCAAATTAACCAGGTTATCTTCTAATTTTAAACACTCTATTCCTTCCCAAGGACTTGAGGTAAAGTCCCACGCCCATCAAACATGCCCTATGATGTTTGAATGAGCAGTTTAAAAGACTGCTCCTACTTCCTCCCTCTCTGCCAAACAACTTCTATTTTTCACATGTGGAAGTAAATAAGGTCTTGAGGCTCACTTCCGAAAGTCTGCAAGTAACTTGAGCATGTCGTCATTGGAGAGTTTATTGCTGTCTTGCTTGTAGAGAGCAGAGAATCTGGCATTTTTGTCAAGGTTTCCAGATGTATCCTTAAACAACATCCTGAAATAGCAAAACAACACTTCTAAACTGAGTTTCCAAAAGACCAAAATAAATCCATAACATAATTCTGGTTTCTATGCAGAGACTAATTATTATTCCATTGACTGTAGTCAACAGAAATCTCATTATCTAAAAACATGGAAGGTATTTATGAGGACAAACACAACTAAATCAATTTACATAGAAAACATTCCCAGCAAATGGCCTGTGCTTTGGAAACAACACACACAGTCAAATGCTTAAGAAGCAGAGATCACAAAATAAACCTCACTGGGCTGTCACCCTACTTCCAGCTGGAGAGGTGGTTGGAACCTGGAATATCGCCTCTACAACAAACATTCCTGCTCACCCTGCCACTTCCACATGGCTACCCTCCAAGCATTTTTCCTTTCTGTAACTCTAATAAATAATTATTCAGATATGGGGCTTATTTATTTTCCAACTTTACACATTTAACTCCTCTTTGTCTCTGAGCAAATAAAACAGAATAGGTTGGTTGGGTTATAAGTCAGTCTGTCTGCCTCCTCCCCGCCGATCCCATCCATGTTGATATGGATATTTACATCCATAACAAAGGTAAAAAGGATGTTTCCCTTACCTTGCTGCCCAAGCAAAAGGCATCCTGTACTGTCCCAGTCTTTGGCATGCCTGCTTGGCGTTCTTCAGCACCTTCTGAGCAACCTTGAAGACATTAGAATAAAGTCATGAGATGCTGAATCCCAGACAGAATTATCATCCTACTATAGAATCAGATGCAAAAGCACACTCTGCTGTAATGAATATGGCTAGATTTATACTCAGTGCAGAGTATTCTGTTTAACAAATTCTCTAGCAGCGATTTTCAACAAAATAGAATGAGGACTATCTTTTCTTACCTGAAATGTTGCTTTTATAGGCAACAACCATGATATATCATAGGCTTTCACAGTTTTTTATGACTAAGGGCTACTTATTTTAAGTCCACTGAGTTATGAATAATTACTAGTAATTGGTATTAACACCAAGCATTACTAGAGTTTAAATGAGAACACTAAGGAAAATACTAAGCTCTAATAGGCCTCTAATATACACAGGTTTGTGCAGAATCCCACAATCTCTAAATGTGCATTAGGACATTATAGCTGTTGACTTGCTAGGACAAGGCTTTCAATTACTCTATTTTTGCTTTCTAAGTACAAATTCTGCTATTTTCACTTCCTAATGACCATCTTTGACTGTTCGTGGGTTGAGACTGGTTAACCCTATAGTACACAGTGAGGCAGATTTGCTTTTGGATTAAGATGTACACATCGCAGGTCTATTAATCAACTATACCCTTATTGCTAAAGCAGATGACACTTATTTTCCCAAATGTGCTTGTACTGGGATATTGCATTGTTACCAATGCAAAGCTTGATTCAGTCAGAGCAACATGTTAGAAGGTCTTTCACATTACTTAAGTACATCAAAGACAAACCAATTTTGGGAAGTAATCTAGCTCTGCGGAGCTGCAGCATCAACAGCACGTGGGAACCTGTGAGGAACGCAGAGTCTCAGGCCCCAAGCCAGAGCTGCTGGGTCAGAATCTGCATCTGACCAGACCTCTGGTGACCTGTGCGCACTGGGTTTGAGAAATGTCCACCTAGAAGACTCAGAAGTAAAATGACAGAGTCGCCTTTCTCTAAGTCAAATTGAAATCATCTGTGTGAGCCTATAGGCCATTACAACTCTCGAGGTTCCATTTTCAGTACCCTAAAAATGAAGGGCTTGGTTTTCACTTTTCATTACAAAACAATATGATTCTACCTAATCATGCTGTGGGAATTGCTGCCTTCATGAGTGAACTGGAAAACTCATCTTGATTGAAATATATGTCAGGAGCTCATGTAGTCCCTCACTTTCTTCCAAGTGGGCTCCGTTCATGTGGGGACTCAAGGGTACACAGTCACAGGGTAAAATGGTCTATTTTCCTAGGGTGGAAATTTTGGTAGAAACTATCATTTTTAGGTTTAACAATAATGACTATGTTGTGCAGTGGAATGCAACCTTTGCATAAAATTTAAAGCTAAAACACAAGGCTTCAAATAAGCTTCACTCTTCACTGCAGTGAATGAGGGCTGAGTTCTCAGACTTCCCAAGGCTGCAATGGAACATAACATATGTGAGAATCAGAGTGAACAACTCATATTTGCCCTTTGGGTTTGTTTATTGCTTTTCTTTCTTTAAAAAAAAATCTGTTCATGGTGGGCACCCACAGAGACTTTTCATAAAAATATTGTCCAAAATGAAAATTTACTCTAAAAGATGTTCTACGCCATCTTAGAAAACATGAAGAGACAATTTTTAAATACAGGAAAAAAATCATCCGTCTGTCATATCTCTGTCAAAAATTCTGATGTAAGATGGCTGAATCTTAATCTCTGCCTTAATTTACTGTTTTGGAGGTGTGAATTAATGGAACAATGTGCACATGGCTGAGCTGTCCATCCCATAAGTGATGAAGAAAGAGCAGATGTCAGCAGATGCTCAGGAGACACAGGGAGTGTGGAGTGTAATGTTTAGCCCAAAATGATATGTGATTTTTGCACCAGCATGAGCTGCCACATTTCAAAGCGTGCATGTGGCAGGCAGGCAGAAGTAGCAAAGTTGGATATGTGCCTTGGGAATGTGTTGCATACACAGTCAGGGGAGCAGATCTTATCTTGGGCCTTCATTGATTATTCATCGAAACATCAAAGAGCTAAAAGAGCTCTCAACCATGGTTTTACATACTTGATTTAAAAAATAAAACAGCTTCTCTCCAGAGATCAAACTTTCCTCAACTTTTATCAGCCAGAAAGGCATACTGTTTGAAGCGGTGTGCCTGGGTAAATGAGCTTTTACTTGACTGGGGTTGTAATAAATGATAACGATGTCCCACATGGGTCAGTGATTTGTGGAGTCCATATCAGCATTGTCTTGTACATTATCTGTTTGACCTTAGCACTGTCCCTAAGACGAAGGTAGGGGCAGATAGCAACACTATCCCTCAACTATAGATGAAACATCTGGGCAAAGAGAAGTGACATGATTTGTCGAAAGTACCCAGGCCACTCACTGGGTAGGTACTTTATGTGTTAGCACTTATGTGTCTGACTCCTAGAACCTGTTCTTTAAGGACCACCCTGTGTCCTCATGGACACACTTGAAATATATGGGTGGTCACAGAAAGGAAGAGAGGAAACTGAGTCAGCTCAGTAAACCTCCTTCCTGTTAGAACCTCTGGGGTGACTCCTCCTACTGTTGACCAGTCCTTGGTCAATGTACTGAGGCAATCTTCAAATGACCACTTATAAAATTGTTTTTAAATAAAAATACTGCAAAGCTGTCAGGGACTGCACTGAATAGCTTACTCTAACTAGATAGCTCAATGTGCTACAAGTGACAGTCAAGTGTCCTTTGGTCACTCTGTCTGTGGGACACTAAGCAGGTAACTAGACCTTTGTAAACCTCATTTTCTGAATCTGAAAGAAGGTCTTGGACTAAATGGTTTCTAATATTCAATAATTCTATGGTATGTCCACAACTAGACATTCCCCAGGTAATGAAAAGTACTTTACACATAAACCAAACATACATCCTGTATGTTCTCCTTCCCTCTTCTACCTAAGGTCACACTGCCTGTGCCACCATAACCCTCCCCATCTGACAAAACACAAGTAGACCTGAACCACCAGTCCTCCTGGCCCTACCATCTGAGCCAGATCATCTCCTAGTCTCAGTCTTGTCTGTGAGTATAAATAGACCCAAATACACTTCCAGAACCTGAGAGAAACATCAACAAGTGAAATGAACTCTATTTGAATATAATATATGTACTTTGTAATGACAGAAAGTTTACTATTAAGCTGATAATTCCTCTGCAAGTTATTTCATGATATCAGGACAGTCCAGCTAAATGAAGTATTATATTTACGCAAAGGATTACTTTTCGTTGAAAATTGAACACATAAGGTTAAATATAAGAGTAAGTATATGGCTAGTAGTATCCATATACTATATCTTTTGATTATATCTTTTGAAATATAAATATGGTTTAACTTCGATTTCTATAAGCATTTCTACTTCAACAGGGAGCCCTTTATCCCAACTGCTATTTATCATCACAAAGCATCAAAGTCATCCTACCTTAGAAGAGTCTGAACTTTTCATGTATGGCTCAGCGCCGTGAGTGATGCTCCCCTGAAGGACTTTTTCAATTCTAGCCACAAGAAATATATCTGGATGAGGACATGTGACTGAAAATATTCCCTAGAGGACAAATGATTTTCTTCAGTAAGTAGAACACACAGCCACATTAAACAAATCCCATGAATATTAAAGGTCCTAAAGCAGCAAAGAGTAGTGCAACTGTTTAGCTATTAAGGAGCACCCAGTGCTGCCCTGACGGTGTGGTTCAGTAGGTTGGGTGTCGTCCAGCAAAACAAAAGGTTGCCTGTTTGATTCCCCATTGGGCACATGCCTGGGTTGTGGGTTTGGGCCCAGGTTGGGATGTGTATGAGAGGCAACAAGACTGATGTTTCTCTCCCTCTTTTTCTCCCTCCCTTCCTCTCGCTCCAAAAATAAATAAAACCTTTACAAAAATAAAAATAAAAATAAAAATAAAAACCCAGTGGCAAACTGGGTAACTGTTCAGTAGTTCATCACCTACTCAAATAAGCTATTTGGTGGGGAAGGCAACTAGCAGAAAGTTTAGAAAAAAAGAAAAAGAGAAATCCAAAACCACTTCTCTCAGCTTGCTTTTACTGTCTTATTAGATAAGCTGTCAATATAATCAATCTCTCACCTGAATTATGTCTTACAGAGTTTCTATGTATATACATAGCATGAGCAAGGTAAGTGTCAGTAGTATGACCACTGGGCTCTGGCCCCCCCACCTGCTTCGGGTACTGCATGGTGGCTTCATGAAGGATGTCCTGAAGGGCAGGTGAGCTCTGCCCGCTGCCATTCAGCAGAGCCGGGGATGTGGTGGTCAGCATCTGTCTTACTGAGAAATGGTTCAGGTCCACGTGGAAATCAGCAGAAATCTTTCGGTTGTACTTTATGTCAAACAGGGATAGAGTAACAAAGAAAGGCTCTACCTAAACAAAACAAAACAAAACAAAACAATCCAGACCATCTTTATGGCCTAGACTCTTGGGGAAAAGAATAATACTGCTATCAAAGAAGAAATTACTGAACTTATTTATGATTGTTGCTATAAATTACTGCTGAAGAGAAACAGCCTTGATCCCTATTCTTTGTCACAAACATCCTGTCCCTACAGGCTAAACAATCCCCCACATCCTGATCTAAACACTATACTTCATTGATACCAGGATTAGAATTTCATGTCCAGGCTGTGCTGCAAACAGGCACATCTGAAACCTCTATTTTAAAAAAAATCTTTAAAAAAAATTACATTTGTAGTAGGTCCTTCTTCATTTTCAGCAATGCAGCATTGCAAATTGAAAGATAAATCATTGCACTTGACAAGAATTCTTTTTCCAAACTTCTCTTCAAATGGTTTCACTTCTGGCTCAGCTGATGAGAAGTCAAGCTTCTTTTAAAAAAAAAGTAAACGTATGAATATATTATGCTCACATTTTTAAAAAATCCCATAATCAATGTACAGTATCCTAAAGAGACTGCCATATGGAAAAGCCATATAACACTCTTTACTCACAATAGTGTTAATATTTTATAAATTTATATAGTTTATAATAACAGTCAAGAATAATGGGATATCTACTTAATGGATTATCATACAGTGCCTAAAAATTATGCTTTTGAGTAGCTCAGTGTTCATGAACAGATGAATAAACTAAATATGATATATACATACAATGGAATATTATTCAGCCCCCCAAAATAAAATTCTGAAATGTCCTACAACATGGATGGACTTTAAAAGCATTATGGTATGTGCAATAAGCCTCGCCTAGAAGGACAAATCTATGATTTCACATATATGAGGTTCCTAAAATAGGCAAATTCACAAAGACAGAAAGTAGAATAGAGGTTTCTAGGGTTGAGAGGAATGAGGCATGGGGAAGTTATTGTTTAGTGGATAAAGAGCTTCTGTTTGGGATGATGAAAAGTTCTACAAATGAAGAGTGGTGACGGTTGCGCAGCACTGTTAATGTTCTTAACCACTAAACTGCACACTTAAATAGGATTAAAATGGTAAACTTCATGTTATGCATACTTTATCACAAGTAAAAGGTTGTCAAAAAGAAAAAAATATATATGGTTATGAATTTTGTGAAGAGACATAAAAAAACATTTATTGTACCACTGCAGTTAAGTGGGGAAAAGAAGTTCTATTTTAAAAAACACAAATGAAGAGGGAAAAATACAGAAGGAAATACTGCAGAACCTTGCCCCCTCAGAGTCGGCCTATCTGTGGGCAGTCTTGGAGGTCCTTACCATGCCATGTCTCGAATTTTGTTGAGACATAAATGTGGATTGCACGCACTGCAAGGCTTGTGCGTGGGACTGAGCTTGGGCTAGTCAGAAAATAGCACTGTCTACAGGGCATCTGCAGTGATGCTTGCTATTTTCTGGCTATTATTTTATGGGTGAATTATATGTTCTCTGTGGACTTGAAAATGTCTTTGGATAAATCTCTCTCAATTTTCAACTATCTATTGAATATTAAATATTCACAATGGTTGTGCCATGGTGAAAAGATTACAGGCTCTTTTTGTTTTTCCTGTTCCCCTTGAATTTTCTATCTTGTTGTTAATATTCCTTGTAAATCCAAAATAAACAAATAAATAAACAAATAATCTGTCAAAGATTTTCTTTCCCAAACTTAGTTTCAAATTTTAAACATTAAAATAGTTCCTACCTGGGCATCTGGGTCCAAGTAAAAAAGTTTAACTCTGCTTTCACTTTTCAGTTTGATTTCTGCTTCTCGGGTACTCTGATAACAAGATAAGCAAAAAAATACGAATTATATTTAAAAATGACCGCTTTTCTTATAGGGGTGTCCAAGTATGTTTGAAAGCTGCCCCATCCTGAAAAGCCAGGTTGCCAGAAAACTCTGTCCTCAGCTTGGAGAGTCTGCTGCATGTCAACAAATAAGGACAGGCTGTCGAGTACGGCACACAGTGACACTGCTTGCGGAGGAAAAAGAGGTTAATAATACTTGATCCCTGGCTTATGAAGTTGTTAATCAACTGGAGAGTCAAAACAATACAAAGAAAGCAAAAGAGAATAACTAAGTATTACTATCAAGAAAGGCTTCACAATTTAATGGAATAGGGACCAGGCTTTGAAAGAAAGGGTGTAATTTACATAGCAAAAAGGAGGAAAACAAACATTTTAGGCTCAATGAAGGGGATGCATAGCATGGACAGATAGATATTGAGTATGAAAATGAGCCCAGACGGTAGAAAAATTTAGGGTCCACTTAAGACTGAGGGTACAAGTCACGGAAGAGAAAGGAATATGTTTTTTTTTTCTTTTCTTTTTTTTTGTTTAATTTTGTTTAATTTTTTTTGGTATATTTTATTGATTATGCTGTTAGAGTTGTCCCATTTTTTCCTCCCCTTGATCTCCTCCACCCTGCACCCCATCCCATCATCCCCTCACCTCTTCGTTCATGTCTACAGGTTGTACATATCAGTTCTTTGGCTTCTCCATTTCCTATACTGTTCTTAGCCTCCCCCGCCCCGCATCTATCTTTTTTGTTTTGCTTTGTTTTTGTCAACATTTTCCCACCACCACTTTCCGCAGCCCCACCTAGTCCCACCCATCCCCACTTCCCACCCTCAATCTTTCCCCCGTTTGGCTTTGTCCATGGGTCCTTTATGCATGTTCCTTGATGACCCTTCCCCTCCTCCCCCCCGCCGCCCCCACCCCCGCTATCCCCCTCCCTCCTTCCCTCTGGTTACTGTCAGTTTGTTTTTTATTTCAAAGTTGCTGGTTATATTTTTCTTGCTTTCTTATTTTGTTGATTAGGTTCCACTTACAGGTGAGATCATATGGTATCTGCCTTTCACCATCTGGTTTATTTCACCTAGCATAAAGGCTCTCCAGTTCCATTCATGCTGTTGTGAAGGGTAGTAGCTCTTCCTTTCTTTCTGCTGCGTAGTAAGGAATATGTTTTGAATGACAGGGTAGAGAAAACTATGGCAGATATTGAAGGACAGCCATAGGTGTCTGTGGCAGGGAAGGAGCATTGTTGATTCATTCAATAAATATTTATTGAGCACCCATGATATGCCAGGTACTAGGGACACAAACATGAGTGAAATGAAGTTCCTGTCGCCAAGGAACACTAGTTGGGAACACAAGATAAACAGGCAATAAGAATGGCAAAAGAGAGCATAAGGTACAGTGAGCGTCATGCTGGACCAGGAGGGGCAGTCAGGAGAAAGCTCCCAGAGGAAGGCCTATCTTGAAGTACCAGAACATTTGGCCAAAAAAGGAGAAAAAGACATTCTAGGAGGAGGTACTGCAGGTACAAAGGTGACAGTCACACCTGAACAATTACCAAATCATTTGCTATGACTGAATGTTTGGGCATAATGGAAAAAGTAAAGAAAAATGAGTCTGGGATATACGTTAAGGAACGGAACTTCATTTGAAATCCAAAAAAATCCCACAGTATTTTAAGCAAGGGAATAAAATAATAAGTTCTGCATTTTAGAAGCATCACTCGGATAGGGCTGAAGAAATGGAATAGAATAAGAAAAACAAGGGGGTCCATGGTCTCTCCTGAGTTATCAAAACTGCCTCTGCAACTCGCAGCAAGGCCCACAATAAATTCCACATCCCTAACTTGAGGAGACTGCTGACTGGTCAATCCATTAACTGAGACGGATAATTTAGGAGGAAGAACAAATTTGTGGAGAAGGTGATACATTAGAGTTTGGAGATGCTTGCGGGATTTAAAACTGGAAACATCCAGTAGACAGAGAACAGAACTTGAGCACAAAGTAGGGATGAAGGCTGGAATCACAGACTTGGAAAAGAGAAGCCATTGAGGGAAAGAGACATACGGTGGCAGAGACGGGGACTGGAGAAGTGGGATTCGGGAACAGAAAAAAGAAGCTTCTAAGATATTCATAAGATATAAGTCATCTCCGACTACATTATTTCTCACCACTGATGCCTCTAATCTATATCTGTTCTTGTTACTCTTAATCTCAATGGTTAAATTTATAGAGTCAGAATAGAATGCCCAGGTTCATTTGTTCCCTTCAGTAAAGACCACAAGTCACATCTGTCACATCTCAGCATGTGATGGGTTACTGAGAGCCACAGTGGAAAGGCTATCTTGTCCTCTCTGCTGATGGCTGACCAAGGTCTATTACTACATTTCTAAACATGGCTAATGAGAAATTGAGCATTGTCTTAATTTTCTGAAGCATGCAGCTATTATAACAGGTTCTTAGCCATGATCCAAATTCTATCATAACTGTATTTAACCAACTGTCTATAGGTCTAGCAAAATGAAATGACCACCAGAATACTAAGAAACTGGATTCTAGTTGTAGTTCAGTCATTAACTAGTGGTGTGAACTTAAGCAAGCCGCTCTGCCTCCCTGGACTCCATTTTCATTTCTGAGTAAAAATAGTGAACAAGATGATGGCTCAAGTCTCCGCCCACAACAAAGTTTGTCTTGATGCTCTCTACAAGAGCTTTGAGGCTTCTGGGGGTTAAGGAAGATTCCTACAAATCACATGCTTACAAAGGAAAACATGCCTATGACTGAGGCAGGCTCCTATCATCTTTCCTGATTTTTCACATCAGAATAGCCAGAACAGCCCTGGTCAGTATGGCTGAGTTGGTTGGAGCATCACCCTGTAACTGAAGAACTGTGGGTTCAATTCCCAGTCAGGGCATATGCCTACGTTGTGGTCTAATCCTCGGTCCAGGTATGAACAATCCCCAGTCTGGGCACATATGGGAGGCCACCAATCAATGTTTCTCTTTCACATCGATGTTTCTTTCTCACATCGATGCTTCTCTCTTTCTGTCTCCCTTCCTTTCTCTCTAAAAGCAATGAAAAAATACAGCCTTGGATGAGAATTAAAAAAACAAAGAAAAAAGAAAAAGAGCCAGGACATGTGTATACAGAATCTACTTAATTGAAATCAAAGAGTTTGTTTTACTTTGTACACAGCCATGATGTTTCCCAACAAAAACATCAGTATGAGGTGCTGTGAGCTACCACCAACAGTAATGCATACTACTACTGAACTTCTGTTGAGTCCTTTAACAAAGGCTAATACTGTGATCTCAGACACTGGAGCAAAGCAATGGGTTCTTAATGTAGAGGCAACTCCTAGTGCCATTCTAAATGATGCTTGTTGTCTCAAGCTGACTGTGCTAGGAGATGAGAAATGAATAAGCAAGAATGACTGCTATGAGCTCCACAAAGACAGAAGACAAACAGAGATGCAGACACATTAAAAGAAAAAAAATTGACAACTAGCCAAAACAGACTCAAAGCATCCTGATGTTGCCACTAATATCTGCTAATATCCGAGAGATATAGTCTACCCTGGGGAAACCATTTAAGGGGTAAGAAGGGACAACTTTAGGCATAAAAATAACTGAAATGCTTACAATACACCTTACATACATTGAAAGTTCTGCTATGAGACAGATAAAAAGCAAACTCAGCTCCTTAAAGTTCCTCCCATCACTCCAAAAGGCTAAGGTTGCATTAAACGGAGGGTACACCCAATAAATAGTGTTTGAAGAAATTGCCAAGTAAACCTAGACTGTACGAATGAGGCTCAGGACCGGCAGTGCTTTGCCACAGAGCCAGGGAGTAATATATAACTGACAGTATCATAACGATAAAAATGAATATTTATTGATAATAGCCAACATCTCTATGCTGGGTATCATCCTAAATGCACATTTAAATTTTGTACAAACTTAGGAGGCAGATGCTATTATTATCCTTGTTTAGAAGAGAAGACACTGAGGCATGAGTGGTAAGTACTTTTCCTAGGAACTCGCAACATTAAATAGAGGCCTGGTTTCTGAGGTTGTCTGTCTTCAGAGCTCCAATTCTTACTAGACAATGAACAGGCCGGTCAGAGAGGAAGAAACTCAAATGGCAAATTATATTAAAAAAAAATATTACTGCTAGGCAGTGAAATAAAAATTAAAGCAGTGAAATATCATTTTTCAATTCTCTGGTGAGGATGAAGAAAAATGGGAATGTGAATTGTTACAACCGGCTGGGAAAGTAACCTGTTGCTATTTGAAGTATTTAAAACACAATAACCTCTGTCTCAGAAATCCCACTTTGGGGAATTTCTCCTATTGAAATAAAAGCACATGTATTTAAGCTTTTACATATCGTACAATGTTTATTGTTTGCCCTTTGTAGAGGCTAAAAACTGAAAGTAACCTAAGTGTTTGTAAATGGGGAGATGGTGAAATAAAGTCTGCAATATCCATATCTGGAATATTATGCTGCCATGAAAATGAGTAAACTGATCCAGGGACAGCTATGAAATATTTTAACTGGTAGAAAAAGCTGAAGAGGTTGAAGATGGTGGTCGAGTAGGTGGAAGCTGAGTCCACTTGCTCTTGCCCCGGACTCAGATTTTCGGGTGGTCTTCCAACAATTAACCCCAACAATATATGGAATCTGAGCTGATAGGAAGTTGTTAAGCCAAGGAGTACAGAAGATGCTTCGTACTGTCCAGTAAGGAGATGTTATAAATTGAAGGGGAAATACCCTGTCTGTGGCAACTGGCAGCAGCAGAGACCAGGCAGAAATTGTGGCTTTGGAGCTCCCTCCTGTCTACAACTAAGAGCCGGGGGCTCTAGTCCCGCACATGGATTCCTACCCTAACTGGGAGAGGCTGAGGATATATGGAGTCTGGGAGACCCAGACCACACACACACACAGTGTCAGGCTGCAGCCAGCCTGCACCATGAGAGACATTTTGCTTTTTGGGGAGAGGGTACGTGCAGAGAACTAGACAGCAATGCAATACTGTGGTGTGGGTACCACATCGCCTTTTTAAAAAGGAGATGAAAAGTGGCTGGGCAAAGACCACACACACAGCTGCTCTGCCAGTAAGGAGACTAGACTGAAAGCGCAGTTTGTTCTCACTGAAAACAGCTGGGCAGGGAGTTCAGAGAGTTGCACAACAAGGGGTTTCTGGGCCTCACCCAGCTCAGCTAGCAAGCTGGGGGCTGCACAGAACAGAGAGTTCTGAATTGCATCTCCTGCAAAGACAGTGGCCTGGGAGTTAGACAGGCAAGAGTTGAGCACCCTAGATTCCTTGCAGCCAGGCAGAACCCACCCACCCCCACAGAGTAAAAACATCTAGGAAGGGGAAGGAATGTCCATCCCCTTCCTGCGGAACAGTCCAGCCAGGCTCAGGGGCTCCTGCTAGGCACATCTGCAGGGGAAAGAAAGGGAGACACCAAGGGGGGTCCTTCTGAAATTTTCTCAGCCGCAACAAGACATACTGGTTCCTTGGGCCCTATTCCACTGAAACAGCTGGGCAGAGAGTGCAGAAATTGGCACGGTAAGGGCAATTCAGGGTCCTGCACAGCCTTGGCTATTATACACAGCTGCCATCAGCACCAGGCAGGAAAGAGCTGACTCCTTTACACACATTGGCCCCGCACATGAAACAGACAGCTGACTCATCAGAAGCTATATAGTATTGAAAATAACCTGGGACAGAACAAGACATGTGGTGCAGGGGAGGGAGAATGCACCCACCATCTTCCCGAAGTCTGAACGGTGCCTCCAAAGGGAGATCCAGGGGCCTCACCCTCCCAATTGCACCGGGAGCCCCCTCAGAAACAGATGGGTTGGTGGTGAGGTTAAGACTAATGGCAAGGCTGCAGATAAAGGCAGGCGGAGGTGGGAACTGCAGTGATTTCGGATGTTGGATGACCAACCCCTGGGCCTTGTGCTGATGAAAAGCCAACAGGGCAAAGCATCAAGGACCATCCCAGAGGCAGCCAACCCTGAAGGAGACAGCCACAGACTATGGATCACTTATAGCCTTGAACAGGCTGCCTAGAGCTACACAGGGATGGTGTCTGCCATTGCCAGAGTCAGATACAGAAGAAGAGACCTGTAGCCAAGGACTGGACTCTGTTGAGACAAATTCTACCTTGTTTTTTTTCATTGTTTGCATGGTTGTTTCTTTCCTTTTTTAAAATATTTTATTTATTTACTTTTAGGGGGAGGTGAAGGAAGGGAGAAAGAGAAGGAGTGAAACATCAATGTGTGGTTGCCTCTCGCACGCCACTAACTGGGGACCTGGCCCGCAACCCAGGCCTGTGCTCTGACTAGGAATCGAACCGGCAACCCCAGGGTTCACAAGCCGGTACTCAAGCCACTGAGCCACATGAGCCAGGGCTGCATGGTGTTTTCTTTCACATAGCTTTTTAACATTCTTTTCTTTTTCTTCAATTTTGTTCCTATTAGTTCACTATCTTTTTAAATTTCAAATCTCATAATCTTTTCTTCCCTTTTCTTATACCATTTTGCCATCTGCCTTGCCGTATGTTCTTATTTTTGTTCTAAAACTTATTCTTTCCCTTTCTTCACCTTGTTTCCATCCCTTATTCCTATTATTTCTCCTCCTTCTACCCTCTCAAAATCATTTTTCTTTCCTTTAGTCACCTCGTATTCCTTTTTACCTTCTTATAATATTCTTATTCACTTTCCACTTTATTAATCTCTGCTCATTTGTCACTGATATTGCTGTTGTTGCAGCAGGGGGAGGGGTGATATTTTTGCTGGGTGGGTTGTGTTTTCTATGTAGTTCAGTTCTGTCAGCAAACGGTACAACAGCATAGGAGATCACGGAGACTGCACCACTGAGTCCAACAGGGCTCCCGCCACAGAAGACCACCCCATGAAGACAGGGAGTCAAAGCAGATCAATCTACTGTGCAGAAACAAACAGAGTAACCTAAAATGGGGAGGCAAAGAAATAACACCGAACTGAACAAAACGGAGGAATCCCCAGAAAGAGTGCTAAATGAAATTGAGGCTAGCAATTTATCAGACATAGAGTTCAAAGTAATGGTTATGAGGATGTTAAAGGAACTCAGTGAGAACTACAAGGAACTTAGTGGGAACTACATCAGCATGAAAAAGGACATAGAAACTATGAATAAGAACCAGTTGGAAATGAAGAATACGCTGGAAGGAATTAAAATCAGGCTAGATAAGGCAGAGGACTGAACCAGCAAGTAAGAATACAAGCTAGAAAAAAAAGCACCAAGTCAGAGCAATATAATGAAAAAAGACTCAAAAGGAACGAGGAGAGTTTAAGGGAGTTTTGGGACAATGAAATGTAACAACAGACACATCATAAGGATACCAGAGGGAGAAGAAAAGGAACAAGGGATAAAAATCCTGTTTGAAAAAATAATGACAGAAAACTTCCTTAACTTAGTGAGGGCAAAAGTCATTCAAGTTCAGTAAGCACAGAGGGTCCTCCCAATCAAGACAAACTCAAAGAGGGCCATTCCAAGACACATAACAATAAAAAGAGCAAAATTTAAAGACAAGGAGAGAATCTTAAAGGCAACAAAGGAGAAACAGATAGTAACATACAAGGGAGCTCCAAAAAGACTACCAGCTGATTTCTCAACATAAATACTACAAGCCAGAGGGTATGTCAAGAAATAATCCAAATAATGGAAAGCAAGAGCCTGCAACCAAGACTATTCTATCCAGTGATGTTCTCATTCAAAATGGAAGAAGAAATAAGGAAATTTCCAGACCAAAAAACAAATAAATAAAAGCTAAGAGAATCCAGCTCCACCAAACCAATATTGCAAGAGATGCTAAAGAGACTGCTTAAAGAAGAAGAAGAGAGGGAGGAGCAGGAAGAGAAAGGAGGAGAAAGGGAGAAGGGGGGGCATAGGTACAAAGGAAAAAAGTGGCAATGAACAAACACCTATCAATAACCTTAAATGTAAATGGATTAAAAGCCCCAATCGAAAGAAATAGGGTAGCTGAACTGATAAGAAAACAGGACCTTCACATATGCTGTCTACAAGAGACCCACCTCAGAACAAAAGATTCACACAGGCTGAAAGTGAAGGGATGGAAAAAAAATCTTCCATGCAAATGGACTTGAAAAAAAAAGGTGGGCTAACAGTTCTTACATCAGACAAAATAGACTTCAAAACAAAGGCCATATAAGAGACAAAAAAGGTCACTACAAAATACTTAAGGGAGTAGTCCAGCAAGAGGATATGACTCTTGTAAACATATATAAACCCAATGGAGGAGCACCTAAATATATAAGGAAAATCCAGGAGGACTTTAAGAAAGAGGTTGACAGCAATCTCTTGTCAATCTCTTGTCAGTCTTGTATGAGATTTTAACACCACACTATCAACAATGGACAGCTCTTCCAAACAAGGAATCAGATAGTGTGACACCGAACAACACTATAGATCAAATGGACCTAATTCATATTTACAGAACATTTCACCCCAAAGAAACAGACCACATGGTAGGACACAAAATAAGCTGTAACAAAATCAAGAAAACTGAAATCACATCAGGCATCTTCTTGGATCACAATGGCTTGAAATTAGAAACCAGGCTCAAGGAAAAAACTCAAAAACATTCAAATACATGGAGGCTGAACAGCATGCTATTAAGTAATAAATAAGTTAACAAGAGAGATCAAGGAAGAAATAAAAAAAGGTACACAGAAAAAAATGAAAATGAACAGATAATAACTCCAAACCTATCGGACATTGCAAAGGCAGTCCTGAGAGGGAAGTTCATAGCAATAAAGACCTATCTAAAGAAAATAGAAAAATCTGAACCAAACAACCTAACCCTACATACAAAAGAACTAGAGGAACAATGACAAACAAAGCCCAGAGTCAGTGGAAGGAAGGAAATAATCAAGATCAGAGCAGAATTAAATGACATAGAGACTAAAAAACAATTCAAAAAATCAA
Source organism: Mormoops blainvillei (assembly GCA_004026545.1). Classification (NCBI taxonomy): domain Eukaryota; kingdom Metazoa; phylum Chordata; class Mammalia; order Chiroptera; family Mormoopidae; genus Mormoops; species Mormoops blainvillei. The sequence continues at coordinate 425,155 of PVJD01000206.1, read as the reverse complement.
AAGATAAACAAAATTGACAAACCTTTAGCCAGACTAATGAAGAAAAAAAGAGAGAGGACCTAAATAAATAAAATCAGAAATGAAAGAGGAGAACTAACAACTGATACCATAGAGATAAAAAGGGTTGTAAACAATTGCTGTGAACAACTATATGCCAAGTAATTGAACAAACAGGGGAAAATGGATGAATTTCTGGAAACATACAATCTTCCAAAACAAAACCAAGAAGAAGCAGAAAACCTGAATAAACCTATAACGATCAGCAAAATTAAAGCAGTCATCAAAAAACTCCCAACAAATAAAAGTCCTGGACCAGATGGCTTCACAGGCAAGTTTTAATAAACATTCAAAGAGGATCTAACACCTATCCTTCTCAAGCTATTTCTAAAAATTCAAGAAGAGGGAATACTCCCAAACTCTTTTTATAAGGCTAGTATCATCCTAATTCCAAAAGCAGGTAAAGACACAACAAAGAAAATTACAGGTCAATATCTCTGATCAACACAGATGCTAAAATCCTCAACAAAATACTGGCAAACTGGATCAAGCAATACATTAAAAAGATCATATACCATGATCAAGTGGGGTTTATTCCGAGGATACAAGGATGGTATAATATTTGTAAATCAATAAATGTAATACATCACATAAACAAAATGAAGGACAGAAATCACATGATCATATCAACAGATCCTGAAAATAATTTGTTAAAATCCAGCACCCGTTTATGATAAAAAACACTCAGCGAAGTGGTTAAGTGGGAACAGGGGGAGCATATCTCAACATAATAAATACCACATATGAAAAACCTACTGCCAACATCATACTCAATGGGAAAAAACTAAAAGCATTTCCGCCAAGATCAGGAATGAGAGAAGGGTGTCCACTTTCATCACTCTTTTTCAACATGGTACTGGAAGTTCTTGCCACAGCAATCAGACAAGAGAAGAAATAAAAAGCATCTAAATTAAAAGGAAGGAAGTAAAACAGTTATTATTTGCAGATGATGTGACAGTGTACATAGGCAACCTTATAGACTCCACCAAAAAACTACCTCACCTAATAAGTTAATTTGGCAAAGTAGCAAGATACAAAGTCGATATTCAGAAATTGAAGGCATTTTTGTACACCAACAATGAACTATCAGAAAGAGAAACTAAGAAAAAAATAATCCCATATACCAGAGCAACAATAACAAAAAATTAAGAACCTAGAAATAAATTTAACCAAGAAGGTAAAAAAACTACTTGGAAAAATGTAGAATACTAAAGAAAGAAATTGAGGAAGATACAAATAAATGGAAGCATATACTGTGTTGATAGACTGGAACAAATAGCATCATTAAAATATCCATACTACCCAAAGCAATCTATAGATTCAATACAATTCCTATTAAAATACCAATGGCATATTTCACAGATCAAGAACAATACTAAAAAATATTTATATGGAACCAAAAAAGACCCTGAATATCCTCAGCAATCTTAAGAAAGAAGAAAAAAGTTGGAGGGATCCCAATACCTGACATCAAACTATACTACAAGGCCTCTGTAATCAAAATAGTCTGGTACTGGCACAAGAACAGACACGTAGATCAATGGAATAGAACAGAAATAAATCCATGGTTCTCCAGTCAATTAAACTTTGACAAAGGGGGAATGAGCATACAATGCAGTAAAAAATAGTCTCTTCAATAAATTATGTTGGGACTAATCATGAATAGTCAGTCTCTTCAATAAAAACTGGACTGGTACATGCAAAAAAATGAAATTAGACCTCCAACTCACATCATACACCAGGATAAACCCAAAATGGGTAAGAGACTTAACCATAAGTATGATACCATAAAAATCCTAGCAGAAAACATATGCAGTAAAATCTCAGATATCTCATGTAGCAATGTTTTTGCTGATGTATCTCCCAGAGCAAGGAAAATAAAGGAAAAAAAATAACAAATGGGACTACATCAAATTGAAAAGCTTCTGCAAAGCTAAAGAAACCATCATCAACATGTAAAGGGAGCCAACAGTATAGGAAAATATATTCGCCAATGACACATCGAACAAGGGTTCAATCTCCAAAATATATGAAGAGCTCATACAATTCAACAGCAGGAAAACAAATAATCTAATTAAAAAATGGGTGAAGGACCTAAATAGACCCTTCTCCAAGGAGAACATACAGACAGCCCATAGACATATGAAAAAATGCTCAACATCCCTAGCCATCAGAAAGATGTAATTTAAAATCACAATGAGGTCTTACTTCACATCTACCAAAATGACTGTCTTTATAAATCAACAAAAAACGTATGCTAGAGAGGATGTAGAGAAAAGGGAACCCTAGTACACTGTTGGTGGGAATGCAAACTGGTGCAGTCACTGTGGAAAACAGTATGGCATTTCCTCAAAAAATTAAAAATGGAACTACCTTTTGACCCAGCAATTCCACTGCTGGGAATATACCCTAAGAATTCTGAAAACACCAATTCAAAAGAACTTATGCACCCCAATGTTCATAGCAGCACTATTTACAATAGCCAAGATTTAGAAACAACCGAAGTGCCCAGGAGTAGATGAGTGGATTAAAAAGCTGTGGTATATTACACAATGGAATACTATGCAGCAGAAAGAAAAAAGGAATTCCTATCTTTTGCAATAGCATGGATGGAGACGACCATGCTAAGTGAAACAAGCTAGTCAGTGAAAGACAAATACCATATGATCTCATTTATAAGAGGAATCTAATGAGTAAAATAAACTAATCGGCAAAATAGAACCAGAGGCACAGAATCATGGCATAGACTGACAGGGGATGTAACAGGGGATGAGGGAGGGAAGGCTGTTTGAAAGAAGTTGAAGGGATCAGTCAAGGAACGTATATGAAGGACCCATGGACAATGGGATGGGGATTGATATTGAAGTGAGGGGTGGGTTGGGTGGAGGGGGGTAATGGGGAAAATAATGGGAACAACTGTAATACATAAACAAGATGCAGAGTAATGCATATATCATGAGCATATTTTTAAAAAGTTAATTAAAAACACTACACATGTGTGTATCTTTCTATGAGCAACTGGTTTGGTGAAAGAGGAATTACAACAGGTTAATAACATCAGTGGTCTCAGGATTGTGGCAATGGAGGCAAGATAAAGGACTAACTTTTCTTCATATAACTTTGGATATCTTTACTTATTATAGCAAGCACATTTATTTTTATTTAAATATTAGTGAAGACAAATAAGTTCCTATAATATACTCTCACAATAGAAAGGCCAACAAAACACAGCTGTAAAAAAATATATTATCCAACAGACTACGCCATCCAGTACTTCTCAAAGCGGCAGAAACTAGCTCTGCTCTTAAAATAACCTGTGGTCAGTTCATACCACAGAGGTATGAGAACTGGACTGGCATTTTGCCACACCCTGTCACTGCCATCCTTCCCATAGCTCATCTAATACTTTAGGTTCACTATAGAGGAAAAAGAGAGAAAAATGAAGAAAATGGACAATGACAGAGCTTTTTTCTGTAAAAACTGACACTTGCTCAGAAGTCAAAGAAGAATATTTCGTCTAAAAAAAGGGCTGCTTGCCTGACTGCTGTAAACCCTAAGTTTAATCACTAAGGACAAACCCTGACAATGTTTTCTTTCTTGCCTTCAAGGGTAATTATGAACCAAACATTTCAGAGTTTACAGAAGTACTGCTGTAGGCCTTTTTTGTTTGTGTCTTAAGTTTATCTCAAAGTAGGCAAAACAATAGAAGGTCAAAGACTATGGCCCATAGCATTTCATTTTGAGAATGAGTTATCAGAATTATATTGTTTTGACTACTGACTGATTTAAACAGAAGGACTGAAATAGCAAGATTTAGCAAGATCCTCTGAGGCCAGAACATAAACTTTTTAATATAAAGAGCTGTCATGGCTTGTTTCCACTCCCTCCAAGACATCTAACTCCCTGAGATGATCATCTCAGCCTCTGGGTCACAAAGCCATAATAAAGTACTATAGAATAAGAAGGTCCAAGAAACAGAACACCAGCTGATTCCACAAACACAACCCTACCAGTATCTTTTTACCATAATACAATTACATAGTTTTCTGGATTAGGATATAGGGAAGGAAGCATCTGTTACAGGTTTGGTTTAAAAAATTAGCAAAGGAATATGATTTAAACTTCTAGTCAAGTTGCTGGTGTAGTTAAACACAGCTCACCTCCTGGCACAACCACATCAAAATTACAACTAAATTATAGAACAGCCATCATCCAGTACCATCAGAAATTGAATTGAATGGAAGTCTGACAACTACAGAATAAAAGAAACCACATCGATCCAGGCTAGTAGGAGGGGCAGAGCTGTGGAATGATCTGGTCCCATATCCACATGTAGTGGGTAAAAATTCAGGAAGGATATCTCAGGAGGGAGGAGTCCCAGCCCTATACCAGGCCCCCACTGCAGTATTTCAGTGCCAGGAAGATATGTCCTCCTAAGTACTGGCTTCAAAAACCAGCAGGGATTAAGTCAGTGGAAGAAACTTTTGGAGTCCCAAGAAGTTCCTCTTAAAGAACTCACACACAGACTTAATCAGACTCACTCCCTCTGAGTCCAGTATCGGAGTAGCAGCTTGGAAGTCACCAGTAGCATACAAGGAGGAACTGAAGTGTCTGGCATCAAGTCAAGAGCTGGGGGACAGCTCCCCACAAAGAGCCACAGAACTGGCAGGTGGTGCCATATCTGAGGCTTCATCAACATGGCTAACACTGCCCCACCCTGGAGTACCTGAGGCTCCATCCCACGTACCTTACAGCTGGTAACTGTAGCTTTTCCATATTAAAGGTTGGTCTTGGCTCATGCTTTACAACTTCCCAAACTCTTTCAAACAAGCAACAGCCAGCCTCAGTGAGCCTCCAGTCCCTGTATCTCTTGCTAAGTAGCCACAGACCTGGCACTAGCAGCAGCCAGCCTAGGTTCAAGCTTGGCTTCACCTGGGAATCTCTAAGCCCAGAACAAGTAGTAGTCATCCCAAATTGCTTTATAGCTCTGGCAGGGTGCCCCAGGAAAAGCACAGGTTGGGGCTGACCTTGGCCTGCACCACCTGGGAAACACCAGTGCCTGCTCACACAGTGGACAGCTACACACCACACAGGAGCACCACAACCCTACACCTGCACAGCTGATCCTCCACAGAGGGCAGAGGTTGGTTGTCAGTGGTCACAGCCAGTCCTTGCAGCTGACTGGCCTGGGTAAATCCCTCCCACTGACCTGCCAACAGCAACCAAGTCTCAGCTACAAGAGGAGGGTGTACTCGGTCCACAAAAAGCACGCACCTCGAGTACTCAGCTTCGGTGATAGGGGAAGCTGGGCCACTGAACCCGACAGGACATCTACTACACCTTGGCCATGCTACCAAGACAAGGAGTCATTGCAGTTCTACCTAATACATAGAAACAAGTACAGGGAACCTGCCAAAATGAGGAGACAAAGAAACATGGCCCAAATGAAAGTACAAATTAAAACTGCAGAAAAAGAACTAAGCAAAATGGAGATAAGCAATCACATTCAGAGTTCAAAATGCTGGTTATAAGAATGCTCAAGGAACTTAGTGAGGACCTCAACAGCATAAAAACAATAGTCAGAAATGAAAGATACACTAATTGAAATAAAGAACAATTTACAGGGTAGCAACAGTAGAGTGGATGAATCCAAGAATCAAATCAATGATTTACAACATAAGCAAGCAAAAAAACAACCAATCAGAACAATAAGAAAAATTTTTTTTTAAATGAGAACAGTTTAAGGACCCTCTAGGGCAACTTCAAGAAGTTCAACATTAGCATCATGGGGGTGCCAGAAGGAGAAGAGAAAGAGCAAGAAATTGGAAATCTATCTGAAAAAATAATGAAGGAAAACTTCCGTAATTTGGTGAAGGAAATAGACATGCAAGTCCAGGAAGCACAGAGAGTCCCAAACAAGATGGATGCAAAGAGGCCCACTCCAAGACACATTGTAATTAAAATGCTAAAGATGAAAGATAAAGAGAGAATCTTAAAAGCAGCAAGAGAAAAGAAGTTAGTTACCTATAGGGAGTTCACATAAGACTGTCAGCTGATTTCTCAAAAGAAACTTTGCAGGTTAGAAGGGACTGGCAAGAAATATTCAAAGTCATGAAAAGCAGGGACCTACAATCAAGATTGCTCTACCCAGCAAACCTAGCATTTAGAATAGAAGGGCAGATAAAGAGCTTCCCAGACCAGAAAAAACTAAAGGAATTCATCATCACCAAACCATTATTATATCAAATGTTAAAGGGACTTACTTAAGAAAAAAAAGATCAAAACTAGGAACAATAAAATGGTGATAAATACAAATCTATCAATACGTGAATTTTAAAAACAAACTAAGCAAACAGGAAGAACAGACATAGAATTATGGATATGGAGAGCATTTTGATGTTTGCCAGATGGGAGGGGGTTGTGAGGGAATGGGTGAAGAGGTGAGGGGATTAAGAAGTACAAATAGGTAGTTACAGAATAGCCATAGGGATGCAAAGTACAGTACAGGAAATGGAGTAGCCAAAGAACTTACATGCATGACCCATGCACAGGAACAATATTGTGGGGATTGCATGAGGGAGTGGGGGCTGCTGGGTGGAAAAGAGCAAAGGGGGGAAAATCAAGACAATTGTAATAGCATAATCAATAAATATAATTTTTAAAAATTAACAGAGGTGTCTGTGAAACTGTTTGGGTTCTGACATGTACTGCTGAGGTTGGCTGCCTGACCCTTACTCAACCTCGATGAGGCTATCACGTTTGAGACATGATACCTTATTCTATCTTCAGCTATGGAAGATTCACCTAGAAATATAAGTTCATTACCTAAAAAGAAGTTATTTGGATATGAGTAATTTTGGATTAACATGAAACAATTCTTCTCTTTCAGAACCACATGGAGAGACTAAATTAAGGTGAACTGTTCTCTGAGTTAAAAAAAAAACCCTCAAAAATAGAAAAGCTGTGCAGTACAAAAATATAAGGTGGAAACATGAGGGTTTTCTTCATACTGGCTTTAAGAAGGAGGTGATATACATCCCAATGTTACCTAATTTAAGTGTAATCAGAGAAAGAAATTATTAAACAAATAGTAATCAGGTTTCTAATCTGATCATATTAACCCTCGACTTTGAAGGGCTGACTAATTTTATAGCTTTATATTCAATTAAAATGTTCAATAAGAGTAAGTATTCTGATACTAGAAATGCTATTAAATTTACAACAAACATGTCTGGTTCCAATATTAGACAACTGGAAGAAAAGAACAGGTTTTAGAGTAAATATAGCAAGTCACCTAATAAAATAATAATGACGTTCAGGAGTAAATATACAAACAACATAGGAGCTAACAATATACAAAATATTCTGAAAACCAAAGTCGTTATCATCCCTACCACATGTAAAGGGTCCCTCCATTATATTCCAGATGAGACTTCAGTTATTTTTGTACTAAAACAACTTCCTGACACTCATATCCTGTTTGATCATGTCTCAGTCACAGTGGAAAACAAAAGCTAGGGTAACAGGATAAATGAAGCAGAAAGAGGAGTTATACTTTTAATGACCTTCTGCCTGCCCCTAATATTCTGGTCCTTTCTCCAAAATCTTAACTGTGACCCAGTCACCTGCTGGACCCTTTTCTTGGACCTTCCTTCCCTGGTAGTGACCTCTTTATTCTTAATCGCCTGATTAAACTCCCCTCCTTGCACCGCTCTGTGCCTCCAGCCTCTCTCCCTTTTCCCTCCCACTCTGAATCCATTCCTTGTATAATCAGGATGACCACTTATCCTTGCTTTCTTTATAGGTACAAATGATTACTACTCCAGACACACTGGATAGGGTTGGAAAGAGCCAAAGCCACAATCACATTCAGAGCCCTGGATTGTGAAGGACCTGATAGCTGGACACAAAAAGAGCCTGGGACCCTTACACTGTACACCACAAAAGCATCATGGATGGACACCTGCCACCTACAAGCATGATGGCAGCACAATGAATGAACAATAACACATCTTAATTTTCTTTATTTTCTTTTCCCTTTGAAAAATTACCTTCTGCCTCTTTCTACTTTCTTAAATCAAATTATCTTTAAAACACTTGAGAGCTGGTGGAAAAAACAGCAGTTTAGCCCCTTACAATGCTGCATTTTTCTGGTTTTCACCATGACCCACAGTAAAAAATACATTTACATCATAATCCAATGTACACACAGTATCTGTATCTATATCTATAGCTATAAAGCAGTATTTATCCATCATCATTAAGAGCAGTGTACTTTAATATTCTCTATTTAATTATATCCTTTAAAAAAAAAATCTGGGTCACATAATGTTGAACTAAAGAAGCCTGATAGAGAGTGCACGTTGTATGATTCCACTTACAGGAAGGTCTAGAATCACTGAGACTAATCTACAATGATAGAGGTCAAAAGAATGGGAATATCAGTTTGCAGGGGGTTACAGGGCAGTTTTCTGAGATGCTGGAAATGTTTTATATATTAAGATCTGGGCAGTAGTTATGTGGGTGCACTACTGTGAATTCCATCAAGCTGTATAATTAGTATTATACTTGAGCATTTTACAGTACGAGTTCTATTTCAATAAAAAAAAAAAAAAGAAAATGAAACTAAGAAATGGTGGTTGAAAACAATTAAATTGATTTTACCAACTAAAATAGCTTCAGCTAGCACGGTTGTTACCCACAGTTTGAAAACAGCTCCAAATATGATGTACATATATTTTAAAAATAGAATATACACACACATATACATATATATGTGTGTACCTTTGTGTCAGGCTTTGTATCAGCCTTGTTTAGCTCAACATTATGTGACCCACGTTTTTTAAGAAAATGTGTATGTATATATATATATTTTTATTTTTAAAGTCACCCTAGGTCTTAGGATCAAGGAACTTTAAATTATGTTAGTTAGATAGTGGTAGGCAGTGAGAAAAGAAGTGCACAACTCCTAGATGTCTTCACAGGAAAAAAATAAGATTTCCAATTAATCAACATTAGGCTCAAATAACATACGTCTTCTCCTAGGTATCCACTATGTTCACCAAGTAAGCATAGGAAGTTAACTTTTTGAATTCTGGATCGCACTGCATATATTAAATGTTTCAATAAATCTTTTGCTTTGAGAAATTATGAACCCCCAGCATGGAGAAATTTAAAAAAAAATCTCAATGTAAAATATGATACACAGAAGTTCATAACACGAAAAAGCAAACACACACACCAAAACTCTTCCCAGCCTAAAAGGTGGTTACAATGGTAGCACTAAAATTAGCTGTAATAGGCAGGTGCTAAAAAGATACTGTGGTAACAGTCCTAACAAAAGCAATATTCTGAAGTCCTAGCCTGGGAAGGAAATTTTATATTTTAGAAGAACCATGTTGTTTAAAGTAAAGGTCAATGCTGAATGCTAGTCTATTTATAATTGTATATAGAGAAACCATGTCTTCTATTACAGTGTTTAAGATGTGGGTGTGTACAGTCTCTATTTCATTGTACTTGAAAAAAAAAAGAATAGAAAGGCAGTAACAGTAAGAATATAAAGATCTAGAGAAGACAAAGACATTTCTCTTATTTAAAAAAGAAATCATGCATAGTTGCACACAAGGAAACAAGCACAAGAATACTCACTGTGACACTGTAATACAAAAAATTGGAAATAACATAACAGCTAATATAAAATGCTTACACAATGCAATAAAAGGGTTGAACTAGATCTATATATCAACTTGGGTAGATCTCAAAAACAATGCTGAATTAAAAATAAAAGCAAGTGCAGAATAATACATTAGTATTTATATAACATTTTTGAACATACGAAACACAGCCACATATATCATTATAACAGATATACTGGTAAAGATATAAAAATTAAATGGAAATAATCCCAGAAAACTCTTAATAGTGGCTGTCTGATCAAGGTTGCAGGAAAAGAAGGGAATGGAATAAGGATGATGTTTAAAAAGAACTTTATAATGGTTTTTTTTTCCCTCAAAAAAATGAAAGCTAAAAATATAGTAACAGGTGTTGAATCTGGGTGGTAGGCATATGGTTGTTTTATTCTTTGTGCTTTTCAGTAACTTGTAAGTTGCTCAAAATTATAAAAAACACCAGGTGTAACCTTTTTTCCATTCAGAATAGCCCATGAACAATTCATATAACACAGATAACCCCTCTTTGGTTTCGTGGCAAGATTCATATGGATCCATCATCTTTTCAATTGTGTTTATTAATTTGAATAAGGGCAGCATGTACGTGAACATAGTAAGTACTTTGTTACCATGGGAACATTTACCTGTATATTTTGGTTATTTCTTTAATACTCATAATATGATATTAATATTATGGAGGGAAAAATAAAGTAGCAATTTTCAACCTTTTTCATTTCATGGCACACAAACTACTAAAATTCTGCAGAAAATATAAAAAATATATTTTTTGCTGATCTGACACAAAAATAGGTATAATTTTGATTCATTGACATCGATTTGGCTACTGTTGAGTTCGCTCTTGTCATTTTTTTTCATTTCAACAATCTAAAGGAAAAGAGGCCAGTGCCCCTGGCTAAATAGTCAGGTATTGCATGTTTTAAAAATTCTTGCAGTACACTGGCTAAAAATGGCTGACTTAAAGAATAATAAAAAAAACAATACTTTGTAAGGTGGAAAACAGACTGAAATTTGATTCCGGTCAGTAGTGTATTTCACCTCAACACATATTCAAGTTAGAAAAGAAAGACTAGTAACTAGGATGTCATATACTACAATGTAAGTGCTAATCATTTCAACAGATGAAAAAGAAATGGGGGGTGGACCCCCCAAAAAACTGAAATTATCTTCTGGAGGGCGGACCCACTATAGTACAGGCTTCCCCCACTAGGTGAGTGTTCTAGGAACCCATCTGAGTCAGTGTACCAGCTGGTGTTGTTGTGAGAGGCTGTGTTTGGCTTCTGTGAATTTTTTTGAAGGTTCTTTCAATGCGTTTGTCCATTTCACAATGGGTGATTTATAAGAGCACCTGCCCACACCAGTTGAGTGTTCAGCTGTTTTTTACCAAAAACAGCATGACCCCTGTGTCCCACCCTCCCGATTCACCTAATCTCTCTCAGAGTAACTTTTTTTGTTTTCCAGGATGAAAAAAGTCCTCAAAGGGAAATGTTTCGACAATGTGGAACAGGTGAAACAAAAAACAGCAGAAGCGCTAAGAGGCATCAAAATCGATGAGTTCAAAAACTACTTTGAGCAGTGGAAAAAGTGTCTCGATATTTGTATTGCATCAAATGGAGAATACTTTGAAGGTGGCTGAAGTTTAAACATGTAAAAATAAATACACAATTTTTTATAAATAAATTTGGGGGTTTTTTTGGGGGGCCCCCCTCATATTTCAATATCATTTTATGAAGAACAGAAGATTTAAGATGATGTTACCTTGACTAGTTCAGGCAGGTAGCTATCTAAGCCGGAACTGGAACCTTCCAATTTGCTTTGTTCATCATCTAAAATGGCAAAACAGATTACCAGAGTCACTTGTAGTTGAACATATATTTTTTGAAAAACAGGTGGAAGAAGCTCATTTCTCTTATGTGTCCTCGAATGCAGCAGATTTCAACTTTGGTTGCTCTGTAGAACCTTGGAGCTTTGGAAAAAATACTCTCATGGCCCAGGCCCAATGGTGAGAATTCAACATTTGATAGCTGGTACAGCACGGATACTGTCTGATTAGAAGTGGCACTAGGCGTGAACACCAGCCCACAGGGCCATATCCATCACATGTGCTAAAGTCAGGCCTCCCCAGGCCAACTAAGTCAGAATCTTCAGAATCTTTGGTGGGACATAGGAAAGAATATATATATATATATCCTCAGCCAAGGACATTTTTTCATTACTTTTAGAGAGGGAGAGAGAAGACGGGAGAGAGAGAATCATCAATGTAAGAGAAAAACATCAACTGGTTGCCTCCCATACATGCTGGGACTGGGGATCAAACTCATTACCTGGGATGTGCCCTGACATGTGCCCTGACCAGGAACCAAATTAGCAACCTTTCAGTTACGGGACAATGCTTCAACCAACTGAGCCACACAGGCCAGGGCAAGAAAAAGTATTTTTTTAAAGCTCCCTAGGCATTTCTAAGACACAGAGTTTAGAATCACCTGTCTAAAGAACAAAAAAAACCAAAAACAAAAACAAAAAAAACCCAACCAACAACAACAACAAAAAAACCCAGACATGAATTGTCAAAAAAATAGCCAGCTTTTTCCCACCAATTTAAGGCTTCTGCCCCCTTTCTTTGCTTTGGAAATTCCAAAGGATATGATTAATGATAACAGTAATAACTATAATTGGTACTTTAAGCATTGACTCTATGCTAGGTACAAGACATACATTATCTTATTTAATCTCCCCATGGACCAGGACATTCCATTTTTTAATTCCCATTTTACAGGTGAGTAAACCAACACTCAGAAAATGTAAACAGCTTGCCCAAGGTCTCACAGATGAAAAATAATGTTTATTGCTAGGATTCAATATCAGGTCTTCCCTTCTGCCTCCAAAGCTGTGGTTCTACCAATTACATAATTTCCTTATAGAAATGATGTTAGGGTAATAAATCATAATGTGACAAAAAGTTTTTTTGACATCTGTCTCACCTCTCATGAACATGTGCAATATATGTATACTTTCTATACCCTCTGGCAAAAATAACGGACACTCACAGAGTGTGCCTGTACCTGGGGAAGCCAGACCTACCTACCTTCATGAGAGTCTCCATTTCGTTTTTCTTGCATCGCAGCTTCAAAGTTAAGCTGGAGAATCTTGTTTAGAGTTGTGATCCATTCTTCCATTTCCACTTCACTGTCTGCTGCCAAAAGATAACTACTTTTGTCCTGCATTTTGAGCTCGAAAGCAAAACGTCTGACTTTGTTGTTCTGAAATGTAATAAGGGTAACAAGACATATTTTAAAAGAATTGGAACAGCCTTTAAAGTTTTTCTCTTTATTATTTGTTGGTGGGTGCTATCACACTGCCATTTCAGAACAAGTCCCTTCCCCATAAAACCCATCACTAGATCTACCCTCCTTGTTTTATTTTCTCCATAGCTTTGTTTTTCCATCTGACACATTACATTATTTTATACAGTCATCTTATTTGCTGTCTGTCACCTCCAATGGAATGGAAGCTCCTCAGGGCAGAGATTTCTTTTATTCAACGCTATATCCCATTTGTAGAACGCTGCCTGACAAATAATAGGTTCTTGAAAAATACTTGAATGGAATAAAATTTCATTGAAAATGTTCAATTCCCCTGACTCCTATTTTTTTAATGAACTACTGTGTGGTATTATGCTTTTAAAAGCAAACCATTATCTACCAATATGTTTGACTTCCTTATCTCAAAATTTCTCATTTCTGAGTCCCAAAAGGTATTGGGACACTGTGTCTACCTTCCCCTTCTCTAATGCCTGTGGTTTTTATGCCTGGGGAAGGGTGTCTGACTCAAATTATAAACACAGTAGTCCACATGCATTAAACGATGAAAGATGAACGTGCCCTAGAACCGGTTTTCTTAACCTCTGCGCTAGTGATGTTTGAGCTGATAATTCTGTTCTGAGGGGCTGTCCTGTGGTTTAAACCACCTATAGGTGGTTTAGCAGCATCCCTGGCCTTACCCACTAGATGCCAGTAGCATTTCCCTCAGTTGTGAAGACCAAAACATGTCTCTAGATATTACCAAATATCCCCTGGGGCTAAAATCACCACCAGTGACTGCACTAGATAGAGGTTAAGCTTGGAAGACCATGGTACAAGACTCCTTGTAGGTACAGGCCGGGGGACATGATATCACAAACTCCTGCCAACCTGTGGAGGGCAGAGCAGACCCCTCGCTCACTAAAATTCTAGCTGGTTAGCTTGTCCCTGTGAGGGCTCCTCAATGCAGATCTCAGAGACATGGCCACACTCCCAAAGGCATCTCTGTGTGCTTCTCATAAACATGGAGGAATGTGCTGCTCCCGGCAAAGCCACAAAAACTACTGTGTACAGACTGCCTGCTGTGGGTGCCCCAGTTGCTGCCCTGGACCTCACTTAAACCTCACTTCACTTCAAGGAAAGAATCAGAGTCAAAGTCTGGAAGTAAAATGAGTTTTTTTTCCCCTATATTCCTCACACACTTGCGATTATGAAAGTAAAAAGTTAAAGGGGGGCAGGGAAAGAACGTTAGGTCTTGATCTGAATTATTTCTGTTTTCTTATCTACAAAATAAGTATAATCACTTTAAGCTCCTAAAATACTTTCAGGGCTTAACATTCTAAACTGGATTCAATTCAGGTGCATTTTAAAATTTTAGTTTAGATATTTCTTTGAACTCACAGCATTAATCAACTAACTTGTTAATAATGTCCAATAGCAATATATTTTTTAAAAACCCCAAAACACTTAAACCACAACTTTTGGATCTTAGCTTATAAATGGACATGGATATAAAACCAAATAATTTTACATTTTTGAAGCCTTAGATATAATTCATTAAATGGAAAACACCATCAGCAACATCTTCAAAGAAAAAAAAAAAAGAAGATGAGAAATCTGTTGAAGTCAGAAACTTAGATTCTGAAATATACTCGAGACTGAATGATAGACCAGGGATTCTGTACTTAAAAATTACCGATACACTGTGTTGACAGCTGGCAAAAAAAACCTCTTACCAACAAAATAATTACTTCCTACTTTCCAAATGCCAGAAAATTCAACTAAAAAGTTACTTAAAAAGTCTCCCATTTAAAAATATAAATCCACCTCCTACTTGGGAATCCCATGCAAGAAGTTAGTTTGCCATCATTGACAATTCACTCTGGTACTTCTTACTTTACACTGAATAAACATACTTTTTGAAATAATTTGATTTCCACTGTGGCAGTTTTCAGGTAAGGTTGGGTTACCAGCTGGGGAGACATCTACGTTCCAATTAGCTGTCACTGCGTAACACTTTTCAGTGAATGCTAAATGATGTGATACTCTCGATCCAGGGCCCAAGTACACTTAATACACTTTCATGTATTCCACACATTCCCCTTTTTTTGGTCTTGCACAGTGTTTTCTTCTTTTAAAAATTAGTTACCAATAATTAAGAACAACAAGATTTAACTAAAATTTTATACTTTTGTCTTTCCTGAAAAAACCCAGTGATCTGGCCACCCCACGCTGGTATTTCCACCCACAGCATTGGTCCTCTTTGAGTAGGAACACCTGTTCTCCAGTTTGTCACAGTTCCAAGTGTCCCCCATTGCTTTCCACCCTGGCTCCTTCTTCCACTTCATTACCTGTTTGGTCCCTGAAAACATCTAAGTTTGGACCCCCAACTTCTACTGCTGTCCATGAAGAAGAAATAGAGTCTGGGCATAACTCTCCCGTCCTAACAACTAGAAAACTGGACAAACCAGATGAAACTGTTTTCAGGTATTTGACAACAGGGAGGGCAGGTCTGGGATCCCTGACAGAAAATAAATGAAGTGAGCCAGGCTACCACCTTAGCTTTTCACCTGGAGGCAATATCTGGATCACAGCACAGGGTGGGGAAACCCAAACAGAGACCTGCAGTCTCCCTGAGCCGAAGAGGCTGACTGCAGGTGGCTGACTGCAGGTCGGGAAGGCCCAGGCGGCTAGAACATGCAGGACAGGTTTCAGAAAGAGAACAGAGCTCTCAGCACAAAAGAGATACAAACTTAGTAAAAATTCAGTCTCACATTAATTTTATGTATATTTTCTATTTATATCTTTTGCCTTAATAAAAAGCTTACCAAAAAAAAAGAAAAGGGGGGGCACAAAAACCTAGATTTCAGGCTACGAGAGACAGAGAAGATCACAAAGAACAGGGAATAAGAATAACATCAGACTCCAAAACAACACAGTCACTTAGCAGATAATGAAATTCCTTCAAATTCTAAGGTAGATTTTACCTTGTATTTCTACATATAGCCAAACATAAAGATACACTGTATATGTGTAACATACAAAATATGTGCTAATCGACTGTTTTTGTTATCAGTAAGGCTTCTGGTCCACAGCAGGCTATTGGTAGTTAAATTTGGGGGGAGTCAAAAGTTATTCATGGATTTTCAACTCTGAGGGTGGATGGTGCTCCTAACCCCTCGGTTGTTCGAGGGTCAACTGTAGTCCAGATTAGAGCAGAAAGGAAGGCGACAGGAGCTCAAATCCTGTCACCAGCACATAATGTCCACAACTGATGAGTAAAGAGCACAAACACTGCTTATCCAGCAATATGAGGACAAATCCCAGAAAAAAAAATGAAAAGAGTTGAAAACCATCATTTTAGGAGAGTGGGGCCTGGGTGAGGTGGGAGTGATGCAGGCAGGAACATGCCTTTAGTGTTACCTTTCATACCATTTGACTGTTTAATTCAAATAAACAATTAGATGAAAATGTAATTTAATTTTATGTAAACATGAATACATAAACAAGTATACCTGAGGGTCAAACCAGAGAGTTGTGTCTAACATTAACCACGCTGGCACAAAACAACCTTTCTTGTAGATCAAGCTTCAGGCTGATGTCATTAACCAACACAGAGTCATTTTAAGAGAGATTTTCTGACAATGGTGACTGTATCTATTGTGAGGAATTGTCAAGGAGATTGTTCATTAATCACACAGTGCCCTCTGTCTGAGTGCCCCCAAGAGAAAATGCCTGAATGATCTTCATTTTGAGATTATTCAGGCAGCTCCTGACTAATTAGATTGTATCTGTGTGCTGTGTGATTGAATGGGTCTCCAAGCTAGAAAGCAGAGAGCCCAGTTTGTTCCCCACCCAAAGCTGGTATTATGTCTTCATAACATACACTTCTTCCTTATCTTAATTCCACTTTATCTCTTCCTTACCCTAACTCCTTCCTGCTTTCAAACACACTTTAGATCTTCCTGAAAAATGGCAGGGGTATGGGTGGATGGCTGGATGGATGAATAGATGCGAAAACAGGCAACCTGCTTCCAAAGACAATTCTATAAAGGTATGGAAGGAGAATGCCAAATTGGCAAAAGTAGCCCTTTAGGAAAGGGAGCAATTGGAGTCAGCAAGGACTTCCATATTCTGTACTGTCTGATATTTATAATACGTATATATTCATGTATTAGACATTATAATAAAAAATAATTTTTAAGGCTAAATCTACACCTGCAACAACACTATGACAAAAATACCTAATATTGGCTGAATGTTTATCATGTGCCATCACTGTCATAAGCTCTTACAGCTATTAATTAATCCTCTCAGAAACTATGTTTGGTACTATTACTATCCCTACGTAACAAATGTGGAAACTGAGGCTCAAAGAGGTTAAATATTGTCTCCAAGGTTATGCAGTTGGTAGGTGGTAGAGCAGAGATCTGAATTCAGTCTGGTTCTGAAACCTAATCTCTTTACCCATATACTCCTCTGTCATTGGTAAAGTCGGCACTAAGATGCTAAGAACTGCTCTAAATATTTCCAAGTTAGTTCATCCAATCCTGTCACTTAGTCTATTAAGGAAACATCACTATCCAAATTTTGCAAATGAAGGAACTTCGGGTAACAGCCCATTCAAGGTCACACAGCTAAAAAGTGGCTAGTCAAGTTTTAAACACAAGAGCTCGCGCATAAGAGCACCTGTGCCTACTACAACAATTCTGCCTCTACATTATACCTGCCATTTTCCAAAATAATGAAAAACAAGCCTGTTCTCATTTAAAGTCAGCTACTATATTTCTACCACAAAATTGCCATTTTTGGAAGTGTGTGCTTAAATCAGATGGTACTTTCACAAAGAACAAAACTTGATAACCTCTTTCAATATTTACCTGAACCACGCCCATACAGGAATCCAAAAATATCGATCCTTTCGGTTCTTTGGAGATCTTTTCATCTTTATAAAAATTCAAATTGTAGGATCCATCACCAAGTTGAATCAGGTGGAAAAACCGTCTTTTAAATGACTGAGAGAAAAATACACACACAGCTATTGCTTCAAAATGAAAAGAGTCACAATATCAGTAACTCACAATTCACCACAGATATAAAAACTAGTTTAGTTCTCTCCAAAACAAATCTAATTCTGACCAATGTCCCAGGTAACTGGGTGAGTTATGACTCTCTTTCACAACTAATTTCACTACATTTTAATTCTAAGGAGGTGGTTCACTTAACATCTATAGGTCATTTTTCTCACTCACAGAGTTTAGGGTTTTATATTACTACCCAAAAGCAATGGAGCAGTGAGCTCCAATTAGGGATGTAGCTCAGAGGGATGGAAACTTTCCAAATCCCCAGGGGTTTTTGCTCACACAGAATAAAAACTATTCTCTGCCTCATGACACTGAATGATTTTCCAGCCTCGAGATTAAGATAGTCAGCATTTTCCCCGATTTATTTTTTATCTCCCTGTCTACCCTACCACTGTTTCTTTTCTCTTTATTATTAGTCCTTTTCTTTCACTGGTTCTGTATCTCTCCTGAGTAGGTTCTACACTGGTTTTACTTCCCTCTTTGCCACTTTCTTCCAATGTAACTACTTTCCCTTTGGTCCTTGATTTCTACTTTACTTGACTCTGTTGCAGTAGACCTCTGCAAAAGTGCTTAGGGTTAGTCTCTCGGTGACTGATGTCAGCGATGTTCTGTGAGGTACCAAGTATCATTTTCATAGTTAATACAGAGAAAAAAACCTCTGTTAGCAATTGTACCTTTATATGAGCCCAATGATGATCTCTTCACACTAGTTGTGAGAGGGTGACAAGGGTAAGTGGGTGGAAGGGTCTGTACAAATAGCTGTCAATCATATTAACCAAAAAGAGGCATCTTACTACCTAGACAATGTCACTCTTCTCAAGAAAAACAGCATGCCCATTCATTTTGCGCATTATTCCTAAGACCTACAGCAAGCAGGCTGATAGGTCTTCTTACCCTCATGGTCACACTTATTGCACTGTTCATGTTGCCTTTGTACAGCCACCCGTGCTTGGTGATTCCACCCTTCTGAGAGCCAAGGGAGGCAGCATCCTAGGAGAGAAGGAAAACACTGCAGTCAATCTCCCATTATTCCCTATGTTATTTGCTGTGAGTCTGGTTAATGGGAAAATCATTCATTTGGTGTCAGGTTGGCCCTTGTTCCTTTACTGGAGTAACCATCTGACTCCAACACCTACAAGTCACTTCAGAGTCCACTTGGCAGGGAAAGAGAGGGATAAGCCTGAATTTCTAAAAACCTTAGTCCATTAAGAGGCAAAGCTAGTTCCACTCCTTTTTTTATTTTTAAATGTTTAATGAGCCATGGAAAGTACATACCACACTTGACCACTCAAATTGTAAGGTCTTGTCTGGTTTCATAAAAAATATTTCCAAATTACACTACCCTATAGTTGAAGAACAAAAGCAAGTTCCTGGAAAACTTCCCAGAGGCTTAGTTCAGGGAAAGGTGAATAAAGACAGGAAGGAAGGAAATGTGAGGCAATAAAGAAAGGAGAGGTGACACGATACAGCAACAGAAAAGAAGGAAAGGGAGGGAAGAATGTAACAGAGATAAAGGAGAGAGGAGTTGGAAAACAAAAGGAATAGCTACAAAATTAAAGGAAGATGCTCCTTCAAGTTCTAACCCCAGGCTCTGAAATCTGGGCTTTAGGGGATAGTGCTGCCAGCTGCTGCTAAAAATATAGGCATGTATTTGTACACATAATAAACAGAGCAATGAAACATGTATACACATGAGTACACAATCTAGCAAGTCTTCCACCACACCCTTCCTCACTCTTTAAGAGCACTCTCTTGGGACTGCTCTCCCCCTTTAAGGCTGTGCCCAATACACACTTCAGCAGGTGCCCTGGGAAGAAAAGGCCACACCTCTTAAAATTCGTCTCCCATTACGATCCTTATTTTTGTAATCAAGCAGACAATGGCAAAAAGACTCATTTTATGCTTCCTTTTAGACCATCTTAGTATTAATATTGGTGGTTTTATTGTTGTTATTACTAGCAATAAAATAACTTATCTGTCTGGGATTTTACAATTTTGTTTTTTGTGTCCTTATATGCGTTATTTTAATTGGTCCTCCTCTTACTATTAATCAGCACCGAGTTTTTGGTATTTTGTTTTTCATTTTGAATGACTACCTCCTCTTCCCAGAATTATTTAAAAAGTGGTTTCCAAAATAATTTGCTACCAAGGACATCGGTAAAGCTCTTGAGTGGCTGGTGTTATTGGCTTAGCTGACAACTAAAAAAAGAAAAGAAAAACTAAACTCATGATGAAATATCCAGTAGTGACTAGAGGAGAAAGAGAAATGCGGAGATGGGTAGTACTAACATTTTATTAGGTTTCTCTTGCTCAGTGGACACAGTCACCTTCACACGCTGTTCTTTTTGTACACTTCCCTAGCCCTGATCATTTCTCCAATAGAGGGGGTGGGGTGGGGGTAGTTAAAATCAGAGCTTCTGGATACTACATACTTCACTTAAAGCAATGACTGAAAAATGGCTATTTAAAATTTACTGGCTACCAGTTTGTTTTAAGACATTCTGTTAAAAAATAGTATAAACTTAAGGTCTAAGTAATCTTCATATCTTTTAACAGTGTAGCCAAATTTCATCTAGGCCTTTGAAAATAATCTCAGAACAAATAAACAGGACCAGAAGAACATGCTATGCATGCTAAGCAGTTAAGTTGAAACAGAAACCTCATTTCAATCAATCAAACAACATATTAAAAAAAATTCTTCCCCTGTTTCAAGAAACATTCCAATTCCTGTTTTGGCTAAATGTTGGTAATTTTCTCATCAATCTTCTAAGTCTGTAAAATAAATCAATTTTTAAATCTGTGAGTAATCATCCTACCTCATCTTTGTCAACCTCCTCATCAACTTCATAGACATGAACAGGAAGTTTATCCAACTTGGCCACTTTGCTTTAAAAACAAGAAGAAAAAGTTGTTTTATAATTACCTAACCCAAGAAGAGATGCTGAATTTCTTCTCCCATCAGAGGAACCAGCATTTAACAAACCCAAAGCTGGGCCACTCAGATAAAGAATAAAAACCATCAATGCTATTGTTTTTCAGAATGGAGTTAAGAGAACTCTAAAAGCTATGTAGAAAAGATGCCATTGCCTGTTTGGAGTTACACAGGTATTTCAAAATGGAAATGTTTGTTAATAAATAAAGTCTTGGTAGAATAACTGTTAATATGAAGTTTAAGAGAGAACATGGAAAATGAGGCTATGCATTTAAATTTATTAGGAACCACAATCTTAGATGACGGCATTCACAATGAAAACATGACTGTAACAGTAGTGGCTAACATTTATTAAATAGTTATTATGTGATAAGCACTGTGCTGTGTCCTTCCTGTGTTATCTCTTCTAGTCCTTTAGATGGTGGGGACTGGTGTTAAGACCATTTAATAGAGGAGGAAACTGAGCTTAGAGAGAGCAGAGCAAGAAGATGACATAGGTAGACACAGAACAGAATCTATGTTCTTATTCACTGTTACAATCTTTCCTCTCATTCTCCTCACAATCAGAAACTCTTATTAATGCCAAAAAGTGAAATCTAGCAGCAGTATAAGTATATCGTATAGTAAGTATGATACATCTCACAGTCTATTCTCTTGTAGCCATGAGAATGGTATGAACAAGGCTATCAAGTGACCTGATCCAATGGGAAGAATTTTTAAATTCCCACATGAGTATTGGATAAATATAGAACTAAGAAGCATACCCATCTGGAGAAGATAATGCTGGAAGGGAGTATTCTTGGCTGAGGTTTAAAAAAGGCATTTAGGAAGTTGGCTAAACATTCTTAAGGAGTGGCTGAACCACACAAATAGAAAAAACAAATAGCTTGGTGGCAAGAACAGTATAAACAAATTAGACCCATAGATGCAACAAACACAAAGAAAAATACATTAATAGGTTCTCAAGTAAAATTTTCATTGGTGATGGCTACCTTTTAAACAATCCATCATTATTTGCTTTCAATTTTCATAATCAACTATACTTAAATTTGCTAACTGCATCATTTAAGGGTCTACCGTTTTATATCCTCTCAAGGTAAGACCTACCTATCTCTGGTTCACTTTAACCAATCAATCTAAACACACATGCTTCTGGTATATTCTAGAATGAGTTAATGGTTTAAAGGGGGGTAAAGAAATTTGTCTGGGAAATGCTTGTTCTGTGATATACTTTTTACATAAAATTTATTCAATAAAAAATGAACAAAATTTTTTATTTAGGCAATAAGAAATAAAACATAAAATTTTTGTTTCTTAAAAATATTCTTTAAGAAAAAACACAATGTAGCATTTTCAATATGCTTATATTTTCTTTGTTTTCTATTTCTCACTGAAAAACTTTTACCTGTTTGTTTTATCAGTGGTACCCTGAAAAGAATCACTGGACATAATTAAACCATCTGTGTGTTTATTACCACTTGCCAAGCCCAGAGTACTAGGATGGAGTCCTATTATCAAATGCCCTATAAACAACAGCTACCCCATACACACACAAACCATCTAGAAATATTTTCTCCAATTATTTTGCATAGAAGTTACATACATCCCTAAACATTTTCAATACAAAGAATTTTCCCCTATGTGCACAAAACACCACCTTGTGTGGTCTGATCATTTACTTACTTCGGAAGCTGTCGAAACTCTCCTGAGTAATCTTCATATTTATAGTTCACAAGATGCCAGTCAGAGTTATAGGTTTTGATGCACTATGGGGGCGGGGGGTAAAAAAACAAAGTACAGGAGAAAAAATTTTTTAAAAATGCGATGACTTTTAAAGACTATTTGGGAAAGTTTATGAATGCGCATCCAAACAAACATCAAAAAAATTTCCCCTTAGCCCTCTCATGCCTAAAATTCCACCATCACAGGCTCCCCTGAAGCTTAAGAACCACTGAAGCATTACCCCTGGTGGGGAGGGTCAATTTAGGTTACCACCATTCATGATTTGAGAGCAGATTTTTTTCCTTTTTTTGAGTTGTATTTTTTTCCATTACCTTTTAGTCTCCTTATTCCCGCCTTCTGCGTTGCAATCACCACATTGTTGTCCATGTCCATGAATCCTTTTTCCTTTCTGTTCAATCCCTCCTCTCCCTCCCCGCTTAGCTGTCATCATCAGAGAGCAGATTTTATAGGAGACAAATTTCACCTCCTCTTGCTATATTTACATAACAATATACAGTTTCTGCCTTAAAAGCACTTGGTTCTTAAGAAGTTGTGGCCTCTACTAGAACATGAAAGTGAACAGAAACTGTGAATCGTAAGATGCTTTCATGGTATTTACTAATATTATAACTGTCTCTGTTAGTCACTATTATATAAATTTGCCCTCAGTTTTTCCTTCTATTTACAAGGAACATAGTGAGGTTATTAGGAGGAATGATTCCATTTCACAGTGGCACAGTGACATCTCATGTGTATGTGTGTATGTGTGGGTAGAATACACACCTTATGGAGCATTCCATTGCTAAGGATTCTATCTGTGACACTAACCTACAGAGAATGCATTGAACCACCTTCACATGACAGACTCAATGGGCCAGCATGGTGTCTTTCATTCATCTACCCAGGAAGATCCCTGAGAATACAGAGTCTCAAGACCATAAGGCTGCATCTGCCAGATCTTCAAGTATAGATGTCAAAATTAAGAGGTAATGTGTTTGATTCAGTTACCATCATCTTAGCCCAAATAATTTTGCTATCTAATCAGCTTCTGACTACACATATGTAGAGCTCAGTATGGCAAAAAAAATTTTTTTAAATAAAAAATTGAATAAGTGAAAACGTGGATAGATAAATACATGTCTGTCTTACTTGACTTGACTCTGGCTGTAACTAACATCATGAGCAAAGTCTCTCTTCTGCTTGCTTCTCTTCATTAATTGCCAACTTTTTTTTCATCTATTTCATGGCCCATGCCCAAACACCTTCTGAGGCAAACTCTCCACCACCCCAAAGCCATGAAAATAACTACAGCAATGACAGTGGGTGCTTCTCTTGTGCCAGGCTCTATGCTAAGCACTTTACTGGCAAGGTTGTGAAGAGAAGGTAGTGGAAGTTTTTTACATCATCAGTCAGACAGGTGGAATAAATAGCAGAGAAGGGTCAAGAACAGAGTGCGATGTGGGAGCTAAACAACTTTTCAGTTTCTTTGCTATGTAGTTACAAATGTTTTTAAATACTATTCTTGTAAATACTTAAAAAATTTTTTCAAAGCATTTTCACATTTAAAACACCAGACATCTACACTCAAAACTACATTCCAAAACCAGTATGATTTCAGAATTTTCCTTAGGTTTGGAACAGCTCGGTCAGTCTGTCTGTGAATGGTACAGTCTTGTGGACATGCCACTATTCTCTTTGTGAGGGAAGCCAAATCCAAGACAGAAGCGGCCCTCAAGGCCACGGTGGTTTTCATCAAGCATGGTCACTAACACTGTGCCACCAAAGTCTCCTGAAGGTCATTATGATCATTCTGAAGTATAAAATGTACCTGCACAATTAAAAAATAAATAAGCACAAACATACACAACCATATCCATTTGTGAGTGGAACACCTAAGTGCCCAGATTTTTAATACCTTAGGTAAAATTAGTAAAAAACATAATGTTTAAAAATTTTAAATTACAAGGAACTGCAAAAAAACACAGATAGCCAGGTTAAGTAGACAGAGGTTCATTCATTTAATAAGCCATTGCTGAGTGCCCACAGAGCAGGTATTTGCTAAATTCCAAGGTAGAAACAGAGAATAAGGCAAGCAACACCCATCTATCTGGGGCCACAGAAAGTCTAGAAGACAGTAGGTTCAGTCAGAAATCAGTACCCAGAGAACTATTTCTTTAAAAACACCCTTCTGACTGATTTCATGACTGACCTTTCAAACTTGTGAAATTCAGTAATATTTTGAAATTATACTGAAAGGTTTTTGAAGATGTTTTTTACAAAGTCATTAAGTCATTCTCCTCTGGACGAGAGGATGGAGAGGAAGTGTTGTTCCGCTCCACCCTACTGGAAGGGTCCCAAGAGGATTTAGTTATGTTGGCTCCAGCAGCATAGGATAAAGCCACTACTGCTCGACTTGCAGTGATTAAAGAACTTAATGGAGAGTTGCCCTTCAAAAACCGTATTTTTGAAGCAACTTGGGAAATCTGAATTGGTAATTAAAATTTTTGCTACATGCTTTAAAACAAAAGTCAACAGACTTTTTTATTTTTTTTACAAATAGCCAGACGGTAAACATTTTCAGCTTTGAGGGACATACTGTCTCTGTTGTAACCACTTAACTCAGGTCTGTGATAGCAAGGCAGCGGTAGGCAAAAGAAACAATTTGGGTGTGGCTGGGCCGCAATAAAACTTTCTTTATATAAACAGGCTGCAGGGCAGATTTTGCCTGTAGGTCATAATTAGCCTACATCCTGTTTTAAAATAAGCATTTAAGATTATACAACATACCTGGCTGTATTCATCTAGAATTAATTTTACTAATATAGTAGCAAAGGTAGTAAGATAAGAAGTTACCTTTTCAGAAGGCTGAGAGAACACACTGTAAAAATTTAAATACATACTTAATTTTTCAAAAATCTCAATGGAAACAATCTTATTATTTTGATTGGTCTTCACTTATAAAAGCATAACTTCCTTATAGTGGGCAAATTTTTTATCATCTAGAAAACGGGGACAAAAATCTACTATTTTTAAATGAAGGAGCACTTCAAGAAACAAAGTTTAAATACCTAATTAATTTATCCTACCTAAAAGTACCTAGGGAAGAAACAAACACCCCAAGGTTGGGGGGAGGGCATTCTAAATGCAGTAACTTTTCTTTTTTCCTCATGACAATCATTTGTATGTTCAAATAAAAGTAACAGTAATCAAACGTTGACCAGAAATCATCAGGCTCAGTTCATTTTCACCTGGCACTTCATAAATATTGAACTAGTCTTGAAAATAAGTTCCAAGTACAAACATGTAAATTAAATGAATACATAAATGTGTGTGCTGAGTCTCCATTAAAAAATATCAATAACACAGCCTCTGACATTACACCCAGTGAGTTCGTTTACAAGTTGCCCTTTATTTTATAAGTTCTGCAGAATTCACGTTTTGTCCTCTGTTGACATTTCTAAGTTTCAGATTCTGAAAACTTCATTCTCTGATTTTAACTTCCATTTAAAAACAATATAATTACCTCTCTGACACTTTCTTGAAAACATCATTGAAATTTAAAGAAAAAGGGGAGGCATTAGAAAAAAATAACAAAATGACATAAATTAGTGTAAAAGAAACACATTACCTCTGTAACGAACAAGCTCTGCGCTTCCTCTTGTGCATTTGCAGGAACTGTGGAGCATCTGTATCGACCCTGTCGCCTCAGAATGGCTGTCTGCGAAGGAAGGCACCAGGGATGGACTTGGTTATGTGAGGAAGGAAAGGGGCCAGCCTCCAAGTGCAGCAGGGCCTGGCATGGACAGTTACTTCAGTCTCTACCAGCCAGTGCAGCTTCCACCTTCCTCCGTAGCTCACACACAAGAGATCCCATTTGACACCCTAAAGTTCAAAAGTCACGAAGGGCCATGGCCCCTGCTTCCTAGATCAGGGGCCCAACGAACCCTCCAGGGAGCCCTTCTGCTCGCCCCAGGCAAGGTAAAGGCCCATTCAGAAAGTCCCTAACACCCAGGTACTTGATCTAGTCCCACTATACTGCTTTTTAATTTCCTGAACTGTTTTTTTTTTATTGTCATAAAATTTACAATTGTAACCATTTTTAAGTGTACAGTTCAGCGTCACTGCACATTTACACTGCTGTGCAACCATCACCACCATCCACCTCTTAATTGCCTGTTATGTCTGTTGTTCACTGCCACAACTTCAGTGCGGCAAACAGGGCAACCAGATAGAAGATCTTTAATCAATATTTGTTGATTGACTCCATGAGTTGTGAATTCTACCTCCCCTCCTATGAACCTTAGGACTATCCTTGTTTCATGAGACTTCAACGCTTATTTTAAATAATAAAATACCTCATGACTTTAGGCAGAAGTACATCTACCCCAATTAACATTGTTTGTACGGGACAGTAATGTTAATTAATAGAGGAAACTGGGCCTCAATCTTCAGAAAGGAATGTTCTAGATTTTTTCTCCCATGGACTATAATCCTTGAAACTATTAACAGATCATAAAACAGCATACAAGAAAACATTTTGCTAACAGAATCTAACCTGTTGGCTCATCTAAAGAGGGCAGATTCTAGGGTGGCTAATTACTAAACTGGGATCGCCTAGCACCTGTCTCAGCTGTTTCTCTTCTTCCTTTGGTGAGAAGAAGCTTTCGGTCATATTTGTGATCCCTCCCTCTCCAGCACTGGTAGAGAACTCTGGTGCATATATTTTGTATGTAACATAATTTTACTTCCTGCCCACATTTTCTGTGTTGTGTCTGCTTTGTCTGTATCTATTCTTTTCTTGCACTGTGTCCATCTTTGAAATTAATTTTATCTCATTTTTAGAATAAGGCTCTCTCTTTCTAAAGAGAGGAAAATAAGGAACTCTATTTTCCACCAAAGTCCTTCACAGGTGAATTATTAATTCATTCCGCCTCCAAGAGGGCCTTTAAGACCCTGGGTGTTTTCGTTTCTTTGCAAATATCACAAAGGGAGAATCGTATTACACACCTGTTCCCATGAAATGCCACAGAGATATGTGACAATAAACACTGCAGAGGCGCAGTCTATTCAAAAAGCTTCAAAGTAACACATCAGTTACAAAAAGATTGCCAAAACTGTTAGGAAATCAGGTATATTAGTAAAAGGAAACTGCTTAAGAAATTGTGTATGCTTCTTAATATTCCCACTTATTGTGTCCTTATCTTGATTATTTGGGTCTATCAAGATTTTTTAAACTAATGATTATACTTTAAAATGTTGAGGAAATGGCTCAGGTTAAGAATCAGAACTATTAGGGTCATTTCAGTCCACTTTCCATCACAAGACTAGGAGGAAAGAAAAGGGATTACAAAATTTTCCCAGTGAATTACCAACTCAAGAAACTTTAGTAATGTGACACTTTTCTAAATGCCCCTTTACGGTGAGAAAAATAATAGAAAATGAATCTTTTTATTCTTATGAATCCTTTAAAGTGTCATTATGTTAGCACTTTTCAAAGAAAGCAAACATCATCAGAGACTTGACCTTTAACATGTAAGAGAGCACTAAACATAATTAAACCAATTATCCCTGTTTATTATCAGCCACCAGTACCAGAATGCTAGGTTTGACTCCATTACTGATGAAATCCTAACTGTGACTTTGATAAAGCTTAGTTTTCTGACCACAAAGACCCCCTTTATTCCTCTAGAGATTTCATCCAAATAAACTTAACACATTTCTTCAAAACCAGTCACTTAAATTAGACATGCTTCTTTATTATGTATCTAGCTTGAATGTTATTTTTATGTATACCTTTTTTTTGTACATACCTGTTTTAGATCATCTCTTTTAGATGCTGAACTGTTCTTCCCTATATGTGCATGCTGTTCCTCACACCAACAGGTGGAGTCTATTTACCCTTCCTTTGAATCTGGATGGCCTTCCACTGATAAAATGAGGTAGAAGTCATGTCATGCCAGTTCCAAACCAAGACTTTAGGAGAACTGGCAGCTTCTAATTCTTCCTTTTTGAAAGATAACCAGCATATTAAATGACCTACTACCTTGAGACCACCATGCTGTGAAAAAGCCTAAGCTACCCATATGGAGAAGCCATATGGAGAAAGGTGCCCCTTGGCCTCTCGTAAGTTCCAGCCATCCTGGTTGAAGCACCTCAGTGAGAGTGAGGAAGTCATCTCAAACATCCCTGCCCTGTAGTCACTAAGTAAAGCAGAACTACCCAGCTTAGCCTCAACCAGATTTCAGAATTGTGAGAAATAATAAATCATTGGCTTTGGGAAGATTTGTTACACTGAAATAGACAATAGTAACAAGACTAAAGCAAGACTGTAAGAGACTAGGAACATTTCCTAACTGAAGTATTGGAGGATACTGCCATTTTCATGAAAATGTCACACAGTATAGCATTAAGAGAGACGCACTGAGGGGACACACTAAACTGCAATTTGGTTTTTACACTCATCCTCTGTTCAGTCAGTGTCCTAAGAGTGGTCAGGTAAGAAAAAAATATCTGTTAGACCTTCAGAATAGACTTTCGTGGCTTCTCTGTCCAAAGAATAATCTACCGATCACTTAAGGGTTCAGCATAAATATCATTCCATCCATCCATCTCTCTCCCTCTCTCCAAACCTTCCACCCTCTGTCCCTATACTGGGTCCCTACTTTCTACCAGCAGACACTGAACTAGCATTGGAGACACCATGTTAAATAAAATGCAAAGTGTGCTGTCTGATGACAGAGGAAGATGAGGAAATAATTTACTAGAGTGTGATAAGTACTACAGAAGGGAATGAGAGGAAAAAGCAGAGACACACAGGCTGGTATGAGAGGAAAGAGTAGGGAAGTCTAAATCCAACAGGGAGGAAAAGGGGACATCAGTAAGATGTATGCTGAGGCAAAGATGCTTAAGCTAAATTGTACAAGACTACTAAAAGTGTGTTCAGTACTTGTACTGAATACACTTGAAACCTGGAGATAAACTTACCCTAGGAAAGTTAAAAGAGCAAATCAAGACACAATAAATGGGATTAACGCTTTGCGGCCACACAAAAGAAACAAACCCATTGAATGCTATAACTGAAAATACGTTCTATGAGGTCTGCCCAGAAGGTATCCAGCCATGTAACATGAAAAATAGAGACCTTTATTAAAGATGCTATAAGAAACATTGTATGTAGGACAATGATGCCTCAGCCCCTCTCAAAGTAGGTCTCACACAGTCCTGGGATTTCACAGTTCTCCCAATCACCATCAGCTGCCCAGTCATATTTTCCTGAATCTCATTGATAGTCTGAAATCTCTTCCCTTTCAAAGATGATTTTAGTTTTGGGAAAAGCCGTAAGTCACAAGACACCAAATCTGGGCTGTAGGGGTGCTGAGTCACCTGGGTGATTTGATGTTTCACCAAAAACTCTACACAAGACGTGATGCTTGACTGGGTGTGTTGTCATGATGAAGCTGCCAATCTTCAGTTGCCCATAGCTACAGGCTTCTGAATCATCCAAATAGTTTCCAAAGAGGAATGTTCAAGCTTAATGCAAAAGTTGATGCACATTTGTTGCTCTACTTGCTCAGTCATTTTGAATGCAATGGCCACGGAGTACACATGCTCACCCAATGGCTTCTACTGCCCCCACTGACTGGTACAGAAGTCGTCATTTCTTACACATGCGCATTACAGTCCACTCTCTTTGGTTGCCAGGTTATATTGACGTTGTGCAAACTGTTCTTGTTATATTAACAATGGCTGGACTTTTTCTCAAACAGACCTTATATGTCAAAGGAAAAAATTCCTAGAACTCTAATTAAATTTGAATTAAACAACACTAATTACTACACCAGCACACAGGCAAGTCAGTGGTTTCAATTAATCTGGGGAAAGAATGGGTCAACAGAAAGAAAAGGGTTTGCATGACCAGAGCGCTTTTCTCAGTATGTTTAAAAGGACAGGCTTGGATTTATTAGGCTGCAACCCACTGGGGGACTGCTGGACTTGGCAGTCCAATGAGAAGTCACCATTTAACACCACCAGTTACAGAGGTCTTCCAAATTATTGCCTTGGCTCTCAGTCCAGCTTCAAAAGTCCACTTGTTTATAATGTGATCCCCATTTAGACTTTGCTAATGAGAGAGAAAGCACAGCCAGTGAATGTATCCTGATCTGCTTATTAATTCTAGTTCTGAATGCACATTTTTAAATGGTATTCTGACTATTCTCTTGTGGGGCTGGCTACTACAAGTTAGTTCCCCTGAGCCCAAATAACTGTGGTTATACTGACAAACTCAGTCTCTGGACTTGGAAAGCGGAGATCTGACCCTAGACCTTGATGACCTTATAAACCATGCCCCATGAGGCCCTGTCTGATAGCTCGCCAATCCCTGATACCATGATCCAAAAGTCTCCTGCAGGTATGTCCTTCTTCGCTCCACCAGATTGTGGATTCCTTTGAGGGCAGGATATTTGTGCAACTGTATGCCAAATCAATTCACGTTAAATTTCTACAGTTTTATTTGACTGGCTTATAACAGAGTTCAAGTCAATACCAGGAGATTTATACTCCATGAACATTAAAACCCTTCTTAAAAATTAGCATAATTTTCTTTTTCATGGTTGTAGTATTCTTTTTCTACTTTTCTACTAAAATAATATTCCTGCTGAAAGATGGGTCTGTGTCCACTTTATATAAATCAATATCAAGGTTGGATATTCAAAGAATATCAGTCCCATTTTTATGTTTGGAAATAAACTATTTCCATTCTAAGAAAGCTTAGTAGCTTCTGGCTAAGTAACTTTCTAATTTGCAAAGGGGAGGGGAAGAACATTGTACATTATGAAGTGTGATAAAACTTGAAAATTAAATCTAATCATAGCTAGCATCTCAGACAACCATTGGGATATAAATCTCACAAAAAACAGTCTATTTTTGGTCAGTACAATTACTTAGGTTAAACACTGACAGTCTTTGATACATAGAAATCGTGAACTGCCTTGGCCAAGTATGGGCAGGAGTTTTATGAGGAGTTCCACAAAATTATAGGAGTAATTGAAAAGGAAAACTGGACTGCTAAAGAAGAGAAAGGAAGGGGTTAAGTCCTCCCTCAAAGGGCTTATATAATGAAGCACAAAGACCTGAAAGCCCCAGAAAGTCTGTATGGGACTTCTGTCCCCCAATGGAATGAGTCGGAAAACTACAGAGTTGTCCCCTGGACTGGAATACAAAGAGTAAAATTTACAATGATCTGCAAATCTAATTTGGAATAAGAAATTTTAAATAGATCCTTTTTCTATTTTAAAAACTTTTATTTTCTCTTGATTCAAATGACTGCCTCCAAAAACTGAGATCACTGACCAGCTATGAGCCACGTCTAGATGCTTAGCCCAGGAGGCAGAGTCATGAGCATCAAAAGGGAAAATACAGAAGTAGCAGGTCTCCTCACCTGGCATTGCCTGACCCTCTTCTTCATCATTCATTTCTTTTCCCTGAAGGTCTGCTGCAACCCTGCTTCTTCAGCTTCAACTTGGAATCTCTCTCTACTATCAAAATTCCTGACCCCAACTTGGTCAGGGCTCTGTCTTCCTTCCTTCTGTGCTAGTCAACACGCTACTTTGACCCACTGAGGCTGGGATACAGAGAAGCTCGTGTTTCAAACCACAAGCAATGTGAAGCACATAATTTAATTAAACTTCCTATGGAAGGATTTGAGAAGTGACATTGGAAAAGGGTCTGAATTCAGAGCCAGGAAACCTAAGTTTTCATCTAAGCTCGGTGTCTAATTAGCTGTATGATCTTTGGGGAAACTTTTAACTTTCCATCTCCATAAAATAAAGAGTTTGTTAGGATTTCCAGGTTTCCTTTGTGGTTTAAAAATTCCACAGTTGTGAACATGGAATTCTAAGTCTGTCTCTCTCAAATGGTTTATATGAGGGCTATGAATTACTTAGTGAGACACTTAAACATAAAAGACGTCCAGAAAAACAATTTATCCTATACCTGCTTTGATTTATAGCCCTGTTTATTTTTTTTAAATAAGAGGAATTGTTGGATTAAAAGGAGGGAAGATTCACTACATAGACTTAAATAGAGACATGAGCATTGACAAAGACATGCTTTTATGTCATCATTTCTTTATTTTTCTAATCCTCTCAACTCATATGGCATTGAATTTTTTATTAATAATTTTATAATAAGCATGAAACTATAAAAATAAAAACAGCCCTCTTACTTCCTGGTGGGAAGTATGCATATCCACTGGGTATTTAAAATATCTTATTTTTTAGGGTTTTAATTAAGAGACTAAAACAATGGCCCACCCTTCTCCTGGGACCACATGAACAATGAGCTAAAGACAGTATTCCAGAGAAGTGGGTGGGCTGCAACCTAAGCCAGCTGTGTGGATCTACCACAAACTGTCTCCACATCTCTCCTATTCAAAGAGGTACAGGGCTGGGAATGTCCTGCCTTAGACAGAGAAACAAACATCACAGAGAGTACAGACTGGAAACAGGAAGAGATGGCTCCTACGGTGTTCTAAACAAAACACCTGAGTTAGATGAACGAAGAGGGTTCTCTTCTAACCAGTCAGAAGCCACATGGCTACAGAACGAAGAGAGTGAACAGAAATTTCCTACATATCCGCTGCCTTACCTCTAAGGCGCAGATAGCCTGAAGTCAGAGAAAAGGCCCAAAAGCCACTCTGCTGACCTGATGGACAGTGAAGCACACCAGATCTCAGAGCCTGGTCAACTCCAATCTACTCTTAGGCTAAAACGCAGACTACCTTCGCTTAGCAGTCAACCTCTCCTGTTTGTAATTCCATATAAAGCATCTGTACTTGTGTTTGTTTTTGTATCTTTTTAATTTATTTAATAGAATTATCCCTTCGAATCTTTGTGAGCTTGATGTACTTGTCAGAGTTTAGAAAGTCCTTTCATCTGCCAGAGGGGCAATCTTGCAGTGGGGGAAGGAGAGGCCCAGAGCTCGGTGATGGGAGGAAATAGGATGCCGCCAGAGGTGAAAGCCCAGATGGCCTGGGCAGGGCTGGGACCTCTTTAGATAGGCTTCCCTCAGGCCTGTCCCATCACCCTCACTAAAGATTAAGCCCTGAGTTGAATTTTTATAGTGCTCTACTGGGCCAAGTACAGACAGTGTCTCCTTCAATGTTTTAAAGTTATCTCAGATTTTCAGCTACTCCCTGTTAGATTGATGGCTCCCCACACACCAAAGGTGCCTCCCGTGTCTGTGGGGTTAGTAGGTCCCTTTGATGTCTGCTGGATATACCCCTTGGCTGCATTTGTCTATATGTTAGATGTTTTGTATCCAGGGCAGTATTAAACATTACTAATATATACTCTGGGGACTTTGTTGTGCTTACTGAGCACAGCAGTAATGAAGCCTTTCCAAATATCTGGCAGGTACATTTGTTTCAGAGCAGATGACTCGCTTTCTAGTGGATTCAGTCCCAAACTAGGCCGGGAACTGCAATCCACATAAGGCATTCCCCATGTCTCACTGAGAGATCATGTCTTGGCAGCTGACCCCCATATTCTATTAAGATCAGGCAATTCCATTTTCAATGTGTAATTCACTAATAATCAAACAAATGGACAAAGCATGGAATAAGACAAGGGTCTGAAGAAGGAAGCCCATTTAGGTTTCTGGAGGAATCTAACAAAAAACAACTCCCAAGAAACTAATTAAAACATTACAAGGGCAGAGCCTTAATTACACACAGAGAAATGGACATTTCTCTACCTCTTTCTAATAGCTTCTGTTCACTAGGCTCCAGCATGGTCTCTAAGCTTCCATCTTTAACTGTCTTTCTCCCTTCCCTCAACAGTGTCACCCTGTGAGGTCAATGACTTTCCTTGCTATACATCCCCATGCCAACACACAGAATGAGGATGCTCTTGTATGAACCTCAGTCAGTGCAGCACCCGCCCTAATTGGCATGCCCACCTTCCTTCTATCATCCCTCTCATCCATTCTCCGCATAGCTGCCAGTCATCTTTCTAAAACTCTGATCTGATAGCATCATGCCCCATTAAATTCTTTCAATGACTTCACTACTACCAGAACAAAGTCCAAACTCCTCAGCATGACCTTCCAAGATCAGCCATATTCATGTTCTTGATTCTTCTCCTGCCCTTCTCCAACGCTCCAGAAGATGTGGAAATTCTTACTCCCTAATGCACTGACCCCTCTGCTTGGCTACAGAGCTGCTCCTGCCAACCTCAGGGCTCCTGCAACACACTGCCCTCAATTGGTCTATGTGTCATTCTGCTGAAATTATTTAAAAACCTTCCTATATCTCCTATTAGACTTGAGAACCTCTACCTATACTATTCATCTTTGCTTCTCCAACTCCCAGCATAGCAGTTGGCATGACATATATCTTTGTTGAGAGAATGGGCAGTTGGGATTTTAAAATGGGGATTGTTCTACTTAGTTGTGAGATCACCTGAGGTTCCAAATGAGACAGTGTTTCAGCAACTGGTGAGACATCAGGGAGCTTGTGTAACTGCATAATGTCCTGCTTCCTAAAATGTCATACACATTTATAAATTTTAAACACAGCAGAGCAGAGATTATGCTTTGCAGATAAAATACTAAGCAGCGGGGGAAGACCTGATTCAAAGACTTCTGACATCAGGGTACTTTGCTAAACTTCATTTGTCCCCTCTGAATCTCACGTACACACTCAAGGTGCTGCTAACACAAGGCTGTACACTGCAGGGCACACTCGGCCTACATGTGGCCATATACAGGCTCTGCCAAGCAACTCTGGTAGAAAAAAAGCAGGGGTATGGACACAGCAGGATCCTTCCAGGCTGTAGGACCCATAAATATTTTGTGCTTGGTAATATTTTAAATGGCATCTCATAATTCTGGGGCCAAAACCTAAATTTTATTTTTCTTTAAGGATTTTTGGTTTTTTGTTTTGCATGCCTACATGTGTCCGTCTCTTCTACTCCCCTGATCTGCCACCTTGAGATATGCTCTTACAACCTCAAAAGCAGCTGGTGCTGAGATCTCAAATCCATCCATTTCTTCAATACATGTTAAATGCCTATCACAAATAAAAAACTTCTTGTAGGAACTCTGGCAAAAGCAAAAGGAATTTTTGAAAAACTATGGTTTGCTACTCTCATAGAGATTTTCTATTTAGGTAGAAATTGAACAGTCATAGTTACAAATAAGTTATAATAAAGAACAATATTCAATGAATGCTTCAGGTAGAGTATATGAGGGGTGATGGCCCCTCAAATGGGATTTATAAAAATTGTGTATTTATTCTTACATGTTTAAACTTCAGTCCCCTTCCAAGTACTCTCCATTTGGCGCAATACACCTATCGAGACTTTTTTCCACTGCTCAAAATTTTTGAGCTTGTCAATATTGATGTATTTTGGTGCTTCTACTGTTTTTTTGTTTCACCTCCTCCACATCAGCAAAATGTTTCCCCTCGATGACTTTTTTCATCCCGTGAAGCAAACAAACAAAGGCACTCGGGGTGAGATCAGGAGAATAGGGAGGGTGGGACACAGGGGTCAATGCCATTTTTGGTCAAAAACTGCTGAACACTCAGCATGGTGAGGGCAGGTGCGCTCATGAATCACCCATCATCAACTGGGCAAAGACATTGCAAGTCTTCAAAAAAATTCACTGAAGCCAAACGCAACCTCTCACAATGTCAGCTAGTGTGCTGATACAGATGGGTTCCTAAACACTCATTTAGTGGGCAAACCTGTACTACCAGGGGCCCACCCCCCAGAAGATAATTCCATTTTGGGGTGGGTGGTCCCCCTCATAAATAAATCTCCATGCGCTTCAGCTATCTCTGTCAGAAGATATCATCTTGATTTAATTCTTCCTCTAGCTGTATGGAGTTCACATGAATAAACAATAAAGATGTAAGTAAGTATGTTAGCAGTGGATAGGTGATATAGTGAGAAAAAAATAGAACAGAGCAAGGTAAAGAGGGTCAGGAATACCAAGGCGGATTGGAGGGTATGGCAGTGGGAAGGGCCTCACTGAGAAGGTAAGATCTGGGAACAGGTTTGCAGGAGGTGACGGACAGCTAGGTAAAGAATGTACCAGGCAGAGGAAACAGGGAGAGAAAAGGCCCTAAGGCAGAGACGATGAAGGAGTCCCTCTGCCTCCATGAGGCCCAGCTTGGCTGCAGCAGAGAGCGGAGGGAAACAGTCAGAGAGGTAGTGGGTAGACAGAATCACAGGGTCCTTCAGGCCCCAGGAAGGCCTTACCTGAGGGGTCGGCGAACACAGGAGTGATTCATCTGACTTACCTTTTAAACTTTTTAAACAATCACTCTGACTACTCTGTTAGAACAGGATCCAGAAGATTGATAGGAGGCTCTTACATTAACCAAGGCAAGAAAGGGTAAGGGCTGTGGCCAGTCACAGCAGTGGTGATGCTATTTGATGACTTTTTCTGTTACCCCCTCCCCATCCTATTCCCCATAGCCTTCCCTTTACTCTCCCTCAACCTGTACCTCACCTGGGCCCAATTCACCTCTAAATTTTGTAATATCCAGTCCTCTCTTTGCAGCTCAGAGACAGAGCTGTCTCTCCTTCCTGAATTCTTCCCCCAAAGATCTTTCATTCCATCCACAAAGACCCCTAAAGTGCCTTGCTTCAAAACACATTACTGTAATACCTATTTTGCCGTGTTAATGCACACACACGTTTTTGGTCAAAAAAGAATTAAAAACATTTATGTAGATACAGAATTAGTACTACCCATGTATAAGGCGCATCCTTATTTTTCCCTCAAAAATTTGGGCAAAAAAGTGCACGTTATACATGGCAAAATACATTATCTTACATCTTCAATCTGTTCCTCATGCCTGGACTTCCTTAGCCCATTCTTACATTTCCCTTATCCTGATAAAAAACCTCTTGCTATTGCTGAGCCAAATGATTCCTTCTCTCTCCTATTTAATGCTAACCTCTGGGTCGCACCTACTCACTTCCTTCAGCCCTGGCTAGAAAATATCTTAACTGGCAAAGACAGCCTAGTGCCAGTTTCTAACGACTTTTCTGCCCAGCTCATCGGCCAAGAGTGCATAACTGTCTGCTGTCTGCCTGCCTTCCTCAAACTGCTCTTGCTGC
Source organism: Mormoops blainvillei (assembly GCA_004026545.1). Taxonomy (NCBI): domain Eukaryota; kingdom Metazoa; phylum Chordata; class Mammalia; order Chiroptera; family Mormoopidae; genus Mormoops; species Mormoops blainvillei. Next base: position 387,247 of record PVJD01000206.1, on the reverse strand, counting down.
CTTCCAGGATCCCTGGGTTTCCTGGTTCTTTCCTTATTCTCGGTCTCTGCTTCCCTCCTCCCTTCTTCACAAGTGAAGGTACTCTCCAAGATCCTGTCCCCATAAGCATTCTCATTCTTTTAGCCTTTTTGGCCACTGTCTCACATGACTCCTGGTTTCTCTCTTAGACTGAACTTTTGCACTTCCAACACTTAAAGAACTCTTAGCAACTGAACGTCCCGCTATCTCAAACTTAATAGAATAAATTCCCACAGGACTCCACTTATGTCATGACACTGGTCACATTCTTATTATTACTAATATTAATTATCTCCTCTCCTAAGTTTTGAGAAACTTGAAAGTAGAAACCCTATCATTTATTTATACTGTTAAGCTTCTTATAAGGCTGAGCCCTTTGCACAAGTAGTATAACCATAAACTATATGCTAAATAAATATACTCCTCAACTCAGCTGATCAGTGCTATCTGAAAAATAAGCTCTTCTTTTTAAGGCATATCTGATCATAAAAGAATGATCTGTCACTGTTTTCTGTAAAAGGTATTATACTTGAACTATAATTAAAATACTCATCTCCTGAAGTTCTGGCCAATGTCAATTCAGAAACATTATTTATCCAGATTTTTCAGGAAGGTAAAATCCTAGACACGAATATCCCAGAAACTACAATGTTCACTGAAAGTTACATGTTGGCCACTGAATCCTGACTGATAAAAATTATGAGGAATTTATCAAAAGGCACTTTTCAATAAAAAGCCCAGAACAAAGTATTCGGATTATTTTTTGACAGCATATAATAAAAAGTGAGAACAAAACCCTGTAGAAAAAAAAATCTTTTCAAAAAAAAAACGGATGGGAAAGGAGATCATGGACTTCCAGATCCTTTGTAAATGTGGGGCCTGGCTTCCTTTTCAGGTCAGTGGTCTGTAGATCATTATCAGTGTCATGTAAGTAGAAAAGGAAAATAAGCAGAAGAAAAATAAAAATCAGGATGTTATTTAAAGGGAAACGGATTAACCACATTTTTCTATACAATACTGAGAACACCAGGATTCTCCTGTATCTAAACATTTTCAAAACTTAAAATTTCTAAAATTGCCAATTATTAATAATCTTTGCTTTATACTTCCATCTTTCCTCAGTCGGTTTGGCATCATCCCGTAAACCAAAGGGTTGCAGGTTTGATTCCTGGTCAGGGCACATACCTAGGTTGTGGGTTCAGTGCCTGGTCAGGGCACGTACAAGAGGCAACCAATCTATGATTCTCTCTCACATCGATGTCTCTCTCCCTCTGTCTCTCCCTACTGCCCTCCTCTCTAAAAAGCAATGAAAAAATGCCCTCGAGAGAGGATTTTTTTATGTACACGTATATATGTATATACGTGTGTGTGTGTGTGCGTGTGTCTGTATCAGCAGAAAGAGCACCCAAGGAATCACTCCTCACCGTGATGTCACATGCAGCTTTAAGGATGACAATAATTTCACACCCACGTAGCACAGAAATCCTGTAACATGCTCTTAAAAAAAAATCATGCTAAAATATCCATATAACAAAATTCACCATCTTAACATTTTTAAGTGTACAGTTCAGTGACATTATCTTTGTTGTATAACCATCACCACCATCGATCAAGAGAACTCTTTTCGTGTTGCAAAACTAAAACTATACCCATTAAAGAATAACTCCCCACTCCCCATCCCACAGCCCCTAGCAATCGCCATTCTAGTTTTTATGTCTATGAATTCGACTATTCTAGGTACCTCGTATAAGTGGAATCATACAATATTTGTCCTTTTTTGACTTCTTATTTCACTTAGCATAATGTCCTCAAGGTTTATTCATGTTGTAGTATGTATCAGAATGTCCTTCCTTTTTAAGGCTGTAAGTATTACATTGTATGGATATACCACATTTGGTTATCCATTCATGCATCAGTGGACATGGGTTGTTTCCACCTTTTGATTATTGTGAATAATGCTACTATGAACACAGGTGTATAAATATCTCTTTGAGTCCCTACTTTAAGTTCTTTTGAATATATCCCCAGAAGTGGGATATGACATGTCCTTTTATTCCTTCCATACCAACTCTTTTCCTTGTAAGTTCATGTCACACATCAAAGATAAATGGAATCCATAAATTGCTTCCCAACATCCTTTTAAAAATATTTGCTACTTTCTTCATATGCTATTACTTTACATAACTATACAACTATTACTAAGCTAGGTAACAAGCCAGGATATAAAGAGCTCAAAAAACCAGCTGTAGATTCAGTGAATTTATTGTAACATTTAAGAATGTCAGCAGCAGCAGCAGCATCTGGTGAAAGACTTCCCTCGAAGGAGAATGATGATTGGAAACCAACGGCCAGACCCACATGGAATTCTATGTCTCTAACAGGAAAGGGAGGGTTCCTGGCATTACTTTTCATTCTACAAAAATTTGTCATTTCTTAAGCAGCAAATCAACTTATAGTTCTTGATCTAAAACATTTAAATCATAATGGTTAGTGTTTCTGTCTAACGGCCCAGTAAGGTTTAACTACAATTCACCCACGAAAAAGTTTGTTCTCAGGTAAATGTGTGTTAGCCACCAGAAAGTGTATGCCTTTTATGACTCTGTTTCACCTCCATTCTTTTATTTCAGAAATTATCTAACTTCCACCAAACCAAATAATCGCTCAGGCAAAACATTTTATGAATCTAGTCACTGGTCTTTCCACATGTGCTCAGTGCTGCTCATATTTACTCCCTGAAAACTACCTAATAGTCACAGCAATTCTACTAATTTTAAATGAAGCTAAAAGTACTCAACTCTAGTACTCAGTGTGCAGGGATGATGTGGATGGGCAGGTGGGAGGCCAGAGAGGCACAAACACTGTGCCTGAGCCTTTTTTGGGGCAACAGTACAGTGGAGACACTTGAACACAAAAAGCATAAGAAGTCATTAGTGAAAAGCCCAATGTACTTGGGTATTAATGTAGACCGTGTAAGACAGTAAGCATGAGAGGAAATAAAGAGAATGGGGGTCGGGGAAAATCATGGTGGGATTTGAATTGGCCTCAGACGGTGAGATGGTTCTAATCAGATGGAAAAGACAAAATTTTTTTCATAAGGAGAGTCACAAAGCCAAGACACAGAAAGAACAGAACAGACCCCAAAGTACCAGGGTCCGATCCTGAAAAGAGAAGTGTAGCAGGCTAGTAAGGGCTATGTTAGCCATGGCATTCCTGTCTCTGGTCATGGCAGATAAAACATTACTTCATAAATATTCTGAGGGCTGAGAATTGTTCTTTTGTTTTTTTTAAATCCACATTTACTTCATGTCTCTCAGATTTTATTTTTTTCCTCCACCCTTAGGCAAGCAGATCCTACAAACAAATCTCTCCAGAAGATTCATTTTCAGACAACACTTAAACGTCCTTAGGAGCTGACGAATATCAACACAAGTCCTACTCAAGAACTGCACAAATGTATCATCATTATCCACACCTCTATTTTAATAAAGTATCACTCTGAATCTGTTTGACAGGCCTTCACCTATTTTATTCTAAAATAATAGAATAAAGTTCTATTATTTTAATAGTTAACTACTATTGCTTAACTATTAACTGTGGTATTGCAAATCAACCCCCAGCATGCATTTGCTCTCTCTATGACCCATTTGCTAGCCAACTTGCTATCTTTTTTCCATATTAAGTAAAATATGTTCCCCTAATCTAACTTACTCCCTCTGCCTCTAACAATACAACAGTAATTCCATTCCTATACTGCCTGAAAAAAACAGGGACAGAAGGAATCTGTGACATTGCTAAGACATTTTGCTTATTCAGCTAACTAGATAGTTATTAAAATTACCAAGACAAACTGGCAAGAAAGCACAGTGTAAATGGCCTTACTTGATTAGAAAATGGGAGTCTCCAAAAAAACAATGAACAACATCCAAACTTAAATGGTGACAATCACATTACTGAGATGGGGATCAACAATGAAATTCAAGCTCCTTATTCTTTGGAAAAACTTCCCGAAAACAGAAAATAACACTTGCTCGTTTAGTCTTGGCCAGCAAAATGTCAGTGAGTTCTTTGTCTCTCCTGGAATATTTGTGCCTGGTATCCCCAGAGAGGTAGTTATAGGCAAAAAGGACAAAGGAGTTTTTCTCAGTTTCAATCATTTGATTTTACAACTGCTTAAGCAACTCTGTTCCTTGTCTCTGGGATTACAAAAGAAAAAGACACTAAATTAACTATATCTTGTTTCTTTGGTTTGTTTGCTTCTTAAGCAACTTTATGTCAGAGCTAGAAATACGACTTTGCATTCTAGGTTGCAAAACTTGAAATAACTTTGTTACTCTAATTAATCTCAAGAAGAATACATACTTCATGCTCTGAGAAACTTAAGATAACCTTTAGCTTCCTCCAAGCACACTACAGGAAAAATATGTCAACATGGATTGCAATTTGTAGTCATCTGATTAGCTTCTCATGTTAATTTTTTGCCAAAACCAAAGGCAAGAGGCATCATTCAGAGGTTTCCATTTATTTGTCCTTTAGCTGGGTAGTGTATTCATGCAATCAAAGCATCATATTTTTAGGCATGATTTGAAACCATTCATCAGTGGAACACAGTTTGGCAGCAGCTGCACGCTAATGGTCAATTTCATTTTCATGGCAATTCTTACTTTTCAGGAAAGAACTAGAGAACAATAATTTTCTCCATATGTACCTCTAACGAATTAGAAAAAGTGAATATTTGTGAAAATTCTCAGCCTTGTTGTAAACTGAGGTCTCTTAAATTTGGTGAGAAAAGAAAACATTAAGGAATACAATTTAACAATTGTAATTAACATGGAAGTTTCTGAAGACAATTCAGTATGTACAGAAAAGTATATTGTAGGTTATGCTCTGGGAGTAGAATTAGTAAGGTAGTGGGGGAGGCTTTTAATGTATTGGGTTGGCCAAAAAGTTCATTTAGTTTTTTTCTATATGATGGTTCTAGTAGTGCTTAGTTGTCTTTAACTTCATTCGACACAATTTTGTTAGATTGTATCATGACACCTGTCATATCAGCGTGCATTAAAAAGAAATAAGCAATCAAAATTGGTGAACCTTTTAAAAAAAGATTTTATGTATTTACTTTTAGAGAGAGGAGAAGGGAGGCAGAAAAGGAGAGAAACATCAATGTATGGTTGTCTCTCGTGTGCCCCCTTTTAGGGACCTGGCCCGCAACCCAGGCATGTGCCCTGCCTGACTGGGAATAGAACTGGAGACCCTTTGGTTCGCAGTCCGGCACTCATTCCACTGAGTCACACCAGCCAGGTAAAAACTGGTGAACTTTTGTGCAGCCATTTTGATACTGAGGAAGGAAGAAGATAGGCAATATTTTCAGCATTTACCTTAATTTCAAGAAAGGTAAAAACACAACTGAAATGCAAGAAGAGATTTGTGCGGTGTATGGAGAAGATGCTGTGACTGATCGAACATGTCAAGAGTGGTTTGCAAAGTTTCTTGGTGTTATTGGCATTTTGGTCAAATAATTCTTTGCTGTGGGGTTGTCTTATGCACTGGAAGATTCTTAGCAGCTCCCCTGGCCTCTACCCACTAGAAGCCAATAGTGGGACATAACTGACATACTCAAATTATCCAAATCAATAAAGCTATTGGTGAAAATGAAAAATGTGTCTTTTCTTATACAGAAAAAACTAAAGGGACTTTTTGGCCAACCCAAGATTTCAACAGACCCTGTTGGTTTGTTTGTTTACAAGTACATAGTACTTTTTAAATCAAAAATCAAAGATTCAATGAAGTTTTTAAAAAACTAAGACAGCTCAATTCACAGAAGACACGGCTTGGACAATAACAGCATCAGGTAGAGAAGCGCGAAGGTAAACAAGGAAGAAGTGCCAAGATTAGGTTCCAGGAGAGCGAGGGAAGTAGCCAGAACCAAGAGAGGGAAGTAGCCAGAACCTCCAAATAGACCGAGGTAACTCTAGGTCATCAAGTATCCAACATCACTGTATGGGGTTCCCTGAGGAAGAATGTTCTTCTCACCCCTCACTAGCCTCAAAGTTCCTGTGAGTCACTCGGCCACAGGCCATAATCTGAAAGGCTTTGAGCAACAATCTAGAGTGCTACTCATAGCAGGAGTTGTGCTGAGTCCTTTGCTGGCAGTGACTGAGTTCCAAAAAACAGCACATGCCACTGCATGAGAGGTAGGCGTCAGAGCACACCTAGTCACCTCCAAAACCTTCTCTGTGAGCTTACACACAGTTCAAAGCCTTTCTCATAGCAGTCTCCTAAAGAGATGCATGCCAATATCCTCCACTGCTTCCCAGCAAGTCTCGACCTTAAGGCTCTAAGGCACTTGGGGGAAAAAACCTAAATTCCTCTTCAAACAAATCTAACAAGACATAAGAGGCACTGTGTCCATTAACTCAGCTCAAAGAATAGCACCTGTATTCAAGATAAAACACACACATACTTGGAATATAAAGTTATATGTTATATATATGTTATATGCCTATCTTTGCATACATGCATATATAACATATATTCATATTTGCATATATATATGCAAAAATACCATTTAAAAAAAATCGGCTCATGAAAGAATGCCTGAAGAATATAATGACACATAACTTTTCCATCAAATAATATCATCTTTTCATCTTTTAAAAATCCTAAGTTAAACAAACAATAAATCAATAGATAGGAAATAACTGTGAAGATCAACCACATGGTTCTATTTACAGAAACTTAAATGTTATCTACCTGAAAGTCATCATAAGGGAAGAGTAGCATCTCCCTTAAACAATCATTCAGGATCTGTGTCTTCTTCTGGACGATGACGTTTTCATAGTCAAGTGGCTCAATCAACTTTGGCTTTGCCTGGAAGGTGAAAGATAAGCACTTGAAATATTCTTATAGATACATGCAATTTCTTAAGATTAGAGGACTTTACAAATTCTACTCAATATGTGTTTGTATTCTCCAAATTTTCTACAATATAATTAGAGTGTGTTAATTTTACCACCAGGAAGAATCAGAAACAAGAGATAAAAGTTGTTTTCTAAGCAAAAGAAGATGCTTCATGGCACTCTGTCTATATTCAATCATGCTTGCTTAGGTATTTAAGCACAAAGGAGGCTATGGATTCTGGTGGAACTTCCAGTTGCGACTTGGGTCACCCCTGGCTAGGTCAGCACCCGTCCAAGCCTTAGGCTCTGCTGGACCTGCCCACTTAGGGCTCCAACTTTGGTCTGGCAGTGAAGGCTGGATGCTCTAGCCATGACCATCCTTTCTTGGCTCAGGCCTTAAAGCATCCACAGGGCTATTTCCTATAAGGCTATGGAACACATCTCTGAGTCTCAAAATATCCTTGTCTATCCTGAAATATTTGCAACTTAGATATGTAACACCTAAATACAGAAAAACCAGGCAAGCATGGGGAGGAAAAAAGTGCTACTTAAACCAGGGCTTGTGGGTGAGCCTCAGGGGGTTAGTGATGGCCATTCCTACTATGCACCGAGATGAGGAAAGAGGCAATAAGCAAGTGGGGAAAGAAAAGAGATAATATGCCTTTTCTAACAATTCCAAAAGTTTCTCTTCCCAGTAAAATCCTCTTATCTTTGCCAGTCATTGCCATGGTGTTTACCAATCACTTCCCACTTGCAAGGCACTAACTGGGCTAGGTCAGGAATATAGATACACATTCAACTAACGATAGCCCAATATGCCAAGTGTTAAAATAGGTACACACGTGCACACACACACACAGAGCAAGATTGTTTTTTGAAAATATTAATTATAAAGCCTCTAATACTCATAATCGGAACAAATGCTATGTACAATAAAATTTAAAATCGCAATATAAGATATATGTATTTAGGACATCTGATATGTAGCACCTAAACTGGATATTGTTACTGAGGCTGTTACATGTTACCAAAATCTGTCTCTTTTCCTTCCAAATATAGCTGGACTACATTTCCCAGCCTTCCCATGGTTAGGTGTAGCCATATCACTTTCTTCTGGCCACTGGCATGTAAGTGGAAGGTTTGCAGGAGCACACCCACTGTGTCAGTCCACCCGATGTAATGACTCATGACACGAAGGTGCAGCATGAGGGGCTGGCTATATTGCAATACAGACAGCTCCGAAGGTGCATGGCCCTAGAACTGCTTGGGGGTATTTGAGGTAAGTTATTGTACAAATAACCGAGAATGCCCCCAAATCATATAGCTCATATAGAAAGGAACCTGATACAAAGTTTTTCCAATCCTAAAAATTTATATGATGTTACCTAATGTTGTGAAGCTAGAAAAAACTTCCAAACCATGATTAATAAAATACAAATTTCAACTAACCATGCTACAGGAAAGATTAAATGATCTATCCTTATGATAGAAAATGGTAATATAAAATTATGATCACATGAAGAGGTGATCATAGTATGAAGCCAAAAAATGTAGGGAAGAAAGTATTACTGAGTTGTGTCAAGAGGTTATTGATTAAAATGTATTATTTCCCTATATTACTGACATTTATGGTTTGAGTTAACTTTTTAAAATTCATAAATTGTTGTGATTTCTTCTCAAATTCCAAATATTCACGTCTGTACCTTATTTTCTACTAATAACTTTGAATCATTGTTCTTAAACAAGGCACCCAAACTCTAAGCTTCACTGCTCACAAAACATGGACCTGACCCGACAGGGCCATAGATAGCCACATACTGACCAAATTTAATGTAGTAAAGTGATTAAGAAAGCTGAGCGACGTGCAGCTGTTTGGGCTCTGTTGAGTTACTGCTGGTAAAATGTTTTGCAGAGCTTGGCAAACTGTAAACACATAATAAATATTGCTATTATTATTATTAAATGTATTGCTTGCATGACAGTGTTCTTAGATTTTATTTTTTTTTTAGTGCCCATGTACATTAAATTTTATTAATCTGTTTACAAAACTTTCCTGCACCCTCCAGGAACACATGAAGTAAAACAGGCAAAAATGGTAGGAACATTCACAAAGAAGAAAAAACAAAAGGCCAAAGACAGAGGAAACTATACAAGAATAAATAGAGATGACACTGGAATTCAGGAACTCAGCCCAAAATAAATGTAAATAGATGCATACATTATAAGCTGAATTGAGGAGTACTGATAAAACTTGTGTCAGGAAGGGTTGAGAATGACAACAATAGGAGGGTTCAAGGTGCACAGAGAAGCACTTTAGACCCACTCCCACTAGGCAAGCTCCACAAGAGTATCAGGATATAAGATTCTGGAGGAGGAGGGAGGACCAAGCAGCAAAACCCAAGGAACGCTGCTCAGAGAGGGTTATGTGGCAAAAGATGGAGACAGGCTCAGTCAGGGAATCTAGGAGGCCCAGGACCCACAGGTGCTTTTCTAAAACTTGGCTTCCATGGAGGAGACCCAGAGGCCAGGCCTGAGGCCAGGGTTATAGGTTGGAATGCTGAGGGGAAGGAGCTCCGCCTCAATGGACAACATGTGCACAGGTTAGCCCCTGATACTGAGGCCACACTAGCCCCCATCTACTGGAAAAAGCAGCGGGCATCACAGCAAATCTCCAGTGATCATGCAGGTCTCACAGGTGCCAAAGAGCATGATCCACAAGACTTCCCATTATAGCCTCCCTTTGGGGGTTCTCTGAACTCCCTTCTGTGGCGTTTACTGCTGCAGGTCTAGCTACTGAACATCCATACAAGTTGAGATCCCAGATCCACAGGCAATCAGAAATCAGGGCATCTTCTCTGTGCCAGGAAAATGAGATTCCTCAGGAATCCAGCAGAACTGGAAAGCATCACCACAATCGAGTTCAATTGTGGCCAAACACATATGAAGCTGAGAAAGCCATGGGAAGAACTAAGCAAAAAGGTTTACGGATTCTATCGCTCTTCCTTCTGACATGATAGTGTCCTTTGATCTTTCTAGCCATTTCTTGCCTCTTTGTCTCTGATAATTTATTTTTCAAGTATATTTTATTGATTATACTATTACAGTTGCCCCATTTTTTTCCTCCTCTTTATCCCCTTCTCCCTGCAACACACCCCTCACCCAGCATCCCCTCCCCCTTTAGTTCATATCCATGGGTCGTAATATAAGTTCCCTGGCTTCTCCATTTCCTATACTATTCTAAACCTCCCCTTGTCTACTTTGTGCCTACCAATTATACTTCTTATTCCTGTACCCTTTTACCCCCTTTCCCTCCTCTCCCTCCCCGCTGATAACCCTCCATGTGATCTCCATTTCTGTGATTCTGTGCCTTTTCTAGTTGCTGGCTTAGTTTTTGTTTTTTTACATTCAATTGTTAATAGTTGTGAGTTTGTTGTCATTTTCCTGTTCATAGTTTTGATCTTCTTCTTTTTCTTAGACAAGTCCTCTTTAACATTTCATATAATAAGGGCTTGGTGATGATGAACTCCTTTAACTTTACCTGATCTGGGAAGCACTTTATCTGCCCTTCCATTCTAAATGATAACTTTGCTGGATAGAGTCATCTTGGATGTAGGTCCTTGCCTTTCATGACTCTGAATGCTTCTTTCCAGCCCCTTCTTGCCTGTAAGGTTTCTTTTGAGAAATCAGTTGATAGTTTTATGGGAACTCCTTTATAGGTAACTCTCTCCTCTCCTCTTGCTGCTTTTAAGATTGTCTCCTTATCTTTAATCATGGGTAATGTAATTATGATGTGTTTTGGTGTGTTCCTCCTTGGGTCCAACTTCTTTGGGAGTCTGTGAGCTTCCTGGACTTGCATGCCTATTTCCTTCACTGGATTGGGGGAGTTCTCCATTATTTTTTCAAGTAGGTTTTCAATTTCTTGCTCTTCCGCTTCTCCTTCTGGCACCCCTATGATTCGGATGTTGGAACGTTTAAAGTTGTCCCAGAGGTTCCTAAGCCTCTCCTCATTTTTTTGAATTCTTGTTTCTTCATTCTGTTCTGGTTGAATGTTTATTTCTTCCTTCTGTTCCAAATCATTGATTTAAGTCCTGGTTTCCTTCCCTTCACTGTTGGTTTCCTGTATATTTTCCTTTATTTCACTTTGTATAGCCTTCACTTCTTCATTTTGCAGCCATACTCGATCATTTCTGTGAGCACTCTGATTACCAGTGTTTTGAACTCTGCATCTGATAGTCTGGCTATCGCTTTGTTGCTTAGTTCCTTTTCTGGAGTTTTGATCTATTCTTTCATTTGGGCCATATTTCTTTGTCTTGGTGCAAAAGTTACACTGTAAGTGGTGGAGCCTTAGGTATTCTCTAGGGCAGAACAAACCCACTTCGCTGTGTTGTGCTGCTGTATGTGGGAAGGGATCAGAAAGGGAACAATGCCACTTGTTTGGCTCTCAGCCTGCTTTCAGTCACTCCCCCCACTGCCCACAAGCAAATTGGGCCCTTCTGGGGCTGATTCCTGGGTGGATGGGTTTGTGTACGTTCTAGGACCCTGTGGATACCTCCAATGGACTCTCCCATGAGACTGGAAATTTCTCTCACTAGTGCAACCCCCACAGGTTTTTACAACCAGAGGTTTTGAGGCTTTATTTCCCTGCACTGGATCCCTGGGTTGCTCAGTCTGTCTCACTGCCCAGTTATTCCTCCCGGTTTATCCTCATGCTAATGTGGGTCTACCTGGTCTGTGAGCCACCACCTTGCTGTGTGTTCTCTCCTCCCCAGATGCTCATCTCCACCCATCCTACCAATCTAGATGAACGTTTCTTCTTTAAGTCCTTGGTTGTCAGAATACCACATAGTTCAATTTTCTTCAGTTCTGGTTGTTTTTTGTTTTTAAATTGGTTGCTGTACTTCTTTTGGTTGTGCAAGCAAGCAAAGAATATCTACTGACACCTCCATCTTGGCTGGAAGTACTGTCTCTGATAATTTAATTAAATGTTAACACAAGCTGAAATTCCAAATGCCACTTCTAGAAACAGCATATTAAGGAAATGGTAACTCTTAAAGCATTATAAGAAATGAGAAATTCATCATTTCTGCTTATGAAGAATTTAGGACTTCCTTGATTTATCTTTATCGCTATGAAAGCTACTTGATCAGCTGAGATTAAAAGTCTTGCATGGAACTTGGTCCATTTTCAAAATGATACACTTCTCATCACTGCCAGTACTGTTGCTGGGGAGAAGGACAACAAGTTTGCAATAAGAAGGAAGGGGCTTCTGAAGCCAGATAATCAGTGTGGCCCTATGAGCTTTCGGGCACTACTCTCTTGTACATACCATATATTGCCATGTACAATGCACTCCAGTGGACAATGCACACCCATGTTTTTTGTGCACATTACACAAAGAATTATTACACCCATTACTACAGCCATGGTATGTGATCAATATGCCCGTGTATAATGCACGTCCTTATTTTTCCCTCAAATACTTGGGCAAAAAAGTACGCATTATACAGAGCAAAATATGCTCTGTATATTTTGCTCTCACTACATACTCCCACCAAGAGCTTCCTGAAGTTGTCAAAATTAAAGGAAGAATCCCCATTTTCCTATAATCAGGGTGGGCTCAACAACTCTCACTACATACTCCCACCAAGAGCTTCCTGAAGTTGTCAAAATTAAAGGAAGAATCCTCCTTTTCCTATAATCAGGGTGGGCTCAACAAATTAGCAGCTGCCTCCCTTCCTCACACACAAATGTTATTAGGAATTATGTTTGCTTCTCTCCAGAATTTTAAGGAGCCTGTCCATGCAAACTGTGCCAGGTCTTTGGGACACCCAGGTAAAAAGGACTCAGCTCCCACCCTGGAGAGCTCACAATACAGGCTGGAAACAGATGTATGAAGAGCTAGAGTGGAATGGTTGACAGCAATGGGAATCCATGAATGGCATCTGACCCACCAGAATGAACCTGACTTCCTCCCAGCTGGATTATAAGCTCTACAAAAGCAATGATTTCTCTATCTTATTCACTACCTTCTCCAGCGCCGAGGAAAGTACCTAGTATATGACAGGAACTCAATAAACATGTTGGATGAGGATTGAAACCCAACACCATGGCGTGCTTCATGGAGGTTGTCAGAGCTGAGTCTAAGAAATTAACGAGTTAGCCAGCATTCAGAGTGGACTGGGAATTCCTTGCAAAGAAAATGGAGATGCCAGAGAGCACGCTCACAGATTTTGTGGGGCCTGAAATTGGTTCGATCAGGGAAGAGGGGTGTTAAAAATGTAAAATTATGAATATAAAGTGGCTGGAGTCTTTCCCAGGGCCTTGGAAGGGATCCTGAAACTAAAGCTTCACTAGCTTCAGGATAAATACTCCTGTGAGCATGGTGAGTTCAGAAAGCAGCAAGCAGATCACAACAGCAGGGCAGAGCTTCACAAAGGGTGCAGGGTGGTGGCAGGCCAAGGGCTTGGGACACAGTCCCTAGGGGTGCTACAGCATCACTGGAAATCCAACGCGACGGAAAAAATCACATTTATGGGAACTCCTATCTGAAAGCATACTCTATGCAAATGCAAAGAATACACGAATAAGTTACCTGAGGTGAGCAGTGGGACTCCTAGGTGGACATGCTTGACAAACAATGAATGGTTAACTGTAGGGTCTTAGTTTCTCTGGAACCAGAGAGGAAAGGCTCTGTACAAGGGGGTCCCTCCTGCACCTCTGCCCTAAGCAGCTTTCAGTTTCTCATCTAAAATAGTAAACAATCTGAGTAGCACCCGTCTGGGGGAGTACCAATGATCAGCTCACCTGGGATGCCACATGTCTCCAAGCCACCCCTGTCCTATAGCCTATGGTGACAGATGAGGCCAGAGTGACAGGTGGGCTATGCTGAGAAGGGCCCTAAGGGAGCCAGCAAACTGGTACAGCAAGAAGGGGACTGAAGACAAAACTAGGTCCGGTACCATCCTCCAGCCATGAAAAAGGACCTCCTATCACCTTGTACAACCCAGGACATTAAAACTTAGGAGACCCCGGTAAAATATGATGACATTCCTTCTTCAGATTGTTCATTAGTGTGTGTAGGAACAATGGTCTTGGCAACTCTTTAGGATTATGCTTATTTAAAAGGATCTGGAGGTTCAGAAACATTAGAACTAGCTTTGAAAATATTGGAACCTGAGATTATCTGGTCTAGCCCTCTGTGAGACAAGAGCCCCCACAGAGGGCTAGACCAGGGAAACAAGGGAGCATAGGAGTTAAGTGACTACCCCGGGTCCCAGGAGGAGTTGCTACAAGGCTAGGCCTGGGTCCCAGGCCAGGGTCCAGGTCCATGCTCTTCCTCTTGGCCTCTTCATGTTAATTTTTGCACTTTCACTGGCAATGTGCATAAGCACATGATACAAAAAAGCTGAAGAGAACCTCATCTAAGCTTGCACTGAGAAGCAGGCTCAAACCCAAGCATTAAACCACAACAGTGAATGAACTGGAGAATGTTTAGAAGAAGGCATGACAACTACCAAACTCTCAAACATTTAAATATATTTCTTAAATTGAAATGTGGGGTTATCCTCAGAATAGACTAACATCAAGAATGACAGCTAGTTCTTTTTTTATCTTGTAAATATAGATAAGATGTTTTTATACAGCACTTAAGCACTCAAATTTGAGAACTTGTTACTTAATGAAGATTTTATTTAATTAGACTTGACAGCATGACCAAAACTTGAACACTCAAAATCAATCAATTTGATAGGAGGAAAAGAGTCTGCAGTTTTATATTTGTCAGTTTTATAAATAACTGTAGTTTTCCAAAATTATCCTATTACTAAAATGAACAGAATTAATAATTACATGAAAAACTGTCAAATCAATAGCATCTAGAAAATGATGTAAGAGAAACAAATAATGGAATTTAAGGTAATAATAAAGATAATACCAATTACTGAAAACCCACATAAATGCTTGCATTTAGTCAGCTGTGCTCAACGGGAATGCTGCGGAGAATGCCAATGAAGAAAGAAGGCAAGACAGGGATTTAGGGGACTTTGTCATTGCCCATGGAGCACGCAAGCAGAAAGCTGAGTGGAATGGTGCAATTGCCCTTGCAAAGATAGTACCTGAAGTGTCATCTATCCTGGCACAGGCACAAGCTAAGAGAGTCAAAGAAGGGTAAAAGGAGAACAGAGAGATGACAGATGGAGAACATGAGGGGTGGGCTCGGTGTGTGCCCCTCATACACCCAGCCATCCCAGCTTCTAATTCTGCCTGCCATTTTTTTCACATGTGAAAGCAAAAAAGAAAAAGATGCACCATAGTAGTTGTATAAATAATTCTACCTTAAATCTGTACTACAGATTCTTTTCCAGCCAATAATCATCCTCCCCTCTCCCCCACCATAATTGTTAGCATTATGGCCTAAAATTCTTCATTCTTCCTACGCCCATAAAAAACTATTTTTGGAACTCGGAAATGAAGAGGTCAAGTAATTAAGCTAAAAGGCTCTAAAAGCCAGATTTAGTCAGATTTCAATACAATTTACTTAAGCTACTTATTTGAAGACAGTGGTAGTGGGGGATGGAATATTCATAACATATATCTGGTTCACAAAAGAGTTCCTACATACCTCATGGTCAGGAAGACATTTCAGAGACCAGTGAAGGGCAGATGTAGGGAGTGAGGACTTAATCCTGGTGCCAAAAATGTTTACTATTGTTGGAGGTGGTGACAGCTGGATAGGGTTCACAGTACCAGCCCTGTCTCTCTAAAGTGTGGGGCCAGACCAGCAACGTCAGCATTACCTGGAACTTGTTTGAAATGCAAATTCACCCAAGACCTACTGAATCAAAAATTCTGGGGACGGGGTCAAGCAACTGGCGGAGGGGGGGCGGTAACAAAGCCACCAGCTGATTCCGATATTCACTCAAGCTGAGAACCACTCTATTAATCTATCTACTTTTGTGTCATATTAAGCATATTTTCAAAAATTCCTGACTCCACTGATTATTGGCTATGCGGCCTTGGGGCAAATTACTAAATCTCCGTATCTGTATCTACAAGGAGGAAAAAGTAATTTCTCTTATCATCAGCACAGAGTTATTAAAGGGTTTCGATATATAGTGCCTTTAAACGGCAGGAACTCAACAAACAAATGGTGGTAATAGAGATCATACGCCGTTGTGTCATTCAGACTTGAGAGTTTCAGCCCCTGTAACACACATATGACTTTGCTGGATCACACACACATTATCTCCTTAAACTTCCCCCAAACTCTATGGTTGCATCATCACCATTTCATAGGTGAGGAAACTGAAATTCAGAGGGGTTATACTAATTATATCAATTAATTAACTGATTGATTGATTAATTAAGGGGTTATATAAATGAATGAAGGGTCCTGAGCTTGGATCTCCTGGTTCCAAGCACAAGACCCTTCCCATAACTCACTAGCAATAAGCATGATGGAATCTCAGAGTTCTAAGGAAATGCTCCCCCAGTACCTCCATTTCCCTTTGTATGAGAGTTAAACACCACTCCATACTGTAATACTTCAGCCAACACACCTCAGGCAGAACAGAAGTCTGCAACTCTGCTCTCTGCCCAGCTCTGATATCTGGAAAGGTAAGCCACACTGAACTGCCCGGCCTCCACAATGTCACAAAAGAAGGGAAAAGGCAGAATCCTTTCCTGAAAGAGACTTATTTTCTGTCTCAAGAATAAAGGATAAAAGGACATGGTCAGACAGTGAAGCACATGCCAGACAAAGGAAGAGGGATGCCCAGGTGTGGAAGCATCCCCAGTGGAAAAATAAAGGGTGAATTTGGGAAACTGCAAAGATGAGGCCAGCAAACAAGCTCATGGCCAGCCTCTAAGGGTCATGTAGGTCAGGTAGCATATTGGAGTATAGCTCAGAATAAGGAAATACTGAATGCAGTAAGTTGACCTGGGCAGTCCAGATAACTTTCGGAGACGAGGTACCTAAAGGCAGACACCACTGCTACTATCTCCAACTGACAGAAACACAATCTTGGCATAGAAATGTCAAATGGTGTTTAAAAGACACAGAGCCCAGGGCCCCTTTGCACCGCTCACTTCTGCTTCTCCCTCAGTAGTGACAACTCTCAAGAGCAAGGAGATCCCAAAACAGAGCTATAGACTGGTTCCTCCCCAAGAACCTGGAAAGCCCTGAGAGACCTGCCGGTAAGTGGCACACACACTTGCCTGGAAATCAAGCACTAAAAACTTCTAAAGCCTCAAAATAAAATGTCACTCTAGGAGAAATACAGCACTAGCTATATTACCTTACAGGGATATTTCAAACTTCTGGGAAGTTGAGGATAAACTATAATTTCCATGCCTCTCAGTTCCAAAATTAAACTCAGTCATATGTCATCTGTAGGCTCAAGCCAGGGCTTCCTGCCTCTCCTGTGTAGTATTCCCTCCTAACTCCAAATTCTGCTGCCCCTTTTATTTATTTCCAGGTTGGTCAACGCATTTCACCTGTGTTACTCATTTACATTGGGTTAAAAGTCAATATCCCTTGTTTTGCAGCTGCTACAATTCAAAACTCAAACAGTTTTGGATAAACTAAGCTTAGAACCTAAAACTAAAGTTCCAGAGTCTTGGCCTGACTCCATCACAGGTTATTCTGGCACCTACACTAATAGCCCTGAAACGTTAGCCCCACATAAGGGAGAGACCTTAGAGATTATTTACTACATGCTTCTCATTTGACGTATTTAACAGGCTTAACGCAGTGCCTGGCACAGAGCAAGTCAGTATATATTTTTTCCCATTTTATTATTAGACAACCACCACCACCCCCCCGCCAAAAAAAAGGAAAAAGAAAACAACTGGCGTTACTTTGTTATAAAAAACAGTGACCAGCCATTCTACCTCCACATTGATGACAGTCATGAGCAAAGAAACAAGCAGGAGCTGGGTGGATTTTCATGTTCTATTTTCTATTTTCATGTTCAAGCAAGAAACGCAGAAGGTAAGAGTGGCTCAGTGTTGCAATGAGATGGTGACACAGCTATGGAAGTCCCTCCTCTGGGACAGTTTTCCATGCTGACAAGGTTATTAAATTCACCCTGAAGCAATCGAAGCATGCGCTCTCCAAAGGTTCCTTCCACAGACCACTCCACAAATTATGTGTGCAGCTTTGGGGGCCTCACTCAGGCAAACTGCTCACATGCATACCCAGGGGACCCTATGCCTCCCGTAAAGCCAGGCTAGGCTTGCTCTGGCGCGCGCTCGAAAATCATGGACGTGTCCTTGCTGGAGCTGATGATGATTCCAATGTTGTCTGCTTTAGTGGGAAAGGATGGGTGAGATTAACACCCCCCTGTGCCTAACAAGCACCATGTAAAGAGCATTTCTGAGGAACAAAGCCCCTCCTTACCCAGGCTTTACTGCTTGGGGAGAGAGGGAGGCTGTCGGTCTCTCTCACCTGTCTCCCCAACACACTATACAGTAACTCTGGCAAATCTCAGTGCTTATAAATATGGGTCTGACGAACAAAAGAATAAACAAATGAAGGAGAAAACCAAAAAGCACAGTGAAGGCTTGTGGCTCTAAATAAATAAAATTTCCTGTTTTTGGTCACCTGGGAATGTCACTACATAAACCCTGTGGGAACATCTTTCCTTCACTACTCAGTGTAGTGTTTTAAAAACAAAGAAACTACTTATTAAGTATCAGTAAGGTAGTTAATATCATTAATTATTTCTAAAGACATCTATAGGGATGTAGGAAAACCCATAGGGCAGAAGGGCTTTAAGCGTATAATTTAGTTAACTTAATCACATTCAAAGTCTCACAGAATATAGGCAACAGCATGCTCTTTGCCCATAGGCTTATACTTCAGGGTTTGTCTTAATTCACTCCTGCTATTTCTAAAGTAAAGAGAACTTCAGGGAGAAAAAAAAGCTTTTCCCAGGTAATCCACTGACGTGTCCAACCAGAGACCCAGTCTCCTCCTCCTTTCTATAATATATTGGTACACATAATGCCTTCGCAGGTAGCCAGTTAACTAATCATCTGTTCATTCAAATATCAAAGTAAGAACTCAGATTCGGTTTTTAACACCTGAAGATGCCCCCAAAATAACATAAATAGAAAAGGTGTCTTTTAAAAGAAACTTTCCAAAAACTACCTAATGAGTTTATCTAACACATGAAAATTCAGTTCTTTTCTATCTTCACATCCTTCAGCCTTCAAAATTCTCCATGTAAGACCTGTACTGCAGTCTTTACCTGCCTCTTAACAGTAACTCAATGAAAGGACAACACAAATGACACATCTCCAGCCATTTCTGACTCTTTGAGGCCACACCCTTTTCCTCTAAATTGTTGGGCAGTAACAATTAGAATAAATTATTTCCAGGAATTACTTTAGCGTTTGGGAAAGTGGTGGGGGGTAGGGATTCAAATGTAAGCAGGGTAGCTAACTTGTAGACATCAAGAATATCCTGATTGTTCCCCTATTAGTCACTCACAGCCCACAAAGGCATTTTTCAATGGGGTTGGCAGCGAGCCTGGGTAGGAAAAGGGAATTTCACCATGTGCTTCCTCCCCCGCTTAGAGTCACAATGAGAGGACAACACCTACATAGGTGCCTATAAGTTGAATACTGCAGCCTCTGAAACTTTACAGTGTCCAAACATATACTTCTCTTAGAAACACTCAGTGACTTTACCTTGCACAGAACAAGCAGCCACTGCTAAGGGCAACCTTAACTTTTGTCTTAATAGAGGGGGAAAAAAAATCATTGCCAATGAGTGCCTAGAAGAGACTTCTAATAGAAGTTTTATAGAACAAGTACTTTTGACTTGTGTAAGTGCTTTAAGCTATATTTACTTGGTACTTTCACTGTTAGTCATTCACAGCCTACACAGTCATTTTTCAGTGACTGTACATTGTAATAATTGCAAAGAATTGGAAACAAATTGAATAACCTTTGAATTATGATACAGCTATAACTGGAATAATATACAGCCGTTAAAAAGAATGGCATAAATCTACATATTGACAAAGAAAGATGTCCTTGATATATTCTGGGAGAAAATTAATGTGGAAGTCTACAGTATTAGCACATTTTCCAAACACACACACACATGGTGTTATATTTTTATATACATAGGAGAAAATCTGGAAATATATACACCAAGTAATTAATAGGGGGCAGTTCTGGAGAGTAAAGGGTACTTTATTTTTCCATCTTTCTACACTATTCATATTTCCTATTATATGCATTAATTACCTTTATGCTTTCTAGAACTACATAATATTTTTCCCCAAGGACTGATTGTGTACATAACTAAAACCAGCAGAACTTAATTTCAAAATGCTATCTCTTGAATAAAGTTAAGTTACATTTAAACATTATAGCCCTGACCAGGTAGCTCAGTCAGTTACACTGTTGTCCCAATATGCCAAGGTTGTGTGTCCCATCCCCAGTCAGGGTACATACAAGAATCAACCAATGAATGCATAAGTAAGTGGAACAACAAATCGATATTTCTCTCTCTGTCTCTCTCTCTCAAATCAATAAAAATAAATAAAATAAACATTATAGACTTGGGAATTCTCACTGAGTATATGAGCTACTGACATAATAACAAATAGCAGTACAAGACATAGATCTCATGGCTGTGCAGGCATACTTTTTGAAAACCATCTTGGACAAAAGTTTTACTCCAAGCAGTCTGTTGAATTCTCATTTGCTGCAGGCAGTGATAATCACAGGTAAGAAGGTCTGCCCTGGGCAGAGGCCCAACTTAAATATCCTTGCTTCTCTTATCTGATATTAGGTCTTTTTATCTATCAACCATGGAAGAAGAGAAAAACTATCAGATAAGGAAAAGTTTCTGGTTGTACCACTGTTGCCTTTACTTCGCCCTCACACCTCTGCAGCTGCACAGAGCCAGAGCTCTCCGTGCTGCCAAAAGCTCCTGAGCCCTGATGAGCACCCCCATCAGGTGCAGCTGCAGCCAGCACAGCCTCATCCATTACAGTGGAAGGGAAAAAAAACCCTCCATGGAAGTGCTTGGAGTGAGATTTGACCTAAACAAGTAACTGGGATATAAGCGGCTGATTTTTCTTTTTTTCTTTGCACTAGAAAGAGAAATTGTTTTAACAGTCATTTGTAGAATTAAAAAATCACAGAGCATCTTTCTGTAATGTATTTTATCATCTGGAGAAATATTGCTACACATCTGAAGAATCACTGACAAAAGATTTTTAAGAAGATTCACATGGGATACAACTTCCTCCAATTAAATCTATATAGCATGTAACCGAGTCACGCTACTCAATAAACAAATGAACTACTGTGCCAGTGGAAAGAATTCCAAGATAATGAATAATATCTCTAAACAATATTCCAGGGCAGGAGCCTAATCTTTCTGATGAAAACCTGCAGTGAAAAGGTCCATCATACATTACTGACTTTCTCAGTTCACAGTTAGCATTATAATTTTGAAGTCAGTACCATACAAGACAGTCTCACGTGTCAGAGGAAGGCAGTTTAATTCAAATCAAATCATTATAGGGAAGTTTAAGTTCAGGTTCTTAAAGACATTAGTTGAAAATTAAGTTAATTAACCAAATACTTTATGATAATGTCAACTGGACATCTATTTAAAAAAAATCGCTACATAAAATCACTAAGTACTAGTTTAACAATCCATTTAACAGCTCATTTGAAAGGCTCAATTGTCCCCTTTGCAGTGCCTGTTGGTGGTTTTTTGCAGTTTATTTTTAAAAAATTATGTGACTTTATGGTACTAAAGAAATTCCGAGAGAGAAGCACAACCTACTCATTAATCCTCACAACACAACCATTTTTCACATTCCTCGCTTACAAAATCTACTGAAGCACTTAAATTTATCAAAACTACTATGAGTTTAGCTAATGTTAAGAACAGAAACATTTCTATCGATTGGTTCAAAATATAGGTTACTTCTTACTTTGTTCAAGGCAAACCTGTTAAAATGAGTAAGACCACATAACAGTTATCTTCCTTAAAAGCCCCCAATGTCATCTTCCTCATTTTCACAATAACATAAATACAAAATGTAAAAATGTTTTAATTTTCCAAAGGACATCTTTTTCAACCCTTTAGAAGGCAATTAAACATTCTCCCCTGGGTGTACATTTGGCAACACTACAGCTGAGTGGGACATAATTTTGAACAATATATGGCTGTGTTATAATAGAAGACTCCTGGAAACGACGCTCACCCACAAATGTCAATGTATCCAATGTATCATCCTCACAAAGAAAATCAAAGTGGACCGAACCGAAGACAATCTACAGGAAAAGAGAGAGGGTTCTCAAGAGCCAGGCAGAGCAAGTTTTAAAATCCAACAGAGGGCAAGAAGGCACAAAGCACTCACACAATTATAAACACTGTGTGGGGAAGGCAACAGAATCACTGTGGATGAGCCCCTTACCAGCACTGGCCCTGGACTCTCTGCTTCCACTTCTCCCTGAGATGCATCCTTGCGTGGCATGGGGCACTCGATCACCAGCTCCTTTTTGATACTCCTACTACTTGTCCTGCATTTATCAGCCTGCATTCTCTTGCTGAAAATTCAAGTCAGAAAGTCTGCAACTTGGACAGCTGTGAGTCCCTGGCTGTGCAAGGCACACGCATGCCAGTGGGCAGAGGACGGAGAAGCAGCTAGCTGGCTTCCCAGGCACAAGTGGTCAGCCCCGCTGGCTGGGTCTACAGAGCCTGCCAGGGTGGGAGGGCATGCCGGCGAAGGCCAGCCTTCAGGGGTGTTACTACTGCTCAAAAATGGGAGGGTCCCTCTCACAGGCCAAAGGAAAACAAATCCTGAACTGTACAATACACAGTGTACTGCCTCTCTGATAAAGACCGGCCTCATTGTGTCTGTTCCACACAGGGTGGGCCAGATGGACGCAAATCAAAATAGTGCAGTGTTTAAAAGAAAACCAGACACAGTTAAACTCTTTCATAATTATTTGAAGTAATTACTTCAAATTTGAAGCTTGTGGAGCTGAAGAGACTGCTAGATCATCTGGGTATTCTAAAATTCTTAGTTTTTGGATGCTTTTCTTCATATTACGGCTACACACCAAATGGCTGGCTGATGATCAATGCCAGCAAGAGAAATCAGTAAGGGATTCCAAAGCCTGCACCTCATGGCTGCAGGTGTAAAGAAAAGTTTCTGCCTGCACGCAAAACTTAGCTTATGTGTTATCTTATGCCGGCAAAACGAAGTCATCAAACAGCTTCATGGGAAACCACTTATCATGGTAAATGTTCCTATTAAACAGAATGTTACTTTAAGTCCATCAACAGTCAGGATGTCTCTCCCTTCAAGCAGTGTCTGAGTGGGAAGGTAAGGTGAAATGACAGCCTAAGTGACAGATTAGCATAATTAACAGATATTTACACAAAGCTCAGGAAAGTAACTGAGTCACCATCCCATGGTTCAATGGAGATGGTATCCAAAATGCGTTTTCCCAAAAGCTCCTATTTTTATTATTTCTTCACAATAACAGTAATTTTTAAATCATTTTAAAATCATCTCTTAGGGAAAACTAAAACAGAAGTGTTTAGGGGTATATTTAAAAATTACATGGGAATGGGTATTAAGATGCGATTAAATATTAACCTGTATTTTCTGGGCTGCTGCAGTGCTTCTCCCAGTTAGTTACTCTGCTTCTTTTTCTTGAAATCAGGGAGGATTTAGTTACAGTAGGTAACAGAAGTAGTAGTAGTAAATAAACAATGGAAATGGGTGTCATTTAGCAACAACAGGTGCCATAAGGTACACTACCCAGGGAAACCTATAAACTATCATAAAAGATATAGGTAAAAGTCTCCCATTTTCTAGGCGAAGTAACTTTGGCGGGGAGGGCAGGGGGGACCTGAGATGGCACCCGATGTCCGCCTATTCTCCTTTTTCCTACCAGGACCTCTATCACTCAAATACCAGCAATTCTGAGTGTGGATATTAATTGTATAATGAGTCACAATGGTTTGACGAGTCTCTAATAAAAAAACTAGTAGTTTCTATAATATATTGTTTTTACACTACCCTATCTCTCAACCCTGGGTAGTCTTTCAGGGTAAATATAAAGTCACCAAATCTGTTTCAAATAATATGATCTATGAATTAAAATATCTTTGTAAAGTTAAAAGATAGGAAAAAAACCAAAGAGCCTCAGTTACATAAATAAATAATTGGAAGAACAATTAAATCAACATTTAGAAATGTCCTATACATCAGAGGCAGCAAGAAAGGACTAAGTCATAAGCACTAAACAGACAAACTGAGCCTTAGTAAAATATAGCATAACCAACAACACAAAAAACTTTTTGAAATGGCTTGAGAAGTTCTAAATAGCCCAGCTCTTCCTTACATCCCCATCATCATTAAAGCCACCAGAAGTTCTGGACTTTGAGAGAAATGCTATCCTATTTGTTGGATCAAAACATCCTGACATTCTCTAGGTAATGAGAAAGAACATGGGTTATATATTTTATGAAACTAGAGTGCCCGTTATGACCCAAGCCCTGAAGAGGTAACTTTTTTAATCTTTGAAACAACCCTATGAAGTAGGTAACATGGTTATTCCCATTTTACAAATGAGAAAACAGGTGCACAGAGATTTTATGTATGTGAAGAAGGTCACACTGCAAGCAGTGGCAATATGGATCCAGTGTACATATGCTTAACCCATGACACTGCTGAAAAAGTTGTCTATTCCAACTATGCCAACGGCTAAAAAGCACAAATATGTAAAAGCTACTGATCAACAATGAAAAATAAAGGCAGCATCTGGATTTAATCCCATCAAGATAATTTAGTGAAAAAAATAAAAAGGTAAAAATGGCATACAAAGCACAGTACCTGGTACATAGTTAAGTGTTCATTTAATGGTAATTGCTGTTATTGTTGCTGCTGTTACCGCAATCTGAAGGAATTTACCTTAGTCTTGAATTCAGGACGTTGGCTCTGTGTTCTAAAAGACAATTCCACCAACTGTGTTGCTATGACAACACATTACAAAGTGCTTTGGTTATTTAAAATCAACTGTTTTTCCCTCTTTGCAGTTCAACTATGACAACTGCCTTCAGTTATCTTGAAACCTCTGTGCCCATGCCATGAGCCAGGCATCTTCATCAAGTTGTTTTATATTTTTCAAAATTTTAACAGTGATTTTATATTTCTTTTGTGATCAAGGAAAAAAATTTGATTTGGCTCTGAGCTCCCAGGAAACCAGGCCAGAAAGGTAAACATCATCAGTTCCATAATTCATGTCAAAAGAAGGAAACATATCAAGCCGTAAGGCAAGTAAATTTTTAAAATTTTCTCACACAGAGACTTATATAAAAGGCAAACTGATTAATGTATTAGACGAGGTTCTCAACATATTTATAGGAAATGCAACAGCCAAAATCACACAGCTTTCTCACCACCCTCTCAGAGCATTATACTTAAATGCAGGACACAGGAAAGCAATTCTGAAAGCAAGACAGACATTTAGTCTAGCACCATCAAGTGGGTCCAACTTATGAAGGAAGGAAATTTCCACAATCTAGAGGAATGGAGGTACTATTGTGAGCCTTCCCGCTCCGTAACTTCTCAGGCAATGCAAGATGTCCTTGTTACAGTCTGCTCGTTTGGAACAGACCAACACTTTAAAAATCTGGCCAGCAAGAAGAGTCACATGGGATAGCATTTAACTGGAGTTAACTTAAACCTCTGAGTGGGATGCGGTTTCTCTGGGGGGTTTATGCGATCAATGCCTGAGGACAAGAAAATGACATCTTGTGTCACAGCAGCCGCAAGAGGAAATGCCATTCTTAGGACAGGAAACAGGTGGCCAAGGTTTCCACCATTTCAAAGAACAACATATATACATACACTGGACCTCTGCATTCAAATCCACAAACATCCACTGAGCTCCTACGACCTAGCAGCCTCAAGTTCTTTCACATTTTAACTTATTTAACTCTTATAATAACAAATACATCTATGAACATGTATTAAAGGTATAGAGTTTTACTGTCAAAACAGAATGGAGTAAACCCTGTGGGGAAATAGAAATACTTCAGGATGGAATGAATGCTTCTGTTTGTAGGTTTCAGTTCTCAGATTTTAATATGCATACAAATTATTATAGAGGTTATATATAGTCCCTGCCCTTATGGGACAGGGACAAAACCATAAAAACATTTTGAGAAATTTAGAGGATTTTCTAAGGGCAATTTTTTACTGTAAGGAAGGTAAACTGAAAACTCAAAAGCCCCCATCTCCGCCCTCCCACTGTACGACAAAGTTCCAACACATTCTGAAAAACAAGAAGCTGAAGGACCCTCTCACCCAGAGGACTCCTATGTATCACTCAAGACCCAGCCCAGTTTAAATAGCACCTTCCCTATGAAACTCCCTTGATCCTCCTAGCCAGAATTAATTAGCTCCTCTTCTATTAAACTTTTACTTATCTCTGTTTTGGAGCTTTTCACAATCTGTCTTTTATTAAGTTTGTACATGTAACATTCTTTGGTGGGACTGTATATTCATAAGGGCAGGGACTATATTTTCACCACATTTGAGTCTCCAGTGTCTTTACTACTGCAAGCACTCAAAACGCATTTGCTGAACTCAATACTTACAACAATTTCATGTCAGTGGTTATCTTTAGCATTAAAGTTAAATTTAGTAGTTGTAAAAATATGTAAATGTTTTCCTTTGTTAATGGCCCAAATTTAACGCAGAAGCATTCAACTGTTCATAAACTGAAACCCAAAGGATTATTTACTATTAATTAAAATGTTCCTTTCTCCCAGCTAAGAAAATATTATATTGAATAACTTGCTAGTCATTTTCTAAGACAAACATATACTTGGAAACAGTACAACTGACCCCCCCACTTAGGGAGTACAAATGAATTTGTTTTTAGCAATGAATTACATAAAATTTGAAACTGCATTTTGCTGTAACTAGTAACTATATAAGGAATAACCATACACAGAATAAACATCTCAACATAATGGAATTTTTTACCCACTTATTAGAGGTTCTTGGCCTATCAGATGCATATTTAAATATATCAATTAGCCCTGGTTGGTGTGGCTCAGTGGGTTGAGTGCCAGCCTGACAACCAAAGGGTCGCCAGTTCGATTCCCAGTCAGGGCACACACCTGGACTGCAGGCCTGGTTCCCTGTTGGGGGCGTGCGAGAGGTAACCACACATCGATGTTTCTCTCCCTCTTTTTCTCCCTCCCTTCTCCTCTCTCTAAAAATAAATAAATAAAATCTTTTTTTAAAAATCAATTAACTTTAAAAGCATACACACATATGTAGAGAGTTTAAGGTACATATACAAGGTATGTCCAGAAAGTATCCAGCCATGTAATATGAAAGAGAGACATTTATTGAACATACAAGATACAAAGAACATTGTACATAGGACAATGATGCCCCAAACCCCTTTAAATTAAACACCTTGAGACCTCACACAATTCTCCCAATCACCATCAGCTACCCCATCAGATTCTGAAATCTCCTCCCTTTCAAAGGTAATTTTAGTTTTGGGAAAAGCCAGAAGTTGCAGGGTGCTAAATCAGGGCTGTTGGGGTCCTGAGTCACCTGATGATTTGATGTTTCGCCAAAAACACTGCACAAGACGTGATGCTTGAGTGGGTACACTGTCGTGACGAAGCTGCCAATCACCAGCTGCCCATAGCTGCAGCCTTCTGAATCACCTGAAGAGTTTCCGTGGAGCAGTGTTCAAGCTTTATGCAAAATCTGATGCAGTCGTTGCTCTACTCACTCAGTCACTTTGAATGTGACAGCCACACAGCACACATGCTCACTCAACAACATCTACCACCCCCACTGACTAGTACAGTGAAGTCATCGTTGTCCACAAATGCACATTCCAGTCCGCCCTCCTTGGCTGTCAGGTTACATCGATGTTACACAAACCATTCTTATTATATTAACAATGGTTGGACTTTTTCCAGACAAGCCTCATACATGTCTTCAGAGTACATACAAAGTATATTTAAATATATAAAGTATATAGATATATAACATACATATTTTAGAACAGAGCCTTAAATATATATTTAAACATTAAATATATATACACATATGGCTCTACTCCAAAGTAATCCTTCCTTTTCTCTTTGGGAAAATTTGAAACAATAGATAAAAATTATTATTAAAAACTGTAAAAAGGAGCAAATGGCTAAATATTTTCCACCGTGTGGTATTACTGGTCAGCTTGTTGGCCAAAGAAAAGAAAAGGTGTCAGGAAAATGATCTTCCCTTCTGAGAAAAAGAAAAACACTGTACATAAGAGGCACAAGAAGCAGAAAACAGAATGGGACAGGATTACAGTCAATGTTTGCAAGGAACAAAGTGATAAATATTATAGTTATGGCAGAGACAGGATAGAGCGATGGATAGAGAATAGATGTAGGGACAGGTGGAGGTGGGAGTGGAGAGAGGGTCTCTACATCAGACCTCTGGGTTCTCTTGGAAGAATATCAAAAAATACATTCTGATATAAAGTCTGATGCTCACCTCAAATAATCACAGAAATGGAAAACATACTGTCATCTAGTCTAGTGTTTCTTAGCCTGGAATCCGAGGCTGAACTTGAGGAGAAAGTGGTCCATGAACCCTATAAAATTACATTCAAATTTTTGTATGCCTGAGATTTTCTTGAGAGGCCTCTGGAATTCATCTAGTTCTTAGAGAAGGGACTAAGTGAAGATCCTCAGCTCACTGAATATGGAAACTGAGGTCCAGAGAGATAAGCTGGAGAACCACCCAAAGTTATGGGATACAAAACTCTTCATATTAGCAGATTCAATTATGTTCAAGTAGAGATAACAGCAATTTAAACGGCAAGCCCACGTTAAACAAATAAGCATCAGATGGCAATCAGCAGGGTCGACACCTGCAGTCTGCTTTCTTGTTGATGGACGGTCAGGTCAGCAAATGGGCCATTACATGAAGCCCAATGCCCAGCGGGCAACCCAAGGCCAACGAAGTATAACCCCAAAACGGGATAAATAATATAACCAATAAAAATTATTGTCTTGAGAGCTTTTAATGACAATGAGAAAATGCCCATAATTAAACACACATACAAGGCAAAAAAAACCCAAAAAACAACAAAGTGACTTCAGACTACCTCCGGTATGTGAAACTATTAGTGATTTTTTTCTCTAAACTCTTTTGTTTTCCAAGTTTTCCTCAAAAGCACTTATCACTTCTACAGTCAGAAATAAATGAAAACACTGGATTACTAGGTAGTGCTATAGAAAAACTTCATGCTGAGGTGTTATCCTTCACCATTCACCTCAGTGGTTTTGTGATATTACAAAAGTCACTTCGCTGCTCTAGGTCCTACTTTTCTGGGTCCTATAAAACGAAGGACTCAGACCATAAGATCTTCCCAACTCTATATGTCTATAATATTAACTATTAAAACCTTCCTTATTGATGACATTTGGGGAAAAATAAATCATGTCAGTGGCATGATAAACATTTCCAAATCATATTGCCCTACTACACACAAAAGAAAAACACAAACACTAAAAAAATGGATATATTTCTAAATGTGTCACATTCTCATTTCCAACAGAGCAGAGGAAGAGCAGGGAGGCTGGCAGACAAAAAGAACTAATGGATGTTCTGTAGGTAAAGAAGGGTGTTTGGGG
The DNA here is from genome assembly GCA_004026545.1 of Mormoops blainvillei. Classification (NCBI taxonomy): domain Eukaryota; kingdom Metazoa; phylum Chordata; class Mammalia; order Chiroptera; family Mormoopidae; genus Mormoops; species Mormoops blainvillei. Next base: position 357,616 of record PVJD01000206.1, on the reverse strand, counting down.
GAGGCCTGCTGCCCTCTCTACCCAGCTCTAGGGTCAGCCCATAGTGCTGGGACAGCAGTGGACAAGCCATAAAGAATGCTCTGTTTTTGGATGAAGAAACTAGGATGGGGAGAGTCCTTCTATTTCTAGAGGTGGCTCTCTGGTACTGGCTGTGTGAATTTAGGACAGTGCCTTTACCACTCAGGGGGCCCCAGTTCCCTCATCCAGAAAACAAGAATTGTAATACCCACCATTATAATCCTAGCTAGATTCTGTTCATTCCCAAGGCCCAAGTGGATGATGGCTACATCCCACTCTGTGGAGGAACACGGCCTGCAGCCATGTTGAAAAAGCTTCTTGGTAAAGACAGCCCACTGCCACCTGAGACAGCCCCCTTTCCTGCTTCCATTTTTCCATAGCCTCTATCACCATCGGGCATTCTGTATGCTGTTTTTCTTATTTGTTTAACGTCTGTATAATCACAACTTTAAAAAAAACAATGAGAAGTTCCATGAGGGCGGGGATTTTTGTCTATTTTGTTCGCTGCTCTACTTGCAGGCTCTAAAACAGGATAGGTACTCAAAAAACATGTCTTAAGTGAATTTACTGAAGGGTCAGGATCCCCTCAGGCTGAATATAGAGTTTTTACACTATGGACACCAATCATTTTTCTGTGAACTGTGAATTTATTTTAATCACAATAATGATAAGTCAGCCAGCAGTGTTATTGTTTTAGAGATGGAAATTTACAAAGCCAAGGAAAACATAGTGTGCCTGGGATTTTTCTCAGGAAACAAAACTCCCAGACTGAGTTAACAAAGCCTGGCCTGCCACACAGCCTCGGCCTTAACTGAGGCAATCCCAGCATGTTTTATCGCCCCTCCACAGCTTTAAACACTGTGTATGTGTGTATCCAGGTGTCTGCGCACAGGCACTTTATGTACCTTATGTACTGTGTCCACAGTAGGCAATCCATAAAGATTTGCTTATGGAAAAAATAACAAAACTGCCTCATCTTGGTGTGATTTATCAGAGACCCAAGCCTCAAAGGAATTCACACAGAGCAAAGTTTTCTAACCTTCCTCACTATATGACAGATGCTAAGGTTAAGGTCCAGAGAATACCTGCTTGGTGAGAAAAACAATCAAAACCTTTTTTAAAAGCACTAAAATATTTCTTTCTAGATACAATGCTTTGTCCAATTCTAACAGCAAGACAAATAAATGTTCATTTTCCACTTCTTCCCATACCTACCTCCCAGAGCAACCTAATGAAAAATGCAAATAACCACCCTCCAAGTTTATGGCTTTTGTAATATCTTTCTTTGTGTTAAATTCATTTACAGCAAATTCCATCATTGTTTATAAAGTACAACACCAGTGAACCATCTAGGTTTGTAGATGATAGAGATGGGACAAGCTGGTAGAGGTCACACAACTCTCACTACTCCCAGGTATCATAGTTCATGGCCATCAGCTACCTAACATAGGAAAAGAGAGAGGACAGGCCTGCAGGAAAATGCTGGACACCTACTTCTGCAAAAAGGAAACACCTCCAGGCGACAAGGGGAAAGTTGGCAAAGGGGGTTGAGGACTCTCTGCTAGCACCTCTGAATTAATTTAGCTTGTATTTAAAAGACAATGATCATTTACAATAATACCAGGTCTCCTAACAATAACTGGGAAGTCCCCTCTTTTAAAAAGCATTAGATTATGTCCCTTCTATAAAATGAACTCATCAGCAGCAAAGATGATGTATCACTTCTCATCCTACTGCCTGAAAGAGGTCCTCCACTTCTTCCCAGCTCATTGTGACTGATTTCCTATGTGAAATTAAGAGACTGCCAAGGAACAGAAAAAGAAAGCCAGAGTTTGAAGGGACTCAAATGTTACTCCTGAGCAACACATCCTGAGGAGTCACACTTTCCCCTGAGTGCCTGTAAAAATATGTAACTAAATGACTTTCTTTATAGATATGCTACAATAAAGGTGACCAGAGTTAGAGATACAAACATGGTAGGTGGGGAGGGCGAACGCCGAAGCAGGCCATCAAAGCTTCCTTTCTCTCCCCTGCCAAACCAAACCACACACGGCATGTAACTCAGAAACAAATGACAATGGTGGTGGTGACAGAGACGGTGAAGGGGCTGCAGCCACCTCTGGTCCTCTACTAAAAGTTGTTCAGCAGTATTACTTCTGTTACATTTCTAAAGTATTATTATACGTGTGACACAATGAGCTTCTGCTTTTCCCTCTCAAACAAGGGGAAAAAGCTCTTCCAGAGAACATGTAGTTAAAAGAGAGGGTGATGTTTAATCAAGCTCTGAAAACTGGACCACCAGTGGCTATGAATATTCCACAGGCCCATCCACAAAAAGGGGCCAGGTCTTATAGTCCTCTGTCAATTGAAAAACAGGTTAAATAACTACAAAATAAAAGGTTTCCAATGTTACACAAAAGCACTTAGGAACTCCCCAGGTACACACTTCCATTTATACTTTGCCAAGGCCTAAATCTAGAAATCAGTGTTTTTTCTTTCTTTTTTTTTAATTGTAACTATCATAGAAGAATTTCAGCACAGAAGGGGAGAGGAAAGGAAAGAGAATGAGTGACTCGGGGCATCGCACTGGAAAACGTGTCCCAGCACCTACTTTGTGTTAGGCATTTGACATGCATGCACATTTAACATAGATCAATGTAACACATAATCAAATATATAGTAACACTATAATTAGGCATTTTTGCTTCTAAAAATTGGTGTTCTTATAAATGAAATAGCTTACCCTAAGTTCACATAGTTACTATACTTTGGAGCTATGTTCCAAAATTAATCTTAACCCTAGTAATTAAATCGATCAGAATATTTTAAGTCTTATTTCAAACAATTTTATCTCCCTTTTGAATGTATATCTCTTTAGGGGAGCCACAAAGAATACTGGACAGTTTTCTAAGGGCTGAAAACATTAAAATGAAAGATAACAGGAAATAAAAAACAAAAGTTATTATTAATAGTGGCTGTGTTTGAAATAGGGAACATAAGCTTTTATATTCCCTACTTTCATTTATCTATTTATTAAACTTTTCTTAATAAGCACAAATTACTTTAAACTAGACTTTTTTTTTTTAACTTTTACAGTCATTTATCTGGGAAGTTCTAAAAAATAATGTTCAAAAAGTAGCTCACGCACTTACAGAACATACAGTGCTTCCTCCAGGGCTGGGACTGGGGGAAGTGAGGGAGGCATTCAATCAGGAACGGAATTTAAGAAAGTGCTAAAAAGTCAGTAATCAAAATAAATAAAACTTAAATACTCAAATGAAAATCAAAATTAATAACAAAAAAGCTATGATAAACAAATCAAAGCTTGAAATAAAGATAGAATCATTATTACCGATTTTTTGTTTTTTTACACCTCGGACAACACTTTGACTCTGCTCAGTGTGGACTTACTCTGTGCCAGGCACTGTGATCAGCAGTATATTTATTTTACCACCAGATGGGGGATTCAAGAATTAGAAAAATTTAGTTTATGTAACAGCTAATAAGCTCAGTAATCAATGCATGTTAAAAGCTATTGTTCCAGGAACGGAAGGTATAACCACCCTGATTCCGGGAGACCATAAGCAGTTCCACCTTTGTACCTCAGGAGGACTGCAAGTAATCAAGATGGTATCTGAGCCACTGTACTCCTGGTGGAGGGGGGAGATGTCCACCACTCAGGACACAGATAAAGACCATGCCCGGGACACAGATGAAAGAATGCTGCAGCTTTTATTTGATTAACTTTTTCCCTGAATTCCAAACCCCTTACCTACACTTCTCTTCTTGTAAAAAGGATTAGTTTAAAATGGAATTTAAGACTGGCTGTTAGGGTACATAACCGCTCACCTTCTCAGGTCTCCATCCTTCTAAATAAAACACCCATAAAGATTCAATCCCTGTCTCTGCTTATTGGGCCTGGTAGTTACAGGCTTTTCAGGTTTCACACCAACCCTGAGATAGGTACTCTCATTGTACAGATGAGAAAACTGAGGCGTGGAAGTTAGGGTCTAAGGTCAAAAGAGCTGTTATGTGGATGAACAACTTTAAATAAGTTAATAAGAGGTCATTTTTGTTTGCCTTGACCATAAAGATAAAATCAGCATCTGTTTTTTAAAACTGGTCTATAAGTGATCAGATCTCCAGATATCATCCACAACTTGAATGATTTAAAACTCAAGCTCAATGTAAGTTCTTCTTCTTGAGAAAATTAAGTAATATGGGTCAATTTGGGCAAAGGACCCAAGCCTCACTCTACTGAAATGTTTTATTTTATTTTATTGTTCACGCATAGGTGAAACCTCCTCATAGTTCAAAGAGTGGAACAGAGTGAGGGAAAGAGGAAATGCAGAAGGGAAAGCAAAGAATTTCCTCTCATTTTAACTCCCTGAGGGAAGGAAGGAAGAAACAAAGAGTAAGACCTGGAGATCTGGCTCCCAGAGCAAGGCAGTCTCTCCATATGCCAAGCTAAGATTACTCCCCTGTGACAACCCCACATCCCATGACCTTCAGGGTAACAAGGCACACAGACACTCCATGGTCTTCCCTGCCCTCCTCGCCACTGCCTGTCCTGAGCTTTATGCAAAGAGCAGTGACTGTACTGCCTCCTCAAGCTTTTCCTTCATGCCTCCAGAAATGCTGTCCACCCACTAGAAATGCTCCCCCTACCACCTCCTGACAGATTAAGATCTGTCAAATGCCGGTTCGCTTCTATCTTACCCAAACTCCAGAAGCCCTACCGGAGCTTCTGAATTGGAAGCTTGAGCTAAGACCCAGGGATCTGTAGTTGTTACAGTTCCCCAGGTGATACCTATGCTGCAGTCTCATCTCTCTATACCTGAGAATCGCCGATTTTATAATTTAAAAGATACAGGAAGAACATTCAATGTTTAAACCCAGATCCAATGGATGGGTTCCCAGCTATGTCTCTGTACAGGTATGACAGAGAGGACTCTATCTGGCTGAAAGTTGAGGGTGGGCTGGGAATGTTCAACATTTACTATCTTCCTCAGGACCTTAGCCTTATTGAAAATGCCATGGCAGGTTTTGACTCATTAATGACTATCCATTTCTATTTAGCTGGACTTTTCTGGGAACAACCTAACTTTGTGGGTGGGTTCTTCCACTAGAATTACCCTTCACCCAACCTTCCTCATTTCTCTCCTTCCTCTGCCAAAATGAAATGCCTTTTAAGTCAATAAGACAGGACCTACAAAACAGTACAAGCTTCACACATCTCTCAGATATTGTTAATGGTGTGATCATGTAATTAAACGCTTGCTTAGAAGGATACTTTCCTAAAGATAAGGAAGAACAAAACCTACCTTAGGCTTTTATTGCCTAGAATCCCTTCGCAAACACCTCACTTGTTTGCCAGTTGAGTTAAATGATCTCATTCAAGTTCACATTTGTGACCCATGTCCCTAACACCGAAAGCAATGAAACAATCAGTTTCGAGAAAGGCAACATGTATTTCTAAGGATTTCCTTCTCCCTGCCATAAGAGGAATGACATGTCAAATTTACATCCGCCATATGCATCCTCCACAATTCACTGCAATTAGCCGGTAATGAAAAAAAAAAACCCTATCCAATATTATAGGCTTAATGTACTATTATTTTCTTTTAAATAGAATCTCTTACTCAGAAATACACATTGGATTAATACAGCTTTTATGAGCTTTCCTAGTCCCTGATTTAGGACTTGAAGAAACGCCACTAAAATAAATAAACAAAAAAATCTTAAACAAGTTTTGTTGGTAACATTTTAAAACTACATTAACACTTTCCACACCTTGTTTTGAAATAACTGGAATATCCTATGACATGTGTTCACTCACTTAGAAAAAATACAGGATTCTAGATTTATTGCAATAGAGTTAAATCAGCCAAAAGTATCAACAGATCCAGCTCCCTGGAGCTCATGCGCAACCTCCAAGTTTTATTTGTCTGGGGGACACAGGTCCATTAAAGGAGAACATGAAACTATCTGATGGTCAAGTTCTTTTCAGCTCAAACTTTCTGCAATTCAGTGATACGTGTTAGTTCCACATTAACTGGGTTTGCTTTATCCTTCTTTGTTTTTTAAATTTTTAATTGTATTTTTTCAATTACTACTTAGTCCGCTTATACACCCCCCTCCAGCAATCACCACACTGTTGTCCACGAGTCCTTTTCCTTTTTTGCTCAATCCTTCCGCCCCCTAACCTCCCCCCTGCAATGGCTGTCACCCTGCTCTCTATCTATGAGTCTGTCTCTATTTCGCTTGTTAGTTCAGTTTGTGTATTAGATTCCACATGTGAGTGAAATCCTATGGTATTTGTCTTTCTCTGACTGGCTTATTTCACTTAGCATGATGTTCTCCATGTCCATCATACTGTTGCAAAGGGTAAAATTTTCATCTTTTTTACAGGCAAGTACTATTCCATTGTGTAAATGTCCCACAGTTATTTTATCCACTCATCTACTGATGGACACTTGGGCTGCTTCCATATCTTGGTGATTGTAAATAACACTGCAAATGAAAAAATGGGCACAGGACCTGAATAGACACTTCTCCAAAGACGAAATACAGATGACCAATGGACATATGAAAAGATACTCAACGTCACTAATCTGAGAAATGCAAATTAAAACCAGAATGAGATATCCTCTCACACCTGTCAGAATGGCTATTGCTAATAAATCAACAAACAACAGGTACAGGTGAGGATGAGGAGAACAGGAGCCTTTTGTACTATTGGTGGGAATGCAGACTGGTACAGCCACTGTGGAAAATGGAAAGGAGGTGCCTCAAAAAATTAAAAGTGGATCGACCTTTTGACCCAGCAATCCTACTTCTGGGAATATATCCAAAGGAACCCAAAACACTAATTTGAAAGAACATAAGCACCCCTATGTTCATGGCAGCGTTATTTACAATTGCTTTATCCTTCTACTGTGATACTAATTTTGTCATACTCTGCAACCACACTTATTACAAAAGAAAACATTTTAGGAACTTTCACTACATAATGAAAAGAGCCAAGAATCCAAGAGGAATGTTCCCCTGAACTTACGCATTAGTGCCTTGCCTGCTCAATCTCTCCACAAATATTTCTTAACCACGGGCACTATACAAGGACTGAGAGGGAAGTAACACACAGAAATGAAATGTAAGGAATGCATGGTACAGTGGGGGAGGAAGATGGAAAGATGTAAAGAAGTGATTTCAATACCAACTGTTACCAAGGACATGCTAGACCTGTTCTGTCCAATGTAATACCCACTAGTCACATGGGGCTATTGAACATTTAACATCTGTCTAATTTGAGACATGCTCTAAGTGAAAAATACACACTGGATTTCAAAGGGTTTGTATGAACATAAAAGAATGTAAAATATCTTATTCATAGTTTTTTATTAATTACATGTTGAATAATACCTTGAACACCAGATTAAATAAAATATATTATAGAAATTAATTTAATCTGTTTTTTTACTTTTTTACTTTTTACTTTTCTTTTTTAATGCAGCTATTAGAAAATGTAAAGTTACATATGTGGCTGGCATTGTTTTTGTTTTTGTTTTTGTTTTTGTTTTTGTTTTGTTTTTTTTTTGGACAGTGCTGGGCTTGATTCTCCCTGATACTGTTTCTTCATCCTGGGCAGACAGAAAGACCACATTACCCAAACTCCTTGAGAGTTGTGTTGAAATTATATGATCACGTTCTGGCCAAAAGAACACATGAAAAATGAGGCAGCAAACTCCAAATGCAGTTATAAAACAAGGTACACACAATCATCCTAGTACGTACACTTGCCCTCTCTTCTTTCTTTCCTTATGGGTAAGCTGAAGGCAGGCACTCTACAAGAGGCCTCTAAGGAGGTCTTGGGCAAGAGAGAGCCATTAATATAAGGAAACTAACTTCCTAAATCATCACATGAAAGACCACCTGATGTATAGGCAATGAGATATTGTCAAAGTGAAAAATAAATGCTTAGTGTTAAGTTATTGTCATTTGGTTATAACAATTAATGTACTTTGATTAATTAATACACTAAGAATGAGTGCTTTGACAGGAGGGATGACTACCTGCTCAAGAATTGTCAGAATAAGCTTCAAAGACAAGGTGCCATGTAAGAGGTGTCTAAATGTGGTCGTTCTCAAACTCCATTGCTCAGAATCACTCAGAGAACTTGTAAAAGTGCATACTGCTGGACCCTCTTCTAATCCTCTCTAGGATGACCCTGCTAGGGAGGGAGGTCTTTGTGAGAGTGCTGGCTCTCTAAAGGTACCAGGTCTCCCACCCCTCCTACCCAACCCCACCCAACCTCACCATGCATCCCTCCTCTGGGCTGCCATCGATCTCCTTTCCCCCAATCCCGCAAATACAGTAGTCTCGATGGAGCACAGTTGAGGACCTGCATCTCTAACAAGCTTCCAAGGTGCTGCTGGTGATGCTATTAGTCCAGGGAGCAACACCTTGTTAAAGGTTTAGCAATATTTTGTCAAGCAGTGAAGAGAACAAAAGGCATTCCAGAAAAAGGAAATCTCATATTTAGAAAAGTCTGAAGGGTTGGAAGAGCATGGTGTATCCAGGAAACAGCAAGACTTTGGTAAAGAACCACCAAAGGGGCTGGGAAAGGAATTCGGGAAGAAAAGGAGAAAGGTAGTATGGTAGCTGGTATTCAGTAATCAGAAGTCTGAATTCTGCCTCTTCAATGAAAACTTTGAAGCAGAGCTTTCATTTCCATGACATATGGAATTCATATTTACTTTAAAATAAATATGAATATTAACTCATATATTAATATTTCAATTACCTACAAAATTCCTGAGAAATGATAGGGGTACAGTATGATAACTTGATCATTATGGACAAAGTGTGAGACTCCAAAATCAGGATTCTTGGATCAACCACCAATTTATTATAATCTTGTTACGTGACTTGTAAAACGATATAACTGCTACATTTGTGCAGAGTAATACTTACCTTCAATCTACTTCATAGAAACCTTGGGAGATTAGATGTGGACATAATAGGAAATGTGTTCCTAGGAAAAAGTATATAATTTACATTCAAAGAATTTGTATTATTTTAACCAGTTACTATTCAGTCTGGTAAGATACAAATGGCTAATTGCTTCAAAGAGAAACAACCAGAGCTGATAAACACCATGATGTAAGACAGATGGGCTTGTGATGGGTAAGGACGGCAGGGACTATGAGGAACGCCATGACATTCACTAGGAATCCTTTCCAGTAGAATTCTAAGTGCCCTCCATCCACTTTTTGGGACAGACCAAAAAAAAAGAAGCAGTTGCCAACGCATTCAACTAGATTAAAAGCCAGATGTTAGTGTCTTCTGAGTAGCTGTGGATAAGATTCTATGAAATCACAGCCTTGTTTATGACTATACCAAATTTCCATCCCTACCACAAATGTCTGTACGAAGTCTGTCTGGAAAAATCCGGCCATTATTAATATGAGGCAAACGGTATGCACGACATCAATGTAACCTGGCAGCCAAGGAGAGTGGACTGGAATGTGCATGTGTGAACAATGACAACTTCACTGTACTAGCCAGTGGGGACAGTGAGTGAGCATGTGTACTGTGTAGCCATCACATTCAAAATGACTTGAGTAGAGCAACGAATCTGCATCAAATTTGGTATTAAGCTTGAACATTCCTCCACGGAAACTATTCACATGATTCAGAAGGCTGCCGCTGTGGGCAACTGGTGACTGGCAGCTTCACCACAACGCCCACCTGTTCACGCATCACGTCTCGTGCTGTGTATTTTGGCAAAACATCAAGTCACCCAGATGACTCAGCATCCCCCTACAGCCCATATTTGGCGTCCTGCAACTTCTGGCTTTTCCCAAAACTAAAATCACTTTTGAAATGAAAGAGATTTCAGACTGTTAATGAGATTCAGGAAAATCTGATGGGGCAGCTGATAGTGATAGGGAGACCTGTGTGAGGTCCCAAGGTGACTACTTTGAAGGGGACTGAGGCCTCATTGTCCTATGTACAATGTTTCTTGTATCTTCTTCAATAAATGTCTCTGTTTTTCATATGACATGGCTGGATACCTTCTGGACAGACCTCGTATACAGGCACCATAACAAGTAAATAGTGAAAATTGGTTGCTAGGTAGGTGCAAGATTGTGAAACAGGTATGCTAATTGTACTGTCTCCAAATAAATGCTGGGGAAAAAATGCTAGTGTTTTTCTTTCTAAAGGAAGAGTTCTGTTTGAGCCAATATATTCCGTGCCCCATATGGAAATCTAATTGTCCCTTTATGATCATGTAGAGGGAAAAGAAAGTGATCAAAATAGTTGCTTTAAAACAGCTTATTAAATGTTTTCTCTTTCTGTAGTTAGAATTAGATGAATAATATGTGGAATTTGCTTATGTCAAAAAATCAAGGAAGTAAACTGGTTTTCCTCAAAGAGAAAAAAATTTATGCTATTACTTTCAGCAACATACTTTTTTGATAGGCTTCATTAACATACAACTTTGTAAAAGAAGTGCCACTTATATGACAATTTATTTTTATCAGGGCATTTATTTTGCCAAATAATAATACTACACTACAAAACCCAAACAAACAAAATCAAATAACCACTATTTTGTAAAGAAAGGCTATTAAAGCACGCATACATATACAGACTTGAAACTAGGAATAGCAATCTTAGAATTGTTTTTAAAAGCTCGTAAGTCTTTAAAAGTTCACCACATATTCCTTATTTTTCTCATTTTCACGCATCAAAAACTCATGGGAATTGATGGTTGATCATCTAGCTACTTGCAAAGGTAGGTTTGCGTTAGGTCTTAAAGAATAATTAACAGTTGAATTGGTGCTTCAAGTCTTTTTGTTTTTGTTTTTTTTAATCAGTGAAATAGACTTTATTTCCTTCAGAGAAGTCCAAGATGAAATGTGTACAGTAGGTAGAAGCCTATTGGCATGAGTCCCTACAGAAGCTGCGGCAAGCACATCATCTCCTACAATGGGAATTCTGATGTAGATGGGCACCCTCTTCTGCTTTGGTTGTGCTTGTTTTGAGCACTAATTCTTCAGACTACGGACTTAACCTGAACATCGGATATTCTAATCCAGTTGTTTCAACTGGGGGTGATTTGCCATGGGACACTGGTAATATCTGGAGACATTTTTGGTTGTCATGACTTGTGGATTCTGCTAGCCATCTTACAATGTACCAGACATCTCCTACAACAAAGAATTATCCAGCCCAAAGTGTTAATAGTGCTAAGACTGAGAAACCCTGTACCAGTCTATCAGAGGAGATATCAACCCTATCCTCAAATGTATATATCTTCTGCAACAAAAAAATGTATGTCCAAAGAGTACAGTGTATTCATCCTATATTTTATTTATATATTATCATAATTATATGTTATTTATATATAGTCATATAAAAATACTTATAATTATGTTACTAATCAAGATCAATTAATTCATTGTTCCTTTCTCTCAATCATGCTTTTAATATGATATCTTTTCACTCTGTTTATAAAGTGGGGTTCCTCTTCCCTTTTCTTTCCAAAAATTCTTTTGTATGATTTCTGAAAAAAGATTAGAAACATGATTGGCAAAAGTCTAGGCCTTACATATGTTAACTAATTTTTTGTGTCCAAGCTCTATAATTATTACCTTTCAGAATAGTACATTTCAGAAGCCCAACAACATTAAACACTGTCTTATATTTCTGTTTACTTTAAATTGTAAAAAAGTAAAAAAACTAACAAGTTAGTGAAGTATGATTACTAACATTTGACAAATAGGAAATTGTGTAAATGACCCAGGTGTTCTAAAGAAATATTTATATAGGGGAAAAATCGCTAAGATCTAAATCATGATCTTAGAAGTCCATCTGCTCAATGATCAGTGGTGTTTAAGTGTTTGGGCCTACATGCAGGTCATCAGGCCATGAGGACAGTGAGTCTCACCAGTATAGAAACAGAAAGGATATTCTATTAATATTGTTCACTGACATAAAGTTAATGCCAGGGTACTTCTTTTTCGCCAGCAAAAGGGCTGGGAGAAAGGTGCAAAGGGAGACATGTTAACTCTTCAGGGTTTCTACAAACATAAACAAAAGTCAGTGGAATCATCCAGTAAGCAACTAGCAATATAAGCATTAGTTTATTTTCAACTGTGATGAGTGCAGTGAGAGAAAAGTGGAAGATGTTAACTAATCTGTGGTCAAATAAGCCTTCTCTGAGGAAGATGCTCTTGAGCTGTGGCTAGAAGAGTGAAAGTCAAAAAGGCTGAGTTGGTATGAGTTAAGGGCTGGGAGGACAACATGTGCACAGGCCCTGAGGTACAAAAGAGCTTATACTTTTTGGGGAGCTGGAAGGTGGCCCAAGTGGTTTCAGTGCAGTGGTCCAGGGAAGAAAGCTCACGATGAGCCTGCTGTGGTAAACAGAGTGCAGAGCATGCTGACAGGCACCTTAAGGACTGCTTGTTTTAGCCTCAGCTAAGTGGGAAGATATAAAAGGGTTTTAAGCAGAAAATGACATGTGGCCATACGTGCATGAGGATGAGAACAGAGCTTCAGATGCAGATGTAATGGGAAACCACATATAGGCAGGTGGTGGCTAAAACAACAAAAGGGAATGATATCACCTAAGAAGGGAATGCTGGCCAAGGATGGGACCCTCAGTAACACAGGTGCTACTAATAATAACCACAAACCCTCCTTCTTACCCGCACTGCACCCATTGTACAAACCAACAAAGCTATAACAATAGCCATACATCTTCTTCCAGATCCTGAGTACTAACAGCAATTCGGCATTAGCTGACTTATTTTATACCTTCTGGAATCATTCTGAGCTAACATCAAGACTAACATTACATATTTAACCTTTCATGTATTTATACTTCATACTCCAACTGAATTGTGCTTTATAGTTCCCTGATGGTGTGTGTGTTGAGGGGAGTGGTGGGCAGGGGGACTGTATATTTGATACTTAATTTCAAATTCAAAGGACTTCTGACCTGGAAGGGATAATCTAATTTAAACTTCCCTTTACACATGAGAACATGGTAGCTCAGGAAAGCTAAGCAACCTGGCCAAGATTTATCCACACTGGTCATGGGCTATTGCTTTATAGAAGAAGGACCATGAACACAATGCGTAATTTCCTATGTAAATTTGTTTACGTTTTTGTATAATAATGATTTGGAATTAAATTACTCTGCCAATGGGAAAGCAAACTGCACTAGCATTCCCAAAAAAAAGTTTGCATGTTCTGAAACCCAGAGAAACTCCATTGGTGGTGCTAGGCCCATTCTGTACTCATCTCTCAGCGCTTAACAGGAAGACAGGCCTGCGCCAGGCACTCAGTCCCCAACACACCTGCTTAACAGGGTCACTTGTCTGTGCTGCTCCAAGGGTGACACATCTTGGTAATTTCAGGGAACAGACAGTAAAATGGCTTCACTTAGGCCCTCCACAGATAACTTCACACTTTCCACTTGTTAATTAAGCACAGTTCCCCACCCCTGCCTCCAAACAGGAGCCAACTAAAAACTTGGGATAAAAAAGAATTCATCAATTTGGCTCAAATTTCTAACTAAAGCCTTCTCAGTCTTGCTGAACAAAATTTAATTAGAGTTGCTTTGCCTAAAAACTCTGTAAAGAGAACCTCCCTGAAGGGCTTTCATAACATGTCTCCCAGTTGACCACTAGATTCCTATTTGCTACACCTGAAGTAAAAGCAGGCTAGTAACAATGTGAAATAAGGTTTGTCTTTAAAACTACCCACTTCTCTAACATCCTTCAGCATTCTCTCAACAGTTCCCTGCCTCATTCCATCCACTGCACCCACCTCTCTGAACCTCAGACTATTTTCCAGGGTCTGCCATGCTCAGTTTTCACTGTTTCTTCCTAGAAATTCACTTTCCCCCTCTTTGTGCACTGCTTCATTCACAGCTGATCAGGACTAGATGTTAAGTCCCAGGTTCACAGGAACACTCCCAAAGCCCCCTGATTGAGTTCATCTTAGTTACAGAATAGAAAACACTTCCACTTGTGAGCATGGTGAGAAGAATAGTGCTTTCCAACCTCATGGTTAAGGGAGGGTTTTGCTCTGCATAGGTGTGGTACTGGCTCAGTCCACACTCTGCCAACAGGACAAATCCCTGCTAAATCCCAAAGTCCTCTTTGCTAAAGCCCTGAAAAGTTTCTCAGGCTGTGAGGCAGAAGCTGGTATGCTTTTCTCAGATGTGCTGTAGACCCCAGAAACATCCTAGATGGTGGTAAAGTTACACCACAGTACCCAACCTGACACCCTTCTCTGCTTTTCCTTTGCACATAGTTGGCCTTTCATGAGTGAGTCACAGCTGACAACAGCTAACTCTGGTCCTGGGTGCATGGTGGAGCCACAGGATATGCCGAGGAGATGCATCACAGAGAAAATACACACAGTGTAACAAAGTAAAGGTTGGAGCACCCTCTCACCTCTACATACAGATCTCTTCCCACTTAATGAAATGGAAGCCCCTGGAGGTAGGAACCACCCTACTTTCCTGGTTGAGGTTGTGCCTACCCTCTGGGTATCAACTAAGTGCTAAACTTTTGTCCAGGAAGAGGAGCAAATGGAAAAGGCCTGTCACTAATTATGTAATGAGCCCTTTTTAACCTTGAATGCACTTACAGCACTCCTGGCCTCAGCTTCCTTCTGAGTCATGCAAACAGAGTCCCAAGACAAGCTGCCAAAGTAATTTACAAGTTTCTGACCTAAGAGACTTGGTAAAATCCATAAAGGAAGAAGATGTGATTTAGGAAGCATGGTCTTGGTCAGCACCTCCTCCTTCTACACCAATCTCCCTAACTCCCACCCAGCTGAGCTCTTTCCAATCTATCTTCTACCCAGTAGACTATGGGTAACACCCTGTACAGGAAGGTTACAGAGCTGCTAACACTGCAACTTAAATTCTAGGAATATACATTCTCCTCAATCATTCAGATTACTTTCTCCATTACTTTCAAAATAGTGATGGAGAGAGGTGAGAGAGCAGGCTGTCCATCATGGTGGACAAGCCAAAACAACCTATATTTGCCTATGGATCTGAGCAACCAGATTCATCTTCCTAATGTTTCACTTAAGGCTATTATCAAAATTACTTTGCAATTCCAAACACACAGTGAGTGGGTGATGGGGAAAGTGTCCCTGTGGGTGGAGGGAGGCGAGAAAGGGGGAAAAAGGGATGTAAGCTGAGAATCACAATTTTACTGTGATTGGGTTGGCCATAAAGTTCATTTAGTTTTGTCCGTACAATGGCTCTAGTAGTGCTTAGCCGTCTTTAACTTCATCTGAAACAATTTTGTTAGACTGTATTGTGACAGCTGTCATACCAGTGTGCATTTAAAAAATTCAAAATTGGTGAATTTTTGTGCAGCCATTTTAATACACAACATTTTTGGCATATTATGCTTTATTATTTCAAGAAAGGTAAAGATGCAGCTGAAATGCAAAAAAAAAAAAAAGATTTGTGCGGTATATGGAGAAGGTGCTGTGACTGATCAAATGTGTCAAAAGTAGCTTGCAGTTTCTTGGTATTATTGACATTGCGCTCAAATAATTCTTTGCTGTGGGGCTGTCTTTTGCATTGGAAGGTATTTAGCAGCACCCCTGGCCTCTACCCACTAGAATCCAATAGCAGGAGATAGAAAACATATTGAAAATAACCAAATCAATAAAGTTATTGGTGAAAATGAAAAATGTACCTCTTATTTTACAGAAAAACTAAATGGATGTTTTGGTCAACACAATATATAAATCATCTAACCATAGATAACAGGGTGGATAGGAAGTCAAGGCTATGCATCAACTCCCCCTTTTACTTTTGTGATAAGAATAACAACTAACTCAAACTCAGTTTGGAACTAGACGCTAATACATTGTATATTTTGGAAATAAGTGGCCAAAGTATTCTCATGAAACCTAGTATGGAAATTCTCTTGAGTTCCTTCAACAGTCTTTCCAACTAATTACTCTTGTTGTTCACAGACGCAGAGGGTGGGTATGTGGCCTGGAAAAAGATTCACAGAAGCAGCTTAAACACCCCTAGCAATACACACACACACACACACACACACACACACACACACGCACACACACGAAAGTGGTCAAGGAGAGGATAACAAAACAACTCCTTTTTAATAAGAAAAGTAAAAATAGTTTTAAGTTTTGTTGTTGTTGTTTTTAATTCATTTCCCAGTAAAAGGAATTCTTAAACAATGAACTCTCTTGCTCGTTTCAAGATCATCTGGCCTTCTCCTGAATTGTCTAATTGCCTACTTATAATCAAGTCCTTCATGTCTAGAGATGCAATAGAGACAACATAAGCAGTCCTAAATCCTATCCTCAATGTTTACATTTTTTTAACGTTCGTTTTTAACAGAGGGTGATTAGAAATAAAAATGAAAAGTTTTAAGGTTCTGATGCAGCTAGAGGTTGTTTTTTAAATTAGAGCATAACTGTCTGCTTGCCCTTTGGACAGTGACCAGCTGTTTTTCAGATAAACACACATCTGCAGAGACAATCAGAGTTTCCACTTGTTTTACAACACTAGTCACAAGACTATGATTTGGACAGTGGCCTGCATCCTTCTGTAACAAAACAGCCCAATCTAAAAGGTGGTTGAATTACAAGGGTGAAAAGTGAAAACGGAAATTCAGCACTGACTCTCTTGCATCAAAGTTCTCAGAAACCATCAATGTACCCATGCTTGTTAATCTGGCAAAGAAAAACTGGTGAACTCCTACTTATTTTTAGAGGAAAAGGGAAACCAAAAATAAGAAAATGATGTCTACTTCTGAGAGTGGCTAAAATGTCCAGGGCTCTCTGCCTGACTTCAGTACCCCGCCCAACCAACTCACCAACACCAGATTTTTAAAATCAGGATGGCCTGGTCTGACTTAAGGTTCTGAGTGAGAGTACAGAAAAGGTTTCTACCTACCAGTTTCAAGTTACACATAGGTACTGGTCTTTTTAATAGGTCTTCTCTGTATTTTCCCCCACCCCGCTATGTCCTTCTTAAGGCACAGCACTC
This sequence comes from Mormoops blainvillei, assembly GCA_004026545.1. Lineage (NCBI taxonomy): Eukaryota > Metazoa > Chordata > Mammalia > Chiroptera > Mormoopidae > Mormoops > Mormoops blainvillei. The sequence continues at coordinate 340,527 of PVJD01000206.1, read as the reverse complement.
AGTTCTAAACACAAACTGAAGAACACCAACAGATCATGGATTCAAAGAAGAAAGCAACATCTCAGTGCACTTTCTTTACAAGGTCCCAGGATTTCTTTACAAGGCCCACTGAATCAATCTGCAGATGTTTTCAGTTCACAAGAGCAGGATCCAGCCTTCCCAAAGCAAGGTGCCAGATTCCCAAAGCTCATCTTTCTGGGACCTTGGTAGAAGAGCTGGGGTGGTTTGCAGGTGGCAAGTCATAGCAGAGAATGCCACCAATAAAACCTCATACTCTCCCCAATTAAACATTTTACATTTTCTCTAGAAAACTACACAGAGACAAGTGTGGGAGACAGATCCAAGATGGTGGAAGAGTAAGTGGAGGCTACACTAACCTCCTCCCAGGACCAATCTGGAATTACAACTAAACTGTAGGGAAAGCATCCTGAATAACCAACTGAACACTAAGTGACAAGAAGCGTTATAATCACAGACAGACAGAAAAACCACTTATGGTTAACCACAATGTGATTGATAGGGAGTATGGAAACATGAGATGGCTAGCTGAGCTCCCACAGGTGGCAGCTGAAGATCCAGAGGAATATTTCAGCAGCTAGGGGGTTACCCTGAGAAATGTGGGGTCTAAACCCCAAGCCGGGCTCTCTAGCCTAGAGCAACAGAACCTGGAAAGGAATCCAAATAACATACGGCTATGAAAAGCAGTAGGGTTTCTGTCTGCCAGGTAGAGATGGCTGGAGACTCAGAGAGCCTCTTCAACGGCCAGTGCACAAAATTTCATTTGCAGCCATTTACCCTGGGATCTGGAAGAGGGAGGGCAAAGAGGACTAGAGACGCTTGAGGAGAGACTGGTGCTTGTGGCTCTGGGGAGAGAACTGAAGAAAGATACACCAGGATCCCTATGTTGAGTCATTCCCCATACTGCAGGAGCCATCTTTCTCGGACAGAGCACTCCTCTCCAAGTGGCATCAGCCTGAGGGGAAGCAAGAGCCTTGACTGCAAGAATTACTCTGCCTCATCCTGTGGAGTTTAAAACGGGCTGCTGATCACACCTTGATTAGCTTAACAGTTGATTGGTTTAACAACTAAGGCAAAAAATACAAATAAGCAGCCAATATCGGAAGACAAGGGAACAGAACCAAAATGAAAGAAAAAGAGAATTCCCAGAACAAGACCTAGATGAAATAGAGACAAGCAATTTATTAGACAGAGTTCAGAGTAATGATTATAAGGATGTTCAAGAGAAATCATGAGAAATCTCACGGCATGAGAAAAAGACATAGAAACCACGAAAAAAGGATCGGTCAGAAATAAAGAATGCAATATCTGAAATAAATAATACACTGGAAGGAATAAACAGTAAGTTAGATGAAGCAGAAGATCACATCAGTGATTTGAAAGATAAGGTGGAAGAAAACACCCAAGCAGAGCAGTAAAAAGAAAAAATAATTTTTAAAAATGAGGAGAGCTTAAGAAACACTTTAGACAACATGACGCAGAACAACTACTGCACCATGGCAATACCAGAAGAAGAGAGCAAGCAAGGGCTCGAGGACCTATTTGAAGAAATAATGACCAAAAACTTCCCTAACCTGGTAAAGAAAAAAGACATACAAGTCCAGAAAGCTCAGAGAGTCCCACACAAGTTGGACCCAAACAGGCCTACACCACGACACATCATAAGGAAAATGACAAGGCTTAAAGATAAGGAGAGAATGCTAAAAGCTGCAAGAGAAAAGCAGGTAGTTACCTACAAAGGAGCACCAATTAGACTGGCATCTAATTGATCAACAGAAATATTTCAGGCCAGAAGGGAGTTGTATGAAATATTCAAGGTGAAGAAAAGCAAGAACCCACAACTAAGGCTACTCTACCCAGGAAGGCTATCACTTAAAATCAAAAGAGAAATAAGGAGCTTCCCAGACAAGAATAAGCTAAAGGAGTTTGGTAACACCAAACCAGTGCTGCAACAAATGTTAAAGGGCTTGCTTTAACAGTAAGAATAAGAAAAAGTGAAGGGGGAAGAAAGAGGAAAACAGTTTAACAATAAAATGGTGGTACATACGTAGCTATCAATAATCACCTTAAATGTAAATTGCTTAAATGCTCCAACCAAAAGACATAGGGTAGCTGAATGGACAAGAAAAGAGGACCCATATGTATGCTGCCTCCAAGAGGCCCATCCCAGACTGAAAGACACACACAGACTAAAAGTAAAGGGATGGGAAAAAGACATGTTATGCAAATAGAAAGGAAAGAAAAAGCTGGGGTAGTGGTACTTATATCTGACAAAACAGACTTTAAAGCCAAGGCTACAGTAAGAGACAAAGGAGGACACTACATAATGATAAAGAGAACAATCCAACAGGAAGATATAACCCTAGTAAACATTTACGCACCCAACATAGGAGCACCTAAATATGTAAACCGAATCTTGATGGACATAAAGGGGGAGATCCACATAAGGACAGTCATAGTCTGGGATTTAACACCCCATTGACTTCAATGGATAGATTATCCAGGCAGAAAAATCAACAAGGAGACAGTGTGCTTAAACAACACACTAAGTCAAATGGATTTAATTGCTATCTTCAGAGCATTTCACCCCAAAGCAGCAGAACTTACATACTTTTCAAGTGCACATGGAATGTTTTCTAGGAGAGACCACATGCTAGGACACAAAATAAGTCTCAATAACTTTAAGAAAACTGAAATCCTATCAAGTATCTTCTCTGACCACAATGCTATGAAACTAGAAATTAATCACAAGAGCACTGAAAAATATGCAAAGACATGGAAGTTAAATAACATGTTATTAAACAAGGAATGGGTCAACAACAAGATCAAGGAAGAAATCAAAATATGCCTTGAAACAAATCAAAGTGAGAATGCAATGATCCAAAATCTGTGGGACACAGGGAAAGCAATCCTAAGGGAAATTCATAGCATTACTGGCCTATCTCAAAAAAAGAGAAAAAACTCAAATAAACAATCTAATTTCACACTTAAAGGAACTTCAAAAGAAACAAAAAACAAAGCCCAAAGTAAGTAGAAGGAAGGAAATACTAAACATCAGAGAGAAATACATGAAATAGAGTCTAAAAAAAATACAAAAGCTCAATGAATCCAAGAGTTCATTCTTTGAAAAGATAAACCAGACTGAAAAACTTTTAACCAGACTCATCAAGAAAAAAAGAGAAAGGACCCAAATAAATAAAAGCAGAAATTAAAGAGGAGAAATAACAACTGACACTGAAGAAATACAAAGGATTGTAAGAAAATATTATAAGCAACTATATGCTAACAAACTGAACAACCTGAATGAAATGGATAAATTCCTAGAAACATACAATCTTCCAAAACTAAATCAGGAAGAATAAGAGAATCTGAATAAATAGTTACACCTAGTGAAATTGAAGCAGTAATCAAAAAACTCCCAAACAAAAGCCCTGGACCAGGTGGCTTCACAGGGGAATTTTATCAATATTCTGAGAAGAACTAACACCTCTCCTTCTCAAACTATTTCAAAAAATTCAAGAGGAGGAAAGGCTCTCAAACTCATTTTACGAGGCCAGCATTTTCCTAATTCTAAAACCAGATAAAGACACTATAAAGAAAGAAAATAAATAGGCCAATATCTCTGGTGATGCTAAAATCAGATGCTAAAATCCTCAACAAAATATTAGCAAGCCGAATACAGTAAAGCATCAAAAAGATCACACACCATGATCAAGTGGGATTTATTCTGGAAGTGTAAGGTTGGTACAACATTCGCAAATCAATAAATGTGATTCACCATGTAAACAAAATGAAGGATAAAACCCACATGATCATATCAATTGATGTAGAAAAAGCATCTGATAAAATCCAGCACCCATTTATGATAAATGCTCTTAGCAAAGTTGGAATAGAGACAACATACCTAAACAAAATAAAGGCCATATATGATAAACCCACTGCCAGCATCATAGTCAATGGGCAAAAACGACAAGCTTTTCCTACAAGATAGGGAACAAGACAGGGATGCCCCCTTTCACCTCTCTTATTCAACATAGTATTGGAAGTCCTAGCCACAGCAATCACAAGAAGAAATAAAGGGCATCCAAATTGGAAAGGAAGTAATAAAACTGTCTTTATTCATAGATGATATGCTTCTGTACATAAAGAAGCCCAGAGATTCCACCAAGAAACTACTAGAACTTGGTGAATTCAGCAAAGTAGCAGAATACAAAATGAATTCAGCAAAGTAGCAGAATACAGCAAAGTAGCAGAATACAAAATTAATATCCAGAAATCAGTTGCATTTTTATATGCCAAGAACAAACAAAAAGGGAAATTAAGAAAACCATCCCTTTCACAACTGCTTCAAAAAGAATAAAATACCTAGGATTAAACCTAACCAAGGATGTAAAAGACCTGTACTCAGAAAATTATAAGACACTGAAGAAAGAAACTGAAGAAGATACAAGTAAATGGAAGCACTTACTGTGTTCATGGATAGGACGAATTCACATTATCAAAATGTCCATGCTACCCAAAGTGATCTATATATTCAACACAATTCCTATCAAGATTCCAATGATGTATTTTACAGAACTACAAGAAATATTTCAAAAATTTATATGGAACCACAAAAGGCCTCGTATAGCAACAGCAATCCTGAGAAAGAAAAACAAAGCTGGAGGAGTCATGCACCCTAATATCAAACCGTACTGTAAGGCCACAGTAATCAAAACAGCATGGCATTCATATCAAAACAGACACGTAAATCAATAGAACTGAATAGAGAGCCCAGAAATAAACCCATACCTTTATAGTTAATTAATATTTGACAGTGGAAGCGAGAACATATAATGGGTAAAAATAGTTTATTCAATAGATGGTGTTGGGAAAATTGGATAGCAGACACGTGCAGAAAAATGAAACTAGACCACCTTGTTACACCATACACAGGAATAAATTCAAAATGGACCAAAGACTTAAATGTTAGACCTGAAGCCATAAAAATCATAGAAGAAGATGTAGGCAGCAAAATCTCAGACATTGCTCATAGAAATTATTTAATGGGCATATCTCCCCAGGCAAAGGAAACAAAAGAAAAAATAAACAAATGGGATTACATCAAACTGAAAAGCTTTAGCACAGCAAAGGAAATCATCAACAAAATAAAAAGATAACCCCACAGAATGGGAGAACATATCTGTCAATACATGTGATAAGGGTTAATATTCAAAATTTACAAAATACTTACAAAACTCAACACCAAAAAAAAAACAAAAAAACAACCCGATTAAAAAATGGGCAAAGGACCTGAACAGACATTTCTCCAAAGAGGACATAAAGATGGCCAATAGACATATGAAAAGATGCTCAATGTCACTAATCATCAGAGAGATGCAAATTAAGACCACAATGAAATATCATCTCACACCTGTCACAATGACTATCATCATTAAATCAACAAACAAATGCTGGAGAGGATGTAGAAAAACGAGAACTCTTTTGAACTGTTGGTAGGAATGCAGACTGGTGCAGCCACTGTGGAAAGCAGTGTGGAGATACCTCAAAGTATTAAAAATGGATCTGCCTTTTGATCCAGTGATCCCACTTCTAGGACTATATCCAAAGGAACCCAAAACCTAATTTGAAAGAACATAAGCACTCCTATGTTCATTGCAACATTATTTACAATTGCCAAGATTGTAAATAATGACAGAAGCAGCCCTAGTGTCAATCAATAGATGAGTGGATAAAACCACTATGGTACATTTACACAACGAAATACTACTCGGCCATAAAAAAGAAGAAAATTGTATCCTTTGCAACGGTATGGATGGACCTGGAGAACATTATGCTAAGTGAATTATGCCAGTCAGAGAAAGAGAAATACTATAGGATTCCACACATATGTGGAATCTAATGAACAAACAAGGAAAATGGGGACAGACCCATAAATGGAGAGCAGGATGACAGCTAGTTGGAAGGGTGGTTAGGGGGTGGAGGGATTGAGCAAATAGGAAAAAGGACTCATGGACATGGACAACAGTGTGGTGATTATTGTGGGGAGGAGGGCATAAGGGAATGGAAAGGTAATGTAAAAATATACAATAAAGATTGAATTAAAAAAGAAAGACAAAACTGTGGCCTACTTAGAAAAGAAAGAAGAAAAATAAGTTAAAAAAAAAATTCTCCTCCCACAATCAAAACAAAAACCCAAACTCCCATACAGAGACTCCCTGGCACACAAACTCCACTCATTCTGCAGTTTGGAAATGAATGACAATCCATTCCAAAATCTTACATGATCACCTGCAGCGCTACCTTTAGTTAGAATGCTCCACTCCAAAATGCAAACTGCCCTTGGCAGACATAATTCTGTTAGCTATTTATACCATGGTGTGAATGTTTTAATCTGATAAAAGCTTCACATCTAGCTGAGATCATTCACAGGCAGTGACTGACAGTGAAAAGGGAGTAGGGGTGGAATTCTGGAGCACTGAGGGAGAACGTGTGGATGGCTACCCAGAGGATCAGCCACTCCAGTGGGGGTTCCAAAGGCCAAGCCACAGCAGCAGGACAGAGGACATTTAACCCAAATATAACCTTGTCCTTGGTGGTATATCAGCAATTATCTCCGTGCAAGGGAAGCTTTTTCAGCAGGAGCTATGAAAGACAGACTAAACAACAATTCTAAGTGCTTTCCATTCCCATTTTACTGCTACAGAACTTATTTTGTAAGTGTTACTAGGATACCTATCTAAATGTGCTGCCTTATGTTTACTATTATGAAACCTCTTTTACTCTCTATTTGGAAACTCTCATTTAAATTTGGTTTAAAAGGTTTTGTTCAAAGTGAAAGGTTTTAGGTAAAATAGTTCCTCCAAAACTCCTAACAGAAGCTGGAAGTACTTCAGTTCAATGCATGCATGGTTACTAATTCCTACTGGTAATCTAAGCAGAGTGTACTTCATAGCACTATCCTCTTTTGGTCATGGGTAGCAATAACACACTAAACCACTCATTCCATACAAGCTCTGAGTGGCGTTTTCTTTCCGTTTCTTTTATATGTTAGAAAGGCTATGGAAGCAGAGTACCCTCTCTACAGAAAAGTCAGAAGGCACAGCATGGGCCCTCCTGAGGCAGGAGACAGAAGTAAGGAAACTCCAGAGGCAGCCCAGGACTAAGAAAAGGGACATCGATACAAGACAGACACCCTATTGTAAGGCCAGTTGTCCCCGCTTTCTGGAAAAGCGCTGAATCACAGTGAATTATGATTGCACCTTTGCAGATGCTACATGACCCCTGCTTCATTATAATAGTATTATAATAAATTAGCATTGTGAGACCCCTCATATTTCTGCTTATATTTTCCTGGAATTCCTTTTCTTTGCAAAGACTGGATATAGAAAAAAAATTGTAGATTCAAATCAAGGTAACTTAAGGATGCAGCTGCCACACTGGAGTTTTACTTTCATCAAAATGCACTACAGTGACAAAGACAAGATCAATCTATTTATGAACAGGCTATTTCAGGAAGAAAAAAATTTACAAGCATAGTTAATCTACATTCTAACCTTAATCCTTAGGTCCTGAATCTTTACCAATATGCACTCTTTAGACTACTCAGTTCAGTGACTTATGTAATATATACCCTGTACAATTAATGTTTTCCTCTACAAATTTCTTGTTTCCATTTTTACTAAATTGCAATTGAACAGACAGCTGGATAAGAACTTAGCTTTTATAACGGACATCGAGCAGTACCATAACAAATCCTAGTATATGAAAGAACATAAAATACAATGAAGGAAGGATCACAAATCAATGAGTAAGGAATGGATTATTCAAGAAATGGGATTAGAAAAAAAGTATGTTGGGGCTAAGGAAGAAATCCAGTTAGGGACTCCACTAAACTATATATACAAATAAATTCTAGATTGACTAAAGCAGACGTCGGCAAACTTTCCATAAAGGACCAGTTAATAAATATTTTAAGCCAGCCAATAAATATTATAGGTCTCTGTCACAGTGAAAACAGTCATAGACAACATGTAAATAAATAAGTGTGGCTATATGCTAATGAAACTTTATTTATAAAAACACTTGGCAAGCAGGCTCCTTGGACAAAAGAGCCAAATAGTAAGTAAGTAAGTAAGTAAATAAATAAATAAATAAATAAGCAAACAAATAAGTTCCAAAAGAAAATACTGATGAATATATGATCTGAGATAGGCAAGAATTTCTAAGCATGAAAGTAATGAAAGGAATCACCAAGGAAAGGACAATTATGCTTATCACCTACATTTAAACTTCTGTTAGTAAAATAACAGAATTAAACAAAATTAAAGGCAAATGACAAAATGGAGAAATATCTGAAATGAATATGACAGTAAAAAGTTTGAAATTTGTATCTTTTGTCTCTCAAATTGGCACGTTTTTGCTGGCAATCATCATTTATAAAACAAGATTAATATTAACTGGTCCTGGGAATGGAAGCTGAGTCAATCATCAAGCAATTAAAACATGTCTTAAAAGGCCTTTAAAAATTTCATCCCTGCTTTACCAAGTTCATGTTTATTAATCTGGCCTATGAAAATAACTATAGATCCATAAAAAGATTTTTGGGTAAAGATAGATGTCCTCTATAATCTTAATTTATAACAACCTAAATGCCTAACAACAGAGAAACATTTAAGTAAAATCTAGTACATACATTACAATTGAGTATTATGATATTAAATCATGTTTTAGCAGAACATAATAGGAATAAAAATGGTCATAAGAAAATGTAAGTTAAAAAGGCATCAAGAATTATTTATGGAATATTATACCATTTTTTAATATTTGTATAAGCAGGGAAAACTATTAGAAAATATATAGTACATGTTAAACAATAATTATTTCTGGGCTATGGGATTATGGCTGGGTTTTGTTTTCCTCTATTTTTCTCTGTAGTCTCTAAATTTTCTATACTGACTTTTTATTTTAAATATGAAAGATAAATGTTACTTTTAAAAAGCAAGAAAAAGTTGTTTCTTCTCACTAAATCTGCGGAAGAACATAAATCAAACTTTGGATATCTAAAAATACAGACAAGCAAAGCAGTAACAGTTTTACTCATCTGTTTCTACTCAGTATTTCAGGAGCCTCTTTCTACTTTCATGTATTTGAAATAGCTATCTCAACTCTAAAAGGGTAAAGAAGTCCCAGAACAAACACATTCCAGCCCCAACAACAGAACATTTCTGAATTCTCTTGGGATGCTTAAGAATGCTAGTGATCATGCTTCCAGAAGTTAAGGCAAAATTAGTGCTAATTTGAACTCCAGGATAACTATGTTACTTGCCTAAGTATACAGCATCTAAGTCAATGAATGTTATTCTGTTCAGCAAATAACTGTCAATAGCTTAATACAGGCAAACTGCTCAAAGTCAGGAGGCAGAAAAAAACTTTCTTAGGCTCTTTAATTTAAAAAAAATCTCAAAATAGTCTTTCTGGAGGGTAACCTGGCTATATATATCAAAAGTTTTTAAAAAGTAAACACGATTTGACCTGTTACTCCAAGTCTAGAAATCTGTGCTAAGAAAACAATTTGGCAAGTACTTAAAGTGTAGGTCCAAAGATGTTAATCACAGCATTTACAACTATAAAATAAATGGAATAATAGATACATGTTAAATAAAATGTCACATCCTTCAATGGAAAGTCTATGTCCCCTCAAAATTCATATGTTGAGCCCTGACTGGTATAGCTTAGTGGGTTGGGCGTCATCCCGCAAACTGAAAGGTTGCCGGTTCAATTCCCCATCAGGGCACATGCCTGGGTTGCAGACCAGGTCCCTGGTTGGAGGCATGCAAGAGGCAAGTGATCGATGTTTCTCCAGCACATCAATGTTTCTCTCCCTCTCTTTCTCCCTCCCTTCCCCTCTCTCTAAAAATAAATTAATTAATTAAAAAATGAAAATTACGTGTTGAAACCTAATGCAATGATGTGATGCTATTAAAAGAGGAGGCCTTTGGGAGATGATTAGGTCATGAGGGTGGGTCCCTCACGAAGGAGATTAGTGCTCTCATAAAAGGGGTCCCACAGAGATTCCTCATTCCCTCCACCATATGAGGTTACAATGAGAAATAGCCATCTATGAACCAAGAAGTAGGCCCTCACCACATCTGCAGATGCCTTGATCTTGGACTTCTCAGCCTCCAGAACTGTGAGACATAAATGTCTGTTTTTTATGAGCCACCCAGTCTATCGTATTTTGTTATAGTAGCCCAAAATGAACTAAGATGTATCTACATAATGAAATCATGGCATTAAGAATGAGATATAAATGTATACTTATTGACATGGGAAGATGTTTATAATATATTATGAAGTCTCTTTAAAGCAAGTTACAAGCCTATAAAACAAAATAACATACTTATTATACTGTGTAGTCAGCTAGGGCTGCCATAATAGAATACCACAGACTGGGTGATTTAAACAACAGAAATTCATTTGCTCAGAATTCTGGAAACCAGAAGTCCACAGTCAGTGTGCCATCATGGTCAGCTCCTGGCGAGGGCTTGCCTTCTTGCTGTGTGTCCTCACATGGAGGGTAGAGAAAGGAGGATGGGCGAGAACAAAAGAGATCTTCCTCCTCCTGTAAAGCCATAATCCTGTCAGATTAGGGCTCCGCCCTTATGACCTCATTTAACTTGAATGACTTCCTAAAGACCCTATCTCCAGATGCAGTCAGTCACATTGGTGGTTAAGGCTTCAACATATGAATTTTGAGGGGAGCGCACAATTCAGTCCACAGCAACCTGTTTTAACAGTGCTATTCATAGATTAAATTCTGAAAGATTTTGTCTCAAAATGTTTAAATCAGTGGTTACCCCTTGTGTAGTAAACATAGCATACTTCATTTCTACCATAAGTATTTATAATTTAATAAATATTAAAATAAATGAATCCCATGGATAAATAAAAAGGTAAATTTCAGGAAAGCACTGGGGTCAGATGCAGTATGCGCTCAGCTAGCTAGCTCATGCTGGCAACACTCACAAAACACATATCAACGGAGCAGGGCTGTTTCAGGAGACAGGAAATGGATCTAGGAATGAGGGCAGACTGTTCCTTGAAAACACCAGTCCAATTTATTGTTGTGATCAAAATAAACAACAAAACCCTGGGCATCATTGAGGATATTAGAAATAAAATGTAAAACACAGCCAGCCACAGCCATTGTCTTGTAACCAAACCCGGAACCAAAGGGGCCAAGCACATCCCTACTTTCCAACTTTTTTCAAGATAATTATAACAATTCAATAAAAAGTTATGAGAAAACACCTTAAAATAATCAAGCCTTCACTTTCCCAGCTGTCTTAAGTTGACATATATTATACCACTTGTCATTGATTATAATGCCATCTCCCCTTAAATCCTCCACTCCACGCCCCCCATCCCACCCATCCCCACCTCCAGACACACAGAGACAAACACAAGCAGGACTGCAGGTTCTTATGAGCCAGAGATCATATTGCCTTCAACTCTTGTTCTCTTTGCACAGTGAACATATTTAATAAAGGGTTGTTAAATAAGTCTGTGATAAATCAAAGGATTATCACAGCCGGTAAGTTTTTAAAATTACAAATGACCGTTTGGCCTGGGGAGTCTAGGTGAGCTGATAAAATCCTACACAGTAATAAAGGCTGAGGACACACTGAAGATGCAATAAGGTAAACCATGGAAAACTTTAAAGCTTTAAGGAGGTAAGAAAAAAGTTAAATATTACTTTAAAATGGGTAAAACTTTCCTGGCCAGTGTGGCTCAGCTAGTTAGGCGTCGCCCCACAAAGCAAAAGGTCACAGGTTCAATTCCTGCTCAGGGCACATGCCTGGGTTGTGGGTCTGGTCCCCGGTCAGGGCACATACGAGAGGTAACCAACCATGGTTTCTTTCTCACATCAGTATTTCTTTCCCTCTCTTTCCCTATCACTAAAAACAAATAAAGTCTTTTAAAAAATAAAATAAAATGGGTAAAATTATTGCTATGCTATCCTAACGCGTTACGAAAGAAACTGAAGACAAGAAAGTTTGTTTTCTCCCCTTGTGATTTCCAGCAGTTTTACCTTCATTATTATCCTTTACGAAGTTGCTCACAGGGTCCTGGCTGCTGTCAAGGGTATAAATGAGTGATTTCCATTTCAGTTACAATCGGCAAAATGAGAACACGGTACAGAATAATCCCCCAGCTCCTCCATTATTCCACAGACACAATAAGAGAAGGGAATATTATATTACTAGTTAGGAGTAAAACAGGTCAAGTTCTAGCCAAAAAGGCTAGGCCCATCATGAACCTTAAAAGACAAGGAAAAATGGGATTTACAAGCATTTTGTCTCAGCTCAAGCTGTTCTTCCTCCTGGAAAACTCCTGAGCTGGTACCTTCACGCTTTCCAAAAGTGCCCTGTGAGACCTGTGTATCAGCCTTCCCCCAAAGGTTACTTGAGCTTCCTCATCATTTCTGTATAGCCGGGTAGTTTCCTGCCTGAATGAGGTAAACTAATACCTTCTATTAATTAGAAAAGGGAGACTTCAGACAAAATCTATACTTGGGAATAAAATCTATCCCAACTCATCCTTGCCCTTCTGTTGCAGAATTATTAGTTAAAATTTAAGTGTAGTACAATTGAAATTCTGTCAATCCACAATTGCCAGATAAGTTCATATCCCAGAGAACTACCCACCAGAGGGCTGATTCATGTCACTTAGATATAAAAAGAACCTTCCTTTACAAGACTGCACAGATGTAGCCTTACAAAGCTAAAGCCTGCACTCAGGACATCTGATTTTTGCTTCAGAACCAAACTTAATGATTGTAAAACAGTTTTTTCTTCACTCTATTGGCTTATTAATTTATACTTTGTCTTTAAATCCCAAAGGATTTAATGTGATTTACATAAATACATACAAAACAAGATTAAAAATATTGTAATAAGAAGAGGAGAAAAAGCAGACTGTGATAAAATAGTAATGCAGAAAAATAAAAAGCAAAGTTGAAGGGCAATATAAAATAATCATTTGAAAGAGCCTTAGTATCTGTTAGAATTGGGTCATATATTTAGAGCTAAGGATTCTTTAAATAGTCAACCAAATTATAATGTATATAAAATGAAAACAAAGCAGCTCCCCAGGAAAAGTACAACCATTCAGGGTATGGAGAGAAGAAATTTCTTCCAGGGCTCCTTATAAAAAAAACACTAAAAAATGGAAAAACAATTAGCACTAAGTTATGTGCAAGACACTGTTCTAAGAGCTTTAGACATAGTCACATATTTAATAACCCTGTGTGGTACCATTATTGATCTACATATAGATGGTAATAAAACTGAGAAAGACGGCAGTTAAGCAAACTGCCCATAGTCACACAGCTAGCAGGTGCAGATTTGGGATTCGAACACCGTGGGCTGGTTCCAGGGGTGGACTCTTAACCACTACACTCCAGTGCCTCCCCTCACTGTTCTGAAAGCAAATGAATAATGTTCTTAAAAATACTCTCATAGTAGACATCACTTACATAAGGATGTTTTTTATGATGCACTTCAGTGTAGACCAAGAGAAAAACACAAAATTTACATAGCTCAGGAGCAGCAATTCCACTGGGGTTGAAATGAGGCAGTCCACACGCGTGGGTTTCTGACTGATGGACAGATATTTGGGAAATTTAGAGTGTCTAGAAAAATGGGTGGCCTGAAGCTCTTTCAGCTACCATTCATAAATATTACCATATTTTGTTGTATATAATGCACAGTTTTTTTGCGGGAAAAATAAGGATGTGCATTATATACAGGCAGTACCAATTCTGTAGCTATATAAATGTTTTTAATTCTTTTATATGTGCTTATATGTTAAAAGTGCAACTCTAGAATTGTTACATAAAATTTCTTGTACCATATGTTCAAAAATAAATGCTAAAATTCCTTTATAATACAAAAAACAATTATCTAACTAAAAATAAATTAAAAATTGAATTAAAAAATTAAAATGAAAGATTTTTTTCTTGAAAGTTTGGGCCAAAAACGTAGGTGTACATTATACACAGGAGCACGTTATACATGGCAAAATATAGTACTTTCCCTCCTCAAGGTTTGGTACACACTGAGTGGCTGAGGTGGGGATTTTACTATGAGGAGAAGGTGAAGTATAGCTCTAATCTGATGACAAGCTAAGGTAGAGGCTGGAGTGGCCACCTGAGCTGGAGAAGAACAGACACCCTCCCAACCAAGGCTAAGGAGCCTGACAAGGACCCATATCTGCCTGAAGAGAAGGTCTGCCTACCTTTGCATGGCGGTCACCCAAGAGAGTGCCAAAGGGCAGAGCTCCCTTTAAGAAAGGGTCTGACTGCATCAAACCAAGGATGAAAATATGCCCAAATGCTAATGCTATGGAATAGGTACAACAGACCTAGTCCACATAAAATCCAAAGGTAGCATCATCAACTGTCACTCATGACCATATCGAACCCATTGAACATTCAGCCTTGAACCACATAACCTGGTATAGCTCCAGGTCAAAGGGTTGGAAAGTGTAATTCTAGGAAGCTGAAAGGTCAACATGATAGGAGGAATTATTAAAGATGAGCAAGCAGTTGTTCAGGGTAAACCACATAAATTTTTTTCAAGACTTTGGTTTTAAAATAAGAGATTATAACCTATCTTCTCAGCAGCTTCTCCAAGTTCAGGTTCAGGATAATAAAACCATGTCATCAGAATTCACTCATTAACTAAGTACTTACTATGAATCAGGAATTGTTCTAGCTGCTGGTTCAGAGTGGTAAATAAAACAGAGAAATGTCTGCCATCATAAATCTTATTCTTATACTTACTACTATTATGTAACACCACTAATTACCATTACTATATTTATACTTGCCTAACTATACTATACTATCTTGACTATATGCCAGGTGGAGATAAATATCAAGAAACTATGGCAGGGAGTCAGAGAAGGATGTGCTGGGGTATTGCAAGATGACACTGGTGGACAAGGAAGCCTCAATGAGAAGGAAATCTGAGAACACCCTGCAGGGGGTCAAGAGTGAACCAGGTAAATGCCTGGGTAGAGGTGTCCCAGGAGGAGAGAATAGCAAGGCAGCCTCACAGGCCAGAGCGAAATGAAGAATGAGGAGAGAGTGAGAAGTAAAGGAAGGTGGGAGGAGGACACAGGGCATGCTGTGGACAGACCTGGGGGCCACTGTACGGATACTGGATCTGACTCTGAGCAGAGAAAGGATTGTTTGACTTTCCTTTTTGGAGGCAGGCCACTGTCTGCCACTGTCTGCTAGTCCTTCTAATCTCTGATACTAGTTATTCTCAAAAGCTGATTCCAAAATACATTAGCATTTAAAATATTTAATAGTTAATAAAGCACCACTTAAATTCTATACCCAAACAAAACACTACTTTCCAAAATGCATCTGATGCTCAAGTGATGCTCTCTGTTTCTTCCTCCCAAGTATTTGGAGAGCAAACATCACATTAGCCACCACAGAAAATGCACCCTCTTTTGGGGCCCTGCAAAGCTGGCGTGACGCAATCTGGTCCTGTGATTCATACGGCACCCAGCACTCCTTCTCAGTCTCAGATGGCAGCGTAACAACAAGGGAAGGTTTCAGGGTTTTGGCACACCTCACCCTCACTATACCGAGTGCTACATATGTGAGTCCGGCTGCTGGCCGGACTCACATACAAGAACTCTTGCATGTACTATTCTCACTTGTTTTGGCAAAAACTGTGGCATAAACAGAAGGAAAAATGGTAAAACATCCTGAGGGAGGAAAAGAGCAATGTGTAGCTTCCTCAGGAGCCTGGAATTTGTTGGAAGGCCATGGAGAGGCACGCCCATATGTGACCTGACACATCCTCAAGCATTGTAAAGGAAGGAAAACATTTACAATGAGTAAAACATTACATCCAAAACATTACATACGGTTGCATTTAAAATAATAAAACTATATTTTTCTTATACTCATTACATTTTCTTTCATGTTCTTTTAAATTTCTCCCCCTGAACCAAAGGAATGACCACAAGCCAGTAGTAAGAAAAATCTAGCCAAGGAAAAGAAGTAAAGGGGTTGAATAATTCTCTACCATTGGCAGAGGGTTCAATATCTAAACCCGAAATATACACTTTACCCAGTATTATTTCTGCGACAATACTAAGATCATATAAGCCCACAGAGCTAACTTAGAAAACTGTTCTGTAATCAAATATCTTACTCCATCTTTTCCTCTGTATGTATTTAGCTTTGATTAATCCATCACATTCTCACATATACAAATGGGCAACTCCTAATTTAAACTTAAGGCCACTAATTACCCATTTATACACACATATATACTATATATAAGCATAATGAAATAAATATATTTGCTTTACAAGTAAATACTAGTTTATTTTAATACCACCAAACTATTTGTTAATTAAGCAAAACAGTGTTTACCAGACAGGAGGAGATCAATAGTTCTGAATCTTCTTTTGTCCAATTGTATGCTGTATATTCAAGGGCATTATTCTCTCCTTGCTGTTTGCACATATAAGCACAGTTTCTTTCAAAAACAGTGCGGATGCCTTTAAACAGAATTACACTAGTAGTGCAACCCATCCCCAAGGTACGGATGTTCAGATTTCTAGCAATCTCTACTGCATTTCCACATCATCGTCCTTGGCTCTTCAGAGCAGGCTCCCACTGTACCATCTTCATGACAGGCAGCTGCCGGCACCAGAACAGAAGGGAAGCTCTGAGCTGTCACACTAGAATCCGCTCCTGCCCAACAGCCTGACAAAAAAAAAAAAAAATCCAGGCTCCAAGTGTTAAACAGGAGGGGTGGTGCAAATGCAATATGACACACCTTGGCTGCACCAAAACCTTTAAAGTATTGTTTTTTCCAATAGATTGCTTCACTGTTAATACCAAAGGACAAATAAGCAGAAGATTTACATGTGGTTACTGGGAAACTGATGGCTCCTATGATTTGCTTCGGATTGCTCTGAACCTCAGAACCTGCCCAAAATGAAAAAAAAAATGGTACCAGACAGCCACCCTGCTGCAGATATTGCTGGAAGGCACAAAGAACGTTCGTCTGCTGCAAGAAATCACTCTCCCAGAATGCTTAGCCTAGCATCTATGTTAGCAAACATCTCTTTCCTTGACCTAAATATGCTGTTGCTTAATCCTGCATCAGCAAGGAACAGAGAAGCAAAAGAAAAAAAAGCCCAAAAACAAGTGAAATCACCAAGATGACTGCTGCTATGGAAACGTGTAAGCCCACTTCAAACAACTGTTTGCATGTGTGGGCAACAGCTTGCTGACAGCGAACCACAAGGGACACAAAATTGCTGTGTGGATCTTGACTTCTGTCCACTTCTTTGCTAGAGAGAGGGCTAGCAAGTTTATGCTGCTTAATAGGATTCTCCCATCTCTGGTACCCAAAGGCACAAATGAGAACATGCATAAAGGATGATCCGGTCCTCCTGAAGCAGCACTTCACTGTGCAATGGTAATACACACTGAAGTCCTATGGCAAACAGGTTATAATTTTTGGTGCATAAGTAATCCAGATCCTTCCACTGCAGAATGAACTCACGGACACTATACTACTTTATGTGTATCTTTGGGGATGGTTAATAGAGAAGCCTGTCATTGATGTAATAATAAGTTGACTCTTGACATTTTCCTCCTAAAAAAATGACAGCAGAATTATGTAAAAAGATACAAGCAAACCCTTTCTACCTATCACATGAATGTGGAAAAAAGTGACTGCTCTTTTCAGATCTGTTCTGATATTCTTCCTTATTTTATAATGTAACCAAGGGTTTTCATTTCGAAATTAGAGTGGACTGGAATGATTGAGTACCTACAATTAGTAACAGAAATGTGTAATGTAGCAAAAGCAGATCTTTAGAGAACACCATGCAGTCACATAATCCCCAAATTACTGTTTTCTATGGCTAGTTTACCTATTAGGCCCCACATATAAGCAAAAATCTAGGTTTTGTCTATTTCCTGAATTTTAATGCTAAAATCTAATAGCCACAGGAGATCAAGAGAGTAGAGATATTGGTCACATGCAAAAAGTAGAGGAATTATATGGTCTAGAATGTTCTATTTCAGAATGGTAATTCTGTTAAAACAGCTACAGTGTTCAAGATCACACCCAAGATCTGACATCAGAAGACCCAAATCTTCATGTGACATAGTAACACTGGCATATAAATAAATGGAAACACATCTACATAGAAACTGAATATTGGAGATTATAAAACACTAGACACACAGGTTAAATTGTATGTTTTGAGAATTCAGAAAATTTACAATTATATTATAAGGGAAACTTTAAAAAGTAACAGTTCATTGAATACAAATAAAGATGGTAACTAGAAATTAAAAACTTAATTTCTTTTTATTGCCTATTTTAGACATTCTGAGTATACAAGCCAGGGAATATTACCTGAGACGCAAAATATTATATATGAACTTCACAAAGCAGTATAAGTGATAACTATCAAGCAAAACTGGAAGCAAACTACAAGCAAACTGGAAACTACTGGTATATACCTGATTTACTTTAAAAGCTCCAAGTTAATATTTAAAACAATGGGAGAGAATGGAATGATTTTTTAACAATCATTCAGAGGAAGAAGAAATATTTCCTAGAAATACATTAATAAGCATTTCAGCAACCACATCACTTTTAAATATTAATCATTTTTCAACGAACAAAATTCATGGACAAGAAAAACTTCAGAAAATATTTAGAGCCAAGGATTCAACAAGGCCAACAAATGGGTTCCATGCTAACAGAAGCATGACAAAAAGAGCCATTCAAAACGTGGACTTGGTGTCACTGATTTTTCTGCGTCAGAACTATCCTGGATTGGTCTAAAGTGATAATTAGCATGAATTCCATCAGAGGATAAGAACAGATGAATGGTATCTA
This sequence comes from Mormoops blainvillei, assembly GCA_004026545.1. Lineage (NCBI taxonomy): Eukaryota > Metazoa > Chordata > Mammalia > Chiroptera > Mormoopidae > Mormoops > Mormoops blainvillei. Next base: position 321,547 of record PVJD01000206.1, on the reverse strand, counting down.
TTGGCAATCAGTTCAGCCACCTCAAGTACAAACAGGGTCTGGAACAAATAATGCCCTTTTTTATTACAAAATCTTTTACTACAAAATCAAAAGCATGTAATTCTATAACATAATAATATCACACTCAAGCACACCACACGATATTTTAGGTGAAATGTTCTAGTTAAAACTATAAATTATTATACCCATATTATTACCCTACCAACCAACCACACTCATACAGGCCTTACTTCTGCCAGACCCTGTATTTCAATTAGGAGATCACACTTACTCTCACATCTTTAAATGTCACCTCTAAGTTACACAGCTCCCAAGACTGGATGTCCTACTTGATTCCCTTTTGAGATTCAAGTCCATGTCTTCCTCTCCTGATGCTCCTATCACTGCCTCACCCTCAGATGGTCCAAATCAATCATGGTTTAATATAACAAACTAGGATAGTATATCCACACAATGGAATACTATTCAGCCATTAAAAAGAATAAGGTACTGATACATGTTACCTATATGGAAGAATCTGAAAAACGTCGAGTTTAGTAAAAGAGGCCAGTCACAAATGGCCTCATGTTATATGCTTCTATTTAAATGAAATGTTCATAACCAGCAAATCCACAGAGTCAACAAGTAGTTAGTGGTTAGCAGGGGCGGGGGAGGAAGGAATAGGGGCTGACTGCTAATGGGTATAGAACTTCTTTCAGGAGTAATGAAAACATTCAGAAATTAGACATTTCTAACATCTACACTATCTATATACAATATGTAGTCTATGCATAAATATACTAAAACCCACTGGACTGAACACTTTAAAAAGGTGAATTTTTATTGTATGTGAATATAATAAAAAACCTGACTCCATTTTTGATGTTTTACTGCTGAAAGCTTACCCCTTTCTTCTCCTCTGTCCCACATCTGGGCAAGCTGAAAGGAAGTTCCAGATGGTTCCCTCCTCTGCTGCCAGCAGGAAAGTCAAACTACTCACCCAGCCTCACCCCTCACCACCACAAAAATCCAAAACCTGTCTCCTTTCCCTGCTCTTTTAAGCCATTTTGGGGCCGGCTTCGGAAAATCCTTGCTCTCCCCTAGGGAGATTCATTACCTGAGTAATAAAATTTGACACACCTTCTTGGGGTGTGTGTGTCTGTGAGGTGTCATTAGTCTCAATATCCAAAGAAAACATTAGGGATTGATCCATCCTGTTTCTGTGGAGTGGTCCCAGCAGTGAATAAAGCTGTTAAGAAAACCTGAGAGAGGGGAGGAGGAAAACATCCATTCTGCCCACGCCATAAGGATGTCAAGTTCCAATAAAATAATAGGAAGGAATTCAACCAAGAAATTACTATTAACAAATATGTAGCTATTGTTTTCTGTGTCACAAAGGATTTACTAAATAACTCAAAACAACCTCCTTGCCTAATGAATTTAACAACTTCTGAATGTTGCTTTGGCCTCGCTTATCAGGAATACACTCCACACATAACATGGGAGGTGTCTACCTTTAGGGTGTGCATTTTAGACCAGGAAACATGGTTCCACACTGTACAAATCACCAGAAAGCCTGTACAAATAATACGTTCAGGGTAAGATCTGCTGGCCCACTTGGTGAACCCAATAAACCTCAGCCATTCAGTCACAGAGACCATATCAAATAGGTCTCAAGCTTTGAGTCCCCACAAGGCATATCCACCTGGAGAAGCTCCCATTTTCAGCCCTCTCCTTGCCAAAGTCCTTCTGTTTTAAATATCTTCTAAGAGTCAGATTTTTTTGACTCGTAGATTTACTGAATACTCTCCCAGGAGAATATGGATAAAAAAGAATCTGATGTGGCACCTAAAAATCTAGAAATACAAACTAGAAGTAATATTGTATGTCAAACAGACATAGCCTTTTACCTAGGTTAGACCTTCAGCCCCACCTTAGGAGGCCAGGAAAGAAGTGAAACTCTGTCCATTCTGCAGTGGCTGAAATGAAGACCTCACATTATGATAGTACATCACACACACTATACCTGCACTTCACAAAACCTAAATAAATGGAGTATGGGTAGAAATCAATCGAACGTGTCATTGTCATTTATTCTATTTAAGTATTATGATAATGACCAGTCCATATGAAAAGCTTATTTCTACCCCTGACAGTACTTATTACATATATTAATGTAGTGAATTCTGCAGAACAAAGAAACCTTATATAAGTTGGCCTGTCAACATCCTATCTATTCTATACTCAATCAGTATAGTCAAAGGTAAGCAGAGTGTCTAACATAGGGCCTAATATACACTACATGCTGAAAAAATGTTGGTCTCCCTTCCTCCTTTTACCCCAAATTTAACTACTTTTCTTCCTTAACATTAAAAGAGTAATGTAGTGCAAGGATATGAGAATTTCAGCTCTAATAAAATCAAACTACAAATTACTTCTGTGGATTAAAAATTGGTTAAAAAGGGAAATGTAGGTTTAGGAGGGGAAAAGAGGGGCTAAGATGGTGAAGACGATGATCATTTCATCAATGATCATTAAGAAGTTTTTTTTTTAACAAGAGAAAATAAGTAAGTGTTATTAAGGAAGGACCTTTTAAAAATAAGGAAAAGGGTCCTGGCCAGGTGGCTCAGGTGGTTGGCACATCATCCCATACACCAAAAGGTTGCAGGTTCGATTCCTGGTCAGCGTACACGCGTAGGTTGTAGGTTCGATCCCCAGTCAGGGAGCCTATGAGAAGCAAACAACTGATATTTCTCTCTCACACTGATGTCTCTCTCTCTCTCTCTCTCTCTCCCTCTCTCTCTCTGTTTCTCTCTCTCCTCTCCTTTCTCCCCCCACCCCCATCCTCCTCCCTCCCCCTCTCTATCTTCCTTCCTCCCTTCCTCTTTCTCTAAAAGCAATGAAAAATTGTCCTCGGGTGAGGATTAAAAAAAGTAGAGAACAGAAAGTTACACAGGTGCCTCCATGTTGATGCTAGAATATTAGGGAGGCAACTAGTCCCTATGGGCTGCTCTAAACACCTGGTAATATCACTTGGTGACCAAGTAAAAGGAGTGGAGGCAACAAAGTGGGCCCCATGGGTCTGAGGGTGGTGGTCTTCCCAGAGATGATCAGTCTCTCAAAAGAAAGGAAAATCCTTCTTTTTTTTTTTTTTTTTCCTGGCAGGAGACCAACTTTAAAATAAAATAGATCTCCTAAGGGAAGAAATGATTGGGTTAAAAAAAAAACCCTGTGAAGCGGAGTATGGTGATTCCTCACAAAATTAAACAGAGAATTGCTACATGATCCACCAAGTCACTTCTGTGTAGGTACACAAAAGGCCTGAAAAGTGGAGCTTTGTAAAGTATTTGTACACGCATGATCACAGCAGCACCATTCACAACAGCCAAAAGGTGGAAGTAACATAACTGTCCAACGAAAGATGAATAAATAAACAGAAGGTGCTACAAAATAATATCTACCTACAATGGGATATTATTCAGCCTTGAAAAGAAAGGAAAGCTTGACACATGCTACAATATGGATAAACACTTAGGACATTATGCTAAGTGAAATAAGCCAGCCACAAAAGAACAAATATTATATGAGTACCCTTATATGATGTACCTAGAATTGACAAATTCATAGAGAAAATAGAATAGTGGTTACTAGGGCCTGGGGAGATAAAGAAATGAAATAGGGAGTTGTTATTTAATGGATATAGACTTTGTTTGAGATGATTAAAAAGTTCTGGAGATAGATGGCTACACACAATATAAATTTACTTAATGCCACTGAATGATAGAAATGGTAAATTTTATGTTACATAAATCTTAATATAATAAACAGGAAAAAAGGGAGGGAGGGAGGGAGGAAACCAACTTACTAGGCACAGCTTTCCTATGACTTCCAGGAACAAGTGATGTAAAATAACAGAAAACCCAGAGGGCAACTAGTCTTTTCTTCTTTCTCTCCCCATACCACTCATAAAGAGAAGAGAAGCCCAAGGAATAGGCTTCGTATTGTTTATTTTCCTCATAGCTATTTTTAATAGTTTATTTGGATTAATTTATACACTATAGTTTACATAATTATAACTAGTAAGTATTTCATCATTCTACTTGGTAATGCACTTGTTAGAAAAACCCTTTGAACTACATACCATCACAGAAAAAAAAAAAAGCTACAAAATGAAAAAACTAACAGTATTTATACAGGTTCCGATTTATCCCTCAACTCGGGAGATGTCAGAACTTCAATTACTGTTATAAGAGGTCACGAAACAAAATCATGGTTTCTCAGGGAGCTCAGTGCTTTGAAGAGGAACCAATAAATCCATAAGTGTCAAATATGAGAAGCTGCTAAAAGAGTTCACCTATCGGCAAAGCTTTACATCCTCTGCAAACATCTCCAGGGAAGGGACAGAGTGAAGGGAAGTTGATGGCACAGAATCAAAATGAACACTATAAGACCAATGTCCAACTGTAAATAGACACTAAGTAAAAAGCAAGGAAGCTGAGCAAACACAATGACATCAGGGGTCACAGTGACTTCTTCTTGGCCTCCAGAAGCCTATTCAAGGAAATTCTATTTTAGGCAGACACATCTGGAAAGATCACTTAGCAGCAAGGTATACTGACTATAAACAACAGAAGAGATACACAGCATAATTCATGTATAAATGCATCCATGAAACAGTTCATGTGCTTCAAAAATGGAGTTTAGGCTGTTAGAAAGGAGTTCTTTCATGTGAAGAGATTGAAATTCAGGTTCTACAAACCTTAAGTAGTTATATAGTACCTATAGTATTTTAAATTTTTTACTGTCATTGGGTCAGTGGAGAAATACTGTCTCCATGTAAAGAAGGAAAGGAAAGAAAAAGAAAAATATAAACATGAAATTTAGTTTGCCATTTTAAAAACTACTGAAATATATTCAGATTTTCAATTAGATTAATCAAAAGGGAATAAGAAATAAAGATATTACAACGGCTACCTATCCAAAACATAGGAGGAAAATGCAATTTTTCAAAACATTCCTATGGTTTTGAAAAATCAGAGTGAAAAGACAAAATAAAATACGTACTCCTTTGTGTAGACTCCCAGCCAGGTCAGAAGGAACTAGATATATCATATGTCCCTGCTTGTGGAGGCTCACAAAGCTCCACTGTCTACCTAATTTCTTTTTAAAAAGACACGAAATTCAGAACATTCATAAAATTCTCTGATATACACAGCCTGTGGATGACTTATGGCTTAACTATAACTGTGTTTTAAAAGAATGTTACTTCAACCACACATTCCCTGATGCATAAATAGGTGTCAGTAGGTCAGAAAAGTGGGAAACGTTTGGGGAAAACCACTCTCCACATAAGAACTGGAGAGATTATAGATACTGCCACCCCTCCATGCCAACTAAAAACAGAGAGGACCCAAAGAAGATATACAAATGTCCAAAGTAAATGAAAAGTCACTGGAGAAATGCAAACCAAAACCATGAGACAGTACTTCATAACTACTAGGATGGCTAACATAAAAAAGACAGTAAGAGTTAGTACAGATATGAAGAAACTGGATTGTTCATACACTCTTGGTGTGAGTGTAAGATACAGCAGCTGATTTGAAAAACAGTCTTACTGGTGTTCCTCAGATGGTTAAGCACAGAGTTACCATATGATCTAGGAATTCCACTCCTAGCTATCTATATACCTGAAAGAGTTATAATTTTTGAGGTATACACAAAAATTTGTACATGAATGTTCTTAACATTATTATTCATAATGGTCAAAAAATAAAAACAGCACAAATGTCTATTAACTGATGAATAAATATGCAGAATGTGGTATATCCACACAATGGAGTATTACTCAGCAATAAAATGAAATGAAGTACTAATACATGCTACATCACGGATGAACCTTGAAAACATGTTAAATAAAAGAAGCCAGTCACAAATGACCACATATTATGTGATTTTTGTTGACATGAAATGTCCAGACTAGGTAAATCTACAGAAACAGAAAATGAATTAGTGGGTTGCCTATGGCTAGGGGGCTTAAGCAGGGTAAAATTGGGTGGTGCCAGCTAAGGGGTACAGGGTTATTTTGCAGGTAATAAAAATGTCCTAAAATTGATTATAGTGATGAATGCACAACTGTGAAATACTGAAAACCATTGGATTGCACACTTTAAATAGGTAAATTATATAATATGTGAACCATATCTCAATAAACCTGTTTTAAAAAGATGGAATATAACAGGGGTGCACCTGTAAAAAGATGAATTTCTTCTGAAAGCGCTCTACCAATCCTTAACAGAATTATCTCTCCACAACATATCACTAACTCCAAAACAATGAATTTCCAAAAGCATTCCTGATGCTGTATATACAAAAGAGTACAGAAGAGAATGTTAGATGATGTCTTCAACAAGAGCCAGTTATTCTGCTTTAAACTTACAGAGACCACTTAAGGGAAACCTTTTGTGTGGTAAATAATTTTGGTTCATTCATTTTTTAAGGCAAGATCTAGGCCTGAGAGCTGAGTTATCTATTCCAATTCAGTCTAAGGAATTTATTTTGCAGATCTTTTCCGATAAAATTTCCATCTCTGCTTTAACCACCAGGCTCTCAAGAACCAAGAAAAAAAAAATAGCATTTGGAGAAAAAGTCAGAGGGGTGGAAAGAATTATTAATAGGGGATCTGAAATTTTATTCAAATCACAGAATTGGCTCTATTTAGGTCACTCCTAAAGGGTCACTCCAGGAGATTTATATTTGAAATGTAAATTTTATTGTAAAAATTTTTTTAAATATTATTTAAATAGCACTGGGCACATCTTTAACAGAGTATGTTACATGGACCTAATTCCTACTACATGCCAGACACTGAATAAAAAATTCAGTCATATGGTCTTATTAATTCTTCTAAACAAATCTAAAAGTTAAGTTTTATAGGTGATCTCATTCATGTCTGCCATTCTTTGACCTTGTTTTAAGAATACAAGATTCCCACAGAAGCCCATCCTTCTGCATGGGCCCACTAAAGGGTTATAACCAGCACTAACATCAGGGGAGTGGAGGTTTGAGATAAGTAGCCCACTAGTTCAAATATCTCCTTAGACCAGTAGCTTTCAAAGTACTCTCACTACAAATTCTATGAAATTAATTTTATATCATGATACAGTAAATCTGTGGAATATTTCCCCCTAAAATATGTACTCTTACAACAAGCTATGCTATTTTCTTTTCTTTTTCAGCTTCTCACATCTACTCTAGTTAATGGAAGGGAAAGAAGGGAGGGAGAAAGAGAACTGGCCACAGCCCACTGAACTGTTTCCAGGACCCCTATAACCACAGGGGACTACATGGGCTACAGTGTGAAAAACAAGACGCGTACCAGTTACCAAGCAGCTTCTGTCGGCACTTGGAATTCACTAGTCTCACCACATCTCATTACCTACAAGCAGCTGGCCCAATAGAAGAATGGAATGGCCTACTAAAGACAAGAGTTCTAAGACAACAGTTCTGAAAGGATGGAGTTCTGTCTTATACAATAACTATATTGCTTGGATCAGCTGTCTCTCCTAAAATCAGAAGACACTGACCAAGGAATCAAGGGGTAAAAGAGGAGTAGCTCCTCTCACTATTACCTTAATAACACATTCAAAGAACTTTTGCTTCCTATCCTTGCTGGTTTTAAAGGGAAGAATGCTCCCATTAAAGAGAGACAACACTGTACGGTGAATCAGAAGGTGAGACTGCCACCAGTCCATTTTCAGTTCCTCAAACCACTGGACCAAGAGGCAAATGAGGAGGATACTCTACCATCTGGAGTAAGAGGAAACAGTTTTGCTGCTTCCAAATGGGTCAGGAAGGACTACAACTAGAACCCAGGGTGGATTCTTCAGAGCATTTACTGCTGATTATATTGCAAATAGTAAAAGTTCACGGAAAACCACAGCATTCCAAAGAAAGGAAGATCACTGAAAATTCAGACCTTCCAATAAATTACTCTAATCAGTTGAGGTCCTGCCTGAGGGTAAAGAAAATGTTATGAGTGATAGGAGAATGAAGATATAAACATCAGCTGCCAAGTGGCCAGTTGGAGACATGGGCCCTGCAGCGTACTCCCTTATTGCTTTCCTGCTTGGTGGTGGGAGGGGGGAGGGGGTGGTTTGCATGTGTGTATGTGTACCAATTTCTTCTATCCTCCTCCTTCTTGTATCACTTCATACAAACACTGTTGTTGAAATTTAACTCTACAACTTAGACTTTGGGTAGACCATAGATATATATCCATGCAAGACTGCAATGAATTTAAGGATTAATTAACAAAGCCCAGAGATAAATAACGTGTGTCTCTTTGAAGATGGATACAATGACAAATGAGACTGTGACTCCTTGTTTTGGGGAGCCAGTGAGAACATCTTCATTTGCATGAGGAGTATCTGTCTTCTGTTAGGCTGAAACAGTCATTTTTGTTCTATGTAAGTTCAGATATGTGTGGACGGGTAGATCTGCATGCTGAGTAGTCCAAGGGGTGGACTGTGCCAGTTATTACGTTATTATCTCCCAGTTCCAACCACACTCAGTTCTGTGATGCTAGTTAGGTCTGGAACTCTGAAAACCACATTGTGTTGCCAGTTGGCTCCCTGTTAGATTTGCCACCAAGAGCACCAAAGGGAAACTGCAAAGCTGGGGCAGGAAAAGGAACTTGCTCTTTGGTGAGCAAGTGCTTTGATTTCCTTATTTCACCCAGCAACACTTCTTCACCCTGGCAGTAGCAGTTCCTTCCTGTGCAGCAGGTGAATCAGGTTTGCAGTTTTGCCAGCACTTACAGAACCATCCTCACTGCACCCCCTCAGAAACACCATCTCCAGGCACCCCGCACCACTCCTCAGAGGTCTGGGTTTCAGTTCCGTAGGGTCCCTCCTCTAAGCTTCTAAGATTTAATAACACAATGTTATCCCTCGGTTCCCACCCACCCCCCCCAGCCCCATGGCTGATGGCTGCTTCCTGCAGCCACTACTTCTATAATATGTTCATGTAAATTACACCTCGATGAAGCTGTGAAACAAAAGAGTTGGAAAAACATTTTGAAGAAAATTTAGTGTCAAAGGCAAATGAAATAAATCATGATAAGAAACCACAATGCACTGATAAGTAAAATGAAATGCTTGTGTCTGGACATACATATAATTACGTGATAAATATAGCATGCCTAAGAACCAAACAATTTTAGCAAATGAAATGTCTTTCTTTCAAGCACTTAAGAATAGGTCTGGAGTGAGGCATTAAAGAAATGCCCACCTTGAGTGAAAGCTGTTTTGATTGCCTCAAAACTAAACAAACAGGATGGCACCAGCATTCCGATCTAGCTGATGTCATTAAAGAGGAAGATGCTGTTTTAAAGTTGAGACAATTCTTTTGTGTGAGGGGATGGGCTTTTTTCTCCCCCTTAGGAACACCTCTTACCAATGATAGTGACATTGACAAAAAAGACAGATTGATAATGCCTCATTACAAAACAGCAAAGACTGTCCCTAGACATCAAATACTGTACAACTAAATATATCATACATATCACTGAAATTGTGCTTGACATTGAAAACAAACTTGAACTCGGACATCATTACAATGATATATTACAAGAGATCTCTAAAGAAGGATACACTGCCTCCACTAAACAAACCATTCATACAGGTAAGTACTTTTTTTTAAATGAATGGCTCAGATTTTCAACTCACTTGTTGATTCCTGGGTGATGAAAAATGTCCATGCTTCCTACAGAGAAAAGAGCTATTTAGCCCAAGGTTTATATTTTATTCATATTTTATATTCATATTTTAAGATTCCCCCAAATCCATGTAAAATATCTCAAAAAGGAATATATTGATAACATAGATTTTATGATATCTTGTTTTTAATAATTAATGTTTAAAAAGCAGGTATTTGTTATAATTTTTTATAATTTTTAATAATCTTTGTTGCTTTTATGGTATAAAATTATTTTATGTGATAAAAACCCAAATTTGTAGCATTCTGCCTAAGGTATGGCACCTACAAGCTGAATTTAAGAGAGATCTCTTTAAATGTTATCCAGGAATTAATAATTAAACAATGAGACATGGGTCACCTACATAATCCCATTACAGATGAAAAACCAAGGCTCAGAAAAATAAACTAATTTACCAAAGTCAGAGCTGGTATGGGAATATGAGCCAGGGCTTCCTGGCTCCTAAGTCCCTACTTTTTCCAGCATGTCACAAATCCCATTAACAATAGCAATGATTTTGTTATATTAGTTCATTAAAACACAGTTGGTCCTCTATTTGAGAAACCTAAGGCTGGGGCTAGGTCCTTTTCATCAACTGAAAGGAAAGGTGCACTCCTCAAAGCCAAAGGGCATCAAAGAAGATCCTCAACAAATAGCCAGGTGTCATTTGTATTATCCTAGACCTCCCACCAAAACCTAAAACAGCAAAAATGATTCATGTAAAGCCAAGGTAAAGTCTCTGTTTGAAGGCTGCCTCAATTTCTGCTCAGAATATAAATTCCTCACTTCCACAGAAGGTGAGGAATCATTTTTACTGTACTTGATGAGAACCACAGGGAATTCAGGGACTGAAGTCACAGTTACCTGCTTAGGGTACTCCAACAAAACCCGTAATGGGAGGAAGAGATTAGAATCTTCCAAGATCCACAAATGAACAAACTCAACACCACTCTAAGAAGACATGTTTCCTAATTTCATAATAAACAATAGCTTGATTGTACCTATCAGGTGATCAAAGAAATACCTTGATAATTCAGTATTTTCTGGGAAAAATTCATGAAGAAAAAATTTCTTCTTTTAATGTTATCAGAGTCCCCAGTGTAAGTCACTGGCTGGAAGTCACCAGGAGATCAAGGTTCATCCTTACGCTAGTGGCCTCAGTCCAAGAAAGTTTCTCAGTTTTTATTTTTCACCCAATGCACAGGAAAATGGCCATATATTAATATACTTAATGTTACCTCAGTGCCAATGAAGATTCAGTAGAAGTTATGTACTAATGTTAAAACTAATTCCAAAATCCATGCAAATATAGGAAACCCTAAGAACCCTCTATTTGGGAAAGAAAAGACTGAGGCCAGGTCCTTTCCATCAATTGAAAGGAAGGTACTATAATGTATTAATTTATATACTATAAATGGAAGTGGGCTTGTTGTTTTGTTGCTTTTTCATTGAAGATACCAAATCTGCATAATTTTAAAGAAATTCTGAAGAATCTGCTTCCAAATATCACACTCTTTTGTACTTGGCAATCAACAAGAACGTCAACCGATGTGAAAGTCTTTATTCGACAGGTGTCTATTTAACTAAAAATTATGAACAGAAACTATAAATGGTGAAATAACCCATGTCCATAGAAAGTTCAAAGCTTCCTAAAAATGAAAGTTTTAATATCACTTCATTAAACAGTAATAGTGGACTCCAGTGGTCTAAGATAGCATTGCCTTTTAGGAACAAATGTGTCAATAATTGTTAAAGAATAGCTTCTTGCTATGAAATCTAAAAATCTTAAGACGTATGATGTTTTAACATAACTGAGCACAGATTACAGATTTAAATCAAAATGGCTTCTTTCCTGGCGATCAGGTGTGAACTAAAAACTGAGAAATATCTTGATGCTACTTTTTATTTCTTACAGATCATTTAATTTAGCCAGGCCAAGTAGTAGAGAATGTAAAGACAAATGCTCCCTCTGAGCTCTAAAACAGAAAATCTGAATATGGAAGACAAATTAGATGTACAAGATCTGGGCTATTCTAGAAAGACCAATATGTAAAAATCACTAAACACCAGTGTCGCCCTAAAACAGAAGAGGCTATTTGGGAGGAAAGGAAAGTGCCCCAGTGTGTGCTCTCCAGGAAAGTGACACTGCAATAAGAATGATCTAAATTACCTCAAAGATCCTTTCGGGTCCTGCAATTTGATGGGTTCTCCACTCTATAGGCATTGACTGTGAGTGTAATTCCAGTAAGACAAGACAACAGCTACGGTGTCTTTGGTTACATGGGTGAGCTGAAGGGATGGTCAGGGAGGCCCAATATGCCTAACGTGTCTGAGGTACACTTTAAATATTGCCTCGTTACAAGTAAGGATGCTGAGGCTCAAAGATGTTTAAAGATGGCATGATCAAACAGAGTACTGAGTGTCTGACCTAGAATAGCTGTAAGCGCTCATCCCCGGATTGCAGACTAGAACTCTTTCTACTCCGCCATGCTGCTTCTCTGTCAGGGCCCCAGGGAACCTCACATATTCCTTACTCACAGAAGTAGTAAGTAAAAGAAAAACTTATAGAGGGTGAAAAAAACACAGATCAAAATGCCTGACCAGCTTCAGAGGGGTCTGCAATATGGCTCTGATGTGAAGACCAGACCTTTTCTTCTAACTTTTAATCATGAAATATATTCAAAGCATGTGCTCCATCTAGTGGATTCAAGTAAGACCCTCAGGATGAGGGAAATGCACATTTTCAAAACTGCTCAGTTCATGTAATTCTGAAGCATTCGTTATCCCATACCTCTACCCAAAATAGCAGCACTAAAAAGAGATTATAAAGATAAGAGGCTTTCAAGAGTCAAAGATGAAGTCATTCAACTGATTAAAACTGTACTATAAACTTGCTTCCTCTTCCCTGTTCTCATTTTTCCCCAACATATGTAAGGATTCAGCGAGGTGGCTCCCCTCACAAGTAATCAAAGAAGCTGTCAGGTGGCACACACCCAGCAAGTCTAACTTAGACCTGACTTAGAAACTCACAGATATTCTATAGTCCCTTGACATTACTGAGGTTGCTAATCATCTTAAGTCCAAGAGTAGACCTTCCTCTCAAAGAAAAAAAACGAGAGGTGGTGAGAAAAAGCCAACCTCAGAAGTCAGCCAAATTACCTGGTCTTGCCAAGCTTCTGAATGTAGCAACCTTCAGTAAGTCATTTATTTAACCTTCTGCATCAGCTCCTCCTCAGTATAACATGGACGGTGGTATACCCCAATGGGGTTCTGTGAGGATGAAGAGGGGTGGCTGATGAGAGGCGCCTCACACGCTTTCTGGAGGACCACAGCACTCAGTGAGTGGAAAAGACACACACACAGATGGATCTAAGTAGGCTCACTCCTCCAGTTTATGGGTTCTTTCCCTCCTTTTCTTCACCTCCAAATTTATTTTTAAAAGGTAATACAAAGGGCAACTGAGTTGCTGGAAGATAGGGAGATACATAATAAGAAGGTACTGTCCCTTATTCAGTGACCAAAACATAGGCAGTAAAGATAGATGCCACAAGTTGAAGTGAAACAAGGTGGGTCCTTATAGGCCATATTAATGTGTTTGGATTTCTTCCAACAATCAGTGGGGAGCCCCCAGATTATCTTTCCATGTCCCCAATCTGTCACAGTCCCACACTGTTCCAAAACTTTGTCAACCCATTTCCTAAAGAATGAGGTAGAATACTCTTAACAAGATGGCATTCTGTCTTCTGCCTCAGCTTCTCAAGTTCTGTGTCAACTTTCATATGCCTGCTTGCCCAAGACTCATGTGTTAAGTGCTGAAAAAAGATCGTAACTCTCAACCTTTCAGTTTTGAATCAGCATATTTAATATTATGTAGTAAACACCCTCAACTCCAATTAAACTGTTAAATGTAACATAATAGAAAATATGAATGAACACTGTCAGAAATTATTGGTTGCCTCCAAAATCTCTCCTCCTCTTTCAGTATAATAACAGGAGTATTCGTGGGCTTATGCCCACCCAGCCAAGAGTATGTTTCAAAGCCTCTCCTGCTATAGGTATGACTATACACCTATGATCTGGGTAATGGGATATAGGTTGAAATGATGTGTGCAACTTTAAAGTCATGCCCTTAATGAGAAAGAGAATGCTATTCTCTTACCATCTCCCTTTCCTGCTAACCAGAATACGGACAAGTCAGCAGAAGCTGGAGTAGCAATTACCTAAAACTAGAAAGAAGAATGATGTTGTGGAAGATGAAAGAACAACATAGAAGGAATCTGGGCTCGAAAATGGTAGAGTCATTAGTTAAGCCCACACTGTATAGATTTGGACTATTATGTAAGAGAGAACTTAACTTCCATCCTTTAAAAGTCACTGTTTTTTGGTCTTTTGGTCTTTGAAAAAGTTAAATCCTAACTAATACTGAAATAACTACAAACCTGAAAACAAACATTTACCCACTATACAAATATTGATTGGGAACCTACTAGGTGCCAAGCATAGTACAGACTCTAGAAATACAATTGAGAATAAGATTCAGTTCCTGCACTCTAAGAGCTCACACTCTGATGGGCTTTTTAAGACTTTGGATTATAGTATTAAAAAAAGAAGATAACGTGAATGTACCTAATGCCACTGAACTATACACTGAAACAATGTTTAAAAAGTTAACTTTATGTTATGTATAGTTTATAACAGTAAAAAAATGCAAAAAAGAAAAATTCAGAAAACAAAATTTAATTCAGTGACTTAAGGTTTTTAAATTATATACCTAATAAAGGCTTTTATCTAGATATATGAAGAACTTTTGAAACTCAATGATAATAAAAAACAATAAACAATAGATAAATAATTTAAATGAACACTTAGCAAAAAAGGATACACAGAAGGTAGTACATGAAAAGATGTTCAGCCCTGACTGGTGTGGTTCAGTTGGTTGGGTGTCATCCTGCAAAGCGACAGGCTGTCTGTTCAATTGCCAGTCAAGGCACATGCCTGGGCTGCAGGCCCAGTCCCCAGTCAGGGCCAGGGCGTGTGCGAGAGACAACCAAATGATGTTTCTCTCACACATCAATGTTTCTCTAACCCTCTCTTTCTCCCTCTCTTCCTCTCTCTCTAAGAATAAAAAAATAAAAAAATATATATATTCAACGTCATTAGTAATCAGCAAATTTTATTTTAAAACTCAACAGGCTACTTCTACACACTTACTAAGATGGTTAAAGTTAAAGGCCAACCATAGCAAGTGCTGACGGGGATGTGAAGCAAAGGGTCCCAAATACACTCTGATGCACTGTCAATGAAAATATAAAACAGTATAGCCACCTTAGGACATAGTCTGGAAGTTTCTTGAAAAGCAAAACATTCACCAACCATATGACCCAACCATTCTACTGTTAAGATATTTACCCAAAAGAAATTAAAACATGTACCCACACAAAAACTTATACACAGGTATCCGTGGCAAATTTATTTGTAATAACCAAAAACTGGAAACAACCAAAATGTCCAAGTGAACTGACTAACTGATTGACAGACAGATAAATTATAGGGTACCTAAGCAAATGTTACTCACCAATAAAAAGGAATGAATATTGAAATATGAAACAGCATAAATCTCAAAATAATTATGCTGCATGAAGTAATGACACCAAAAAAGTTCATAACGTGACTGTGTTTTTTTATGAAAACTAATTTATAGAAACAGAAAGATCTGTGATTACCTAGGAATGAGGAAGGAACAAGAAGGGTGGATTACAAAGGGGCACAAGGAGACTCTGGGAGTGATGGGTATGTTCACTATCTTGAACATGGTGATGGTTTTATAGATGACAAAACTTATGTTTGTCCTGGTTGGGGTGGTTCAGTGGATTGAGTGCTGCCCAAGAACTGAAAGGTCACCAGTTCAATTCCCAGTCAAGGCACATGCCTGGTTTGCAGGCCAGGTCCCCAGTTGGGGGAATGCAAGAAGCAACTAATTAATGTATTTCTCACACATCGATGTTTCTCTCCCTCTCTTTCTCCCTGTCTTCCCAATCTCTAAAGATAAATGAATAAAATCTTTTAAAAAATAAAAAATAAAAACAAGTAAATTAACCTTAAAGAATTTATTATATTTTTTAATTTTAAGTATATGTAGTCTAATGTATGTCAGTTATCCTCAACAAAGCTATTTAAGGAAAAGGTCTTTATGATAGCATTTTCACACGAAGACTCAAAATTACATTCATCACTTTTAGTTTGAACCAATCCAATTCCGATTATGCTCTGAAGTTATCAAAATACCCTAATTAGTAAGATGAAAAGTTGACATTGTGCCTTTTTAACGCAAAACAAAATTGACTTCTGAAAAAGGGAAGAAGAATGTGCACTTCACACTGCTCTTTGAAAAAAAAGAATTTCAGTTGTCCCCCATGTCATTTTTGGCTTCTCCCATGGGAAAGTACGTTGACACTCAGTGTATGCACAGGTATATTCTTCAAAGGGGGGTTAAGAAAGAAAAAGATTAAGTGGTACCTAGAAGTTATCAAGCATTAGCGGATGAATCAAAGTTCTTCTAACTGCATTAAGAGAATTTCTCAAAACACAATGAAAAACTCATAAATATATAATATCTGTTGGATATCTTGGAAGCTATACACACATTTGGTGCTTGACAATTACTGTTCCACACCATCCTCTGAATAACTGTAAAACATAAAAAGGGCAATTTAACTTTATAACCTATTTGATTTATATCTACTTACTTCATTAGAGAATTTCTAAATAAAAATCTATGCTACTGCATTTGCTATCTACACCCAGCATGAAGTACCAAAATCTTTCTGAAAACATCTGCTGTAGATTAACTTTTTAATGCATTCTTTTAAAAACAACATCTGTTTGGACAATAGATCCACTACATAAACTATTTTACTTTCTGAAGTTAGGAAATATATTGTTTTGTACATATAATAATTATGTTAATAAAGTATCCATAAATAAGACTGGATCTTAAAAGTCTTAACATTCCAGCTCACAAAATAAACCCTATAATTTATGGGTGTTAAAATGGCTCTACAATCCAACTTTTAAATGACATTATTGTCAACCATGACTCACGGGAAGAAAACAATGCTTTTTATTTCTTAACACTTGGGAATTGTTTTATTTTTAACTACTAAATAGAATAAAACCCCATTCTCAAATGAAACTGTGGGAAAATGTTACAAAGCAGAGAACCTGGTAGAAAGACATACATGTAATAACTTTAATTGAATATTATTAGTAAAAAAGCATAATGGCTATTCTCTACAAAATGATGCCACTCTTTAAACAAGCATTATACTTGGTAGAGGAAATAGAGCAAAGAAGTAATTCATTCCCACAAAGGCCTCTGTCTAGCAGAGTTTTCTACACAAGATGGGAAGCCCAGCCCATCCTTGGGAACAGACTCTTTTTCCTCCTCCATATTTGCTCAGTTATCAGTACAGCCAGCACCGTCAAGGAGACCAAGCACCATTATATTACTTTAATTATAAATATCTGTATGGACTGCCTTATAGGATGGGTGTGTGTGTGTGTGTGTATTTTTTTTTTTTAATAATACTGAGAGGGTGCTCAAAATCCAAAGGGGATCTAGAGTCAGACAGTCCTGGTTTGAGGAGTTTCAGCTCCCTTGCTTACTGAACAAGTTACTTAACCTCTCTAAGGCTCAGTTTTCCCATCTGTTAAAAGGGGACAGTAATAGTACCTACCTCTAGGATAGTAACTATTCCATAAATGCTAGCCATCACTATACAGTTCTTTTTATGTCACACTCAGCAGGAGGGACATCTGCAAGTATTGCTGAGGTCTGAATGAAAATAGGAAAAACTTGACACTAACTCTCTGAGAAGCCAAAGATACCACCATCAGAAATACATAAATTTCAGACAAATATGTAAAGTGATTGTGTAAATTTTGCATTCTACTACAAAATTCAGTCCACATATTGGACCAGAGATTTAATGGTAGCATAAAACATTGTTCCCCAAATTTAAGTACTTATTCACCAAACATTTATGGACAGCTCTTATTCTGTTCCAGACTGGAGGGAGAGGATACACAGGGGGAAGACCTGGTCCCCTCCTAAAGGAGCCCATGACAACAGGAGGTGGGGAGATTAGGGATAGAGAGGGGAGAAGGGAGGACACAACTCATAATATTTAGAATATGCTGACCACCCTTTCCTGCCTCGCTGCTCCAAAGCATCCCTGCATGAGATGATCTTTCCTAAGTCAGCAATATAACAAAAGACGGTTTTATTACTTTAACACAAACTAGAATGAAAACTGGTTTGGCAGCCCACACAAACATTTGAAGAGTTGTTTTTCCTGTTCCTAGGCATTCTACTCACACCCAAGGTGGGCCCTGCAGAACCCTTTGTTCTGAGGCATTTAAGAGCTATCAAGTAACTCTGGGGTTACTGGGTGTGAGGGGGTATATTAGTCCGCTCAGGTTGCCATAACAAAGTGCCACAGACTGGATGGCTTACGCAACAGAAATATTATCTCACAATTCTAGAGATCAAGGTGTTGGCAGGGTTGGTTTCTTCTGAGGTCTCTCTCCTCAGCATCCAGACGGTCATCTTCTCCTTTTCCACGTGGTCTTTCCTCTGTGTGTCTGCGATCTGATCTCTTCTTATAAAGACATCAGTCATATTAGATTAGGGCCCACCCCAATGATCTCATTTTAACTTAGTTACTTTTTTTAAGACCCAGTCTGCAACTACCACCACATCCTGAGGTACTGGTTAGGATTTCAAAATATGAATGGCAGGGGGCACAGCTAAGCCTATATGAACAGGAAGGACTGAGCATCCATGGCTAGCAGGTGTCTAACCTGCAGCCCAACACCAAATCGTAAATTTACATAGAACATTATAAGCTTTTTTTGTGTGAATACGTGTCGCAATGTATTTAATGTGTGGCCCAAGACAACTCTTCTTCTTCCAGTGTGGCCCAGAGAGGCCAAAAGGTTGGATATCCCTGGCTAGAGTATCTTTGAAAGGAATACAAGGAGGCATGAAGATGTTTAAGCAGGACAGCAGGAGAAAATAAGCTACTCTCTCCTACTCTGTTTGAGAGAATATGTACTGGTAAGCAGATACATTTTTTTCCTGCTTTCTTGATACTCTTCTGTACATTTTAAATACTCTACAATAAGATATGAATGAATTACCTTGATGTCAGAAAGCATCACTTGAGTTGGACACCTAATGAACACCTTAGGGTGACTCTGGTATACTTTCTAGTCATCAGAATACAGATGGAAAGTATAGTGAGTTGAATGGTATCCCCTCAAGTGATGTTGAATATGTTCATGTCCCAACCTCCAAAAACTGTGAAAAGGGGTCTCTGCAGATGTAACAAAGTATCTTGCGATCAGGTCATCCTGGATTACCTGGGTAGACCCTAAATCCAATGACAAGTGACCTTAGAAGAGGCAGAAGAGAAGACACAGGCCCAGAGGAGAAAGCCATGTGAAGACAGAGGTACAGACTGGAGTGATACATGCCAAGGACACCAAAAGCTAGAGGTGCCTTCAAAAGAAGTACAGCCCTGCCAGATTTCAGATTCTGAAACTGCGAGAGAACAAGGTGTTTTAAGCCACCAAGTTTGGAATAATTAGTTATGGCAGCCCTAGGAAATAAATACAGAGGCCAATATTATTAATACAAGAAGTCTGTAAGAATTTTCTGGTCACCTTTTATTGGCATCCTACAGTCAGGCACATTTATTTCTGTTGTAGCCAATAATTCTAACAAACTACAAGGTAGGTATTAACTCTGTTCTACAAATAGTCCCTGATGCACCAAAAGTTAACTTGCTTGAGATTGTGCAGCAAGATATGGTTGAGCAGCATGTCACACCCCTGAATCCTCTAAATGAGGTCTTTTTCCTATACCTCCATGCCTCCCATCCAAAAAATGTGTTTGAGTTGACTGCGCTGTCCAGGTTCCTCCTTCAGTCTAGCAGCCACCCCCTACCCCCACCTGGCTGTCCTAGAGGGCAGGGTGACACTTCCCAGGCTTCTAGATTCCCTGTCAAACAAGGAAGCAACCTGGAAATATGTTTAAATTTGGGCTGAAATATGTTAACACCGATGACTTACTACTCCCCAAGTGTTTACAGTTTTAGGCATTTCATTTTCTGTGGAATTAAAAGATTTGTCATTGTTATATAAAGACGGCCTCTATGCATTAGCCCCTAGATAGCTTATCTCTTTACTGCAGGCTGAGACTGGTTAGCTCGAAAGCCCACCAGCACCAAACACACATTTTTACATATCCAATTATTTTAAAAATAGCACAAGCAGGCAGATTTTTAGCCGGTAAGCCTGCTTTACATGCCCCATGAACCTCACCTTACATTGATAAGATAGGATCTTATAGGGTTAGGAACGGAAGCTGAGGACACCCCAGAGGGACCTGGGGATTTTAGGTAGGCAATAGTAATAATGGAGAACTGGCTTTCCTACAAGAATCATCTTGTCCGTTGCCCCACACTCAGCTCAGCTCTTCTCTTAAGCCCTCCGAGGCCACACACATAGCAAATTCCAGTGTTTGCTCACCCCTGCCCTCACCACCAGCCTCTGAATATCTGGCTATTGTAGCTGGGACAACACTGGTGTGACCACCCCTCCACACTAGCTGGCACCAGAGGCCTCTAGTAAATGTTTGTTGAATGAACGTGAGCACTTAACATTTACATGTAATTACTGTACAACCCAACTGTAATTCTTATATGACATACTAACTTTGCTATAAAGTTATCTGCTAACAATAGCTCAGGGAGGTTCAATCATGGTTTCTTGGTCACAAAGCATGTTCAACTGCTCCAGCAGCATTGCTGAACAGTCCTTCAGAAGTGGAAAATCAGGGCCAACTCTTGACTATTCACTGCCCCAAGTTTTAGTAAGCAAATTGATCTTAAACACAGACACTTAAGAGAAACAACTGGCCAGCTCTCTTGCAATTATTTCTGGTGGAATCACTGACTCAACAAACAAGAACCCTGCAGGCAACTCAGCCACAGGCAGGATAGTACTTATGTTTGTCTCCTTAGCAGTAAGCAGGATGCCTGGTATACAGTAGCGCATTAATAAATGCTTACTTATCCTGAGGTTTCCTGCAGTAGCAGATGCTTCTTTTAGTTGAGGTGTTTCAACCTCTGGCAACGACAAATGTCCCCTCACCTGGCTGAGGGCCCCAGCCAAACCAACAACACTCAGGACGGTGATGTGGTGGCAACTGGAAAGAAAAAATAAGCCATTATTTCTGAAAACCAGGATTGATGCCTACTCCTTTATTTTAAAGTAGTACAGAATAACTATACACTGATGCTTTATAAAAGGGCAAATTTTGCCACAAAAATAAAAAAAAAAGAATTTAGAAATCCAAAAGCTTAGAACAAGGAACAACTGAGTTATCTTAAAAGATACATACTTTGGGCCCGCTTAGTAATCGTTTCCATACTGACAATGGGTTGAAGATAAGAGCAATCATTTTCCCCACTACAATGCAGTTTTTAAAACCACAGAGTAGAATAAAAGAACTGTATCACCTGATTATACATGCAACTGCTTACATCACACATATATGTGTTCCTTCATTTCTTCATATGTTTTTCAGGGACAGGATGGGATTTTATCACACTGAGAGAAAAAGGGGGCAGGCTTCCACCCTAATTCCAGCCCCCGCAAAATATCCACCATCTGACCACTTAGCAGCACCCAGGTGGATAGGCTTTCTGCAAGAGATGCCTTACTTCACTAATTAGCATTTTTTAAGTGTCTGTCACTAACAAAACAACCGGGAAATTTCTAAAGCAAAGACAGAAAAGGTAGGAACTCCTGTTCCAACATCAGCCACCCCAGACTCAGCAGAAGCAAGTTGAGAAACAGCTCCCACCTTGTGTTTTCCTTCTTGGAAGATAGGAGGTAGAACACTCACCAACAGGCTTTGCTGGAATGACGCCCATTGGATCTGAGTAGGAGGATCCTGACCTTGGGGCCACACGCATTACATAACTAAAGGCTCCACAATAGAGATTAAGGGAGGAAGTAGTTTGTTGGTTTGGAGGTTTTCAAAAGGAGGAAGGATTTTACACTTAATGTGCTAACCCCCTTAGCTCTATCCTGGAAAACAGCAATTAGAAGAAGGTTGCCCAACTTTTAGGACCTGTCTTAGCAGCAAACACCCTACAGAGCTTGCCCAGTTATTAAGAGAGACGTACCTGACAGGAAAGTCAAGGGCCGAGGAGGGGTTGGTCCTAAAGAGCCACTGTGAATCACTACTGTGTTAAATACATTGAGTGTATTTCATACACACCCTCAAAACCAGTTTTATTCAGAGTATAAACTTAGATACCATATCTGGTTCTGTCTAAATCCATCACTTACTTTATCTTTATTCTTATATCTAACTCCTAACCTCCTGCTCTCCTAAAGAGATCCCCAGAAATATATCATGCTTAGCTTCACACCTGCCCAGATGCTACAAAATGTAGCTCTGAATGCTTCTTAAAGGCTCCTGTTTAGGTTACACCTCAAGTGAAAATCCATCTTGAAATTTCGTCTCTCTCAGGCTGAATGTGAAAAAGAGAGCAACACTGGATAAATCAAAGTTTAATCTCTTGTGTCCCTAATAATTAATATATAAAATATTTATTTAAAACAATGCCAAAGAGCCACTGAAATCTGTGCAATTTTTGGACTCACATGAACCAAGCCTATCACTTAACTTTCCTCAGTGCTAAAATTTCACAAGATGATAAGCTATAATTAAAATACATTCCAGTTAACCCTGGAAGTAAAGTGTGGCCTATTTACACAAAAGAATTATATATTATTCTTGATTTCCTCAGAAAACAGTCTTCCCAATGGGATCACCTCAGGATGAATGATTGCTGGGGTGTAGATTCCAGGTCTCCCTAGACGGGGCCGAGAGCCACCACACTGAGAAATATGGGGCTGGACACTCGGCCTGGTCATCCAAATGCTCGGGTTTCAAATGAGCACTTCCGTTACTGTCAAGGTCCTAAAATTACACAAGAATTAGGGGTTCTGTTTTCAATTTTTAAATTTATTTGACCCAAGAATGTCTTCTTCATTGCATTGTTTTTCACTCCTGAGGTGTTTAAAAGTAAACGAAAAATTAAAAATGAACTCCATAGTCAAGCTTGTTGTTCTAAGAAGCACCAGCCTTGTGCAACAGCTTTTCCTGCAGCGTCCCTGGACACAAACTCAACATTTTGCTATCCCCTCCTTTTCCTTCCCTATTTGGAACTCATTTCTTGCTTTCCCTATAGTACTCCTCAATAGCAGAGCTCCTACTAGTCAAATAATTGGCTCTGATACAAATTTCATCCTGGCAAGGTCTTAGTCAGCGGGAGGCAGGGACCACAATGGCAGCAAAAGCATTAACCCAACACTGGCGTCAATGTCAATGCTGATGGTACATTCCATTGTGCTTCAAGGTTCTGGGAAATGTTCACATGGTATTAAAAATGATTCACCGTTGTCCATTTCTTGGTTTACTGTTTTGTTTGTTTGTTTTGTTTCAAAGATCTGGCAAGATTTTCACCAAACTATGGGTCTGGAGAAAAGCAAACGCAAAGACAGCCTGTGGGTGACCACGACTCCAGGCTTCCCGGATTCACGCGTCACTCCCATTGCTTAAACGTTCACGACTCTGCTACTATCTGGTGCTTACTCTGGAAGAGAAGATTAAGGTGGAATTTTTAATATTGAGTATTTTGTGTTTATCAAAGCAACATATATACATATCTAAAAATATAAATAGAAACAGAGTGCTTATAATGGAAAGCAAGTGCAGTCTGGTTCATCCCACTCTACTCCCTGCCTTGCTCCTCAAAGGCAGATCCTTTCAATGACTTCGGTGTTTCTCCTGGTAGTTCCCGTCATACCTCTAATACACAGATTTTCTAAATTTACCCTTTCTAAGCATTTCCAATCAACTGTCTACTATGAGAAATAAAGACAGCACACAAATAATACTCCTATCCTCACACAATGTCGCTATTTTTAGGTCTCTTTAAGTCACCCTTGTAACTTTATGTAACATACTTTCTTATACTAATCCATAACTGACAGACAGTTTCTGATAACCTCTCATTTTGTAAAGATACCAGTACTAAAAAATGAAATCTGAATCACAGGAATTTAGTTTTGCTACTGATATCAGCTGATAAATTATGTGGCTGAGAATGGAATGAAATGGAATAGTTAATGTTTTGGCATTATATGAACTTCAGTAAAACACTACTCCCTGATATCAATTAGCAATGTAATCAATGGCTATTCTTATTCAATTCTCTTATTACTTAAGAATTTTAGAGGTGAAGCCCAACTATGAAGCAAAACTTTATAAATGGTAACACAGAGTCCATCTGAACATGTTTACAATACCTCCAAACTCACAAACCGTACCTGCCTCGTCACCTTCCAACCTCAGAACATCTGGTTAAGGGAAGGTAACAGGTGATGTTGAAGGTTTCTCATCAGAGAAGGGTGGCTTGGCCAACCCAGGGTTCTGGAAGCTTGCTACAGACAAAGACAGATCTGATTTGAGGAGGCCAGTTAAAGGCTACTGATGTAATAGATAAATGTTTGAAGCCACAACACATACTACATGGCCATGTAATGATTCCTAACACATAACACTGAGTTTGATTAGGAAATTATTGGTCTTTCAAGGTCACCAATGCTGTAGGCACTCTCCTAGGCCAACAACTTCATCATACCTAAAAATACAAGCAGCAATTATGGTACAGACCAAAAAGCATTTCTAGTCCAATATATAAATATATTTAAAATAACTTAGGAAGCTTTCACAGTTTATAGAAGATATGTAGGTTTCAGAATGTAATATGACACCTGATTACATGTAGGATCATGTCTAAAATTTCAAACAGGAGAGAGCAGGTAAAAACAAATCAAAAATTGAAACACACATGGACTGTGTAGTTTATATATATCAAAAAGCAGAAGATAAAACTTCAGTAATGCCTTAATTATAATCTAGTACCTACAGTTCATCCTGTATTTCAAGTCTACTGGAGAAGAGTAAACAAAACAGTTTCCCCCGAGATAATACGCCAGCAGAAACATTTGAAAGAAGGAACATGAATCATCAACAAACAGTCCGATCTTTAATGACTCACTTATTCTCTTGTCCATTCAATAAACATTTCATAAGCACTCACTATGTTCCAGACACTCTGACAAACAAGTCCCATAAACTGTTCATCTATAACCTGGAGCAGCTGCAGCCCCACCCACTCTTAAGGTGCCTTTGGCTCTAAAATTAGATTCCACTTCATAGACATGACCTCCGCAAGTGTCAGTTCCCCCTTGACCCAAAGGTGCCTGACTCTCGAGAGCAAAGATCAAAACTTTTCAGAGACAGTTATAAGTAGGTAAAGCTATAGGCACTACAAGCTCATTTCCCAAAGTGGACGTAAGAAGGACGAAGAGGCAAGTGGAAGGCTTCTTTCTCCAGCGCCCACCCTCATACTCAGCCCCGTGCGCATGTCTGCCAAGACCCCTCCATCCAGCAAGAGTGGGTGTGAGGGCTACTACCCTGTGTGACTTTCAGCCTCCTCCACTGTCCCCTAAAGCACTAGGGGAAAGGCAGAAGGGAAACCTGACCCAGATTCTCTTTGCTTACTAGCCAGATTGACACTTCACTAACAGGGAGCGGGCAGTTTAAACTATAGACTCTTCCAGGCTACCCTTTTCCCCTAACTCCTCAGGGTCCAAAACTCAGTTATTCCTTTTTCACTGACTTCCACACAAGCTCACTATTTATGCACACCACATCTGCAACCTTCTCAAAGTCCCTGAAGACAGAGCCTAAGGACACATATCTTCCCCAGGGTTTGGGGTCCAAGGCCTACAGACTTTTCATCCTTCCCCTTCACTTCTACCTCCTAACAGGAACCCGAAAGCCTGCAGCTTTCATACCAAAGAAAATATCACCCAACCAAGAAAAAACTGAGGGATTTTTAAAAGCCAGGACTTAAAGTTATCAGAATGATACACAAGTCATTCACTGGTAGATACGGAACAAATCAAAGAAAGCACAATGTGAATGATAAAGGCAATCTATAGGGGACTTGATCTAACTACAGAATTGTGTCTTTCTCCATCATCACATTCATCCTTTTTATCTGCAATTACCTCAGTCCACAGACCAAAAAAAAAAAAAAAAAAATAGTCCTAGTTGCTAAAGATGATCCACAAAGTACACAAACCCTCTCAAAAATCATCAAATAAAAATTATGTTTCAGTCTAGAGATAAAGAATATGTTTCACCCTCTAGTGGCTAAAAAGAAGTCAGAACTCACAATCTGCTGAACTTCCCTCAAAATAAATTTGCCCACAAAAACACAAAAACCACAGGAAATCAATGGAAAAAGAAACGAGTTGGCTTTTTGAAAATGGAGAAGAAATTCAAAGAGCAACAGAAGTCAAACTGATATTCAGCCAAGGTATCATTCCTGTTTAAAGATTCGAAACATCCTTAACAACCATAAGTCACTAGTTCTTGGCATACCAGCATGACTGTTTTCTCCACGGTAATGCTTGGACACCAGTAGAACTAAGGTGATGGGCACAAATCCACCACTCCACAGCTCAAGAGGAAACACTGAGGGACCTGGCTGGTATAGCAGGTACCCTAACAAAGGAGTGCACCAGACTCCTCTCCTCCATAGGTACCCTCTCCCCTGGACTACCGCTCACTACCTGAGCATGAAGTAGGATGGAAAATTCTCATGTTAAACAGTGGCCAGTACAGAGCTTACTCTCCATCTCCCCAGATTCCTTGAACGAGTAATAATCAATAAAATATTCTACTATACTATTTCCAAGTAGCAATTTCTCTAGTCACCCTCTTGCCACAATCGCCAAAGAAAAATGACTACAGGCTCTCTTGTGACGTTTTTACCCAAGAGAACTTTGCCTTTTATTCTAAAGACCTTTAACAGAGCAAAACTACTTTATTAATTATAGATAAGCACTAATATTATTTTTAAAAGGCTTCATAAATTCAATGCCTACCATGTGCCAAAGCTTAAGCCAGGTATTTATTTTATACACATCATCTTTCATCATGCCAGGTTAGAGTATAAAAACAGTGATAGAGAAGAGGTGTTCTGGGTCATTGCTGATCCATTCCTGCCAGAAACAGATGCCCTGATGGTGAAGTTCCCAATCTTATTGCCAACTTGGCCATCAACCAAGGCCAAACTGGGAAGCTTAAGAAGCTGCTCTCCAACGTTGTGCTCTTCGCATCCCTCTATTTTTCATCTTCTCTCAGGGGTCAGGTATCTCACAGAAAATTTAATTATACAATATCATGGAAAAACTAATTCGTACTAAGATATTAGTGAGTTAAGACATCATTGTTCCCAGTAATATATACCTAATAAAAGGAGACCACAGGAAGACAGCTGTGCTTAATACAAACAAATGAATTACTAATGGTCGATTTTTCAGATCTCACTAAGGATTACATGGGTGGATGAAGTCTTTCCCATCACCCCTTCAATAAGACCGCTTCCAGCACCCTATTTCTCAGTTGTCACGGGGAACCCTGTTCCTAAAGAGCCCACCACTGAGCAGTGACCTCTCCCCGCAGTGAATCACTACTGACATCACCACTACCACCTCCCCCAGCTTCCGCTGTGCTCCCTTTCCTCCCATGTCCCTATTTATTGAAATAAAACAAGAAATAAGTTGATTATAACTTAAACTACATAGATAAGTAGGACTTTGTTAAATGAGAAAAGTAAAAATTTACAAGCATATTAAATTTGCGGTACAACTAAGAAGATAAATTTTGTCACTCACATGTTCAAAACTGCAACAATGAGTAGTATAATTCCCACACAAATCACATATGTCAAAAAGAGAGGAAAAAAACCCAGCAACTTTGATATATGTTTCCAAAATATCACACATGCTTTTAAGAAAAAACTAAGAATAATAAATGTAATTATTCAAATTCAATTTATTCAAATTTAATTATTCAAATTTAATTTATTCTAATTTAATGTAATTACATTAAATTAAGTTGTTTTCAAAGATATTCTTTCTATAAGAAACTTGAACCAAGAAGGCCACCTGGCTTTATTTAAGGCCAATGGTAAGAATTTACTGAGACAAACAGAATCCTCTATAACTCAGATAGCTGTACAAAGGAATAAAGAAATAAAAACAGGGTCCCAGTTTCGGTAAGCACTAGAGGATTCTGCTTCCTTCCAAGACCTGGAGTCAGGTTTGGTTACTGTAACTAAGACTGTTACCTGCTCCCCAGTGATAAATGTACAACATGTGGACTGAGCCCATCAGATAGCACAGACTCAGAGGGTTATTAGCAAAGGGAGCAAAACACTCCATACCCTCCACTTCTATTCACCCTCCTTCCTACACCCAAGAAAACAGCAAGAGGCTTTGGGAACAAGGTTAATTCCACATTGGGAAAAACATACAACTGATAGGGCTGAGATAGTTTAAACACCTCTCAAATAAGATTATCTGCCCAAACACATTAAACAAGAAAACAGAAATCATGGAGAAACCTAAGTCAAAACCTGGGGTGAATTTCCTTTTTTTTTTTTTTTCCTGGCTATGAGAATACATTTAGCAAAGCTGGGGACAGTGAAACAAGGAAGGACTTCACATGGAAGAAGCAACAGGAGGGCCTGGGCTGAGCTGCCTTAGCTAGCTCACTGGGAAGTCAGAGAGAAGGGGACCTTGGGGTCAGGTTCAGGAGATTTCTATATAGCTCGTTTTCATCTTTCTCCTTTTCTACCATAAAAGATATGATGCTTTGCCACATGTCATAGGATGCAACTCTTCTCGTGGCTTACTCTGAAATCTAGTTCATAGGGATTATCCAGGTCTATTTATAAATCCCAATGGATACAAAAATTACAAAAATATCTGCCCGCACCTAGAAAAAAGAAGCCTGGGTTCTAGAGTAATTGTAACATAGAGATGTGACTCTCCATTCTCTGAGATCCTAGTGTGACTTATACTTTTCCTAGCTGAAAATCTGAGAGAAGGCAGGCCCACACAGCTCACTATTACCTAGAGCTCTAGGCCAAGATAGCTTAGCCATAATGTCCGTACATCCTGAAGAACAGACATAGGCCTGACTGGTGTAGCTCAGTTGGTTGGGCACTGTCTTACAACAAAAAAGGTCACCAATTTGATTCCTGGTCAGGGCACATGCTTGAGTTGTAGGTTCGCTCCCCTGTTGGGGGCATGTACAAGAGGTGACCAATCGATGTTTCTCCCTCACATCGATATTTCTCTTCCTCTCTTTCTCCCTCCCTTCTCCTCTCTCTAAAAATAAATAAATAAAATCTTTTTTAAAAAAGACACAGATACTGAGCTCACAATAGCATAAATAATACAAACCATGAAGAAACTGGTTTTATAATACTAGGGGAAACTACACAAGCCTACACAACACAGTGAATTTCCTAAGTATGACAAGCCTAAAAACTGGGCTTTTCTTGTTTATCGGTTTGTTGAATAGGGTTTGAAGGCAAGGATAAAAGAAGCACAGGCACAATACCATCAAATTTATTTTAGTACTATTGTTTTGTCCCAGGCAAGCACCAAGGTTTGATGAAACGTGCTCCTCTTTTCACCCTTGCTACTTAGGTTCTCTCTCCTCCCCTAGGAGATTCTTAACTACACCAGTATCACTCACAGTATAAGTACAATCAAAGACGCCACCATCCTGAAGTTAAGGGATGCGGCTAAAGGACAAAGGAGGAACAGTCAAACCAGCTTTCATCTGAGCTTGCCTTTACTACGAGCCATCTTTAAAACCAATATCCCACAAAGAAAATATAAAAGCTGGTATCTCAGGATTATGTGGTGCCCTCTCCGTTTACCTTTCCAACTCAGAAAATAAGTTTTCATACACCCATTTTTAGAGATGGGGAAACAATCACAGTCATGACTTGCTATTGGTAGATATGAAATAGGGAGAGAATAATTTTCATCCATTTTTTATACAGAAAGCCTCTATTATGAAAATTTCTTGCATGAACATATGAATGAATGGCCCATTATTCCACTACTTGAGAGTTCAGTGGCTTAACTGATTCTGTTTAACTCATACAGAGAACATATCGAGAGAGAGGAGGAGCAATTCTCTTCCTATATATATACCCAAAGAAACCGAAAGCCGGAGCTCAAATAGATACTTGTATAGCACTATTCATTAAAGCATTATTCACAAAAGCCAAAAGGTGAAACAACCCAAGTGTCCATTGACAGATGAATGGATTTTTTAAAGCTGCACATAAATATGACGAACTTTAATTCAGCCATAAAAAAACAATAAAATTCTGATACGTACCACATGAGTGAAACTTGAAAACCTCAAGCTAAGTGATAAAAGCCAGAAACAAAGGATAAATATGTATATATGATTCCACTTATAAGGAGCTACCTAGAATAAGCAAATATATAAAGACAGAAAGTACAATAGACATAATCAGGGACAGGGGAGGAGAAATGGGGAGTTATTGTTTAAAGGGAACATGGTTTGTGTTGAGTGTAAAAAAGACCTGGATGAAAATGAAGTGATGGTTGCACAACACTGTGAATGTAATAAATGCCACTGACTGAGTTGTACACTTAAAAATCATTTAAATATCCTCAAAAAATTAAAAACATTGTTACCACATGACCTAGCAATTCTACTCCTGCGCATATACCCAAAAGAACTGAAAGCAGAGACCAGAAGGCATATTTGTACAACCATGTCCACAGTAGCATTTTTCACAGTAGCTAAAAGGTGGCAACAATCCAAGTGTCCAACAGATAAATGGATAAATGAAAGGTGAAATGAAATATTATGCAGCCTTAAAGAAGAGGTTAGAAAATTCTGACACAAGCTACAACATGGATCGACCTTGAGGACATTATGCTGAATGAAATAAACCAGTCACAAAAGGACAAATACTGTATTATTTCACCTATATAAGGTACTACAAAAGTCAAATTCTGAGACAGAAAGTAGAACAGGGGTCCCCAGGAGCTGAGGTGAGTGGGGAGTTACTGTATAATAGGTACAGAGTTTCAGTTTTGCGGGATGAAAAGAGTTCTATGAATAAATGGTGGTGGTGGTAGCACAACAATATGAATGTACTTCATGCCACCAAACAGAGCACTAAAAAATGGCTAATACAGTAAATTTATGTTTTGTGTATTTTACAATTTCAAAAAATAAAAAATGTTGAGGAGATCCAACATGGTGGCGGAGTAAGTACAAGTTATACTCACCCCCACCCCAGGTCCAATCTGGAATTACAACTAAATTATAAAATGATTAACCTGAATAACCAACTGAATACTAGCTGAACAAAAGTCTTAGAAACGAGGATTTATAGAAGGAGCCATATTGAGGCTGGTAGGAAGAGTAAAGATGCAAAAAGGGCTGACCCCATACCCATGTGTGGAAATTGGAAGAACTGGGAGGGTTATCTCAGCTGTGGGGGTCCACCCTGAGGAGCATGGGCCTTAACCCCAGCTGGACTCCCCAGCCCAGAGCAGGAGAGTTGGGAAGAGGAATCCATATAACATCTGGCTGTGAAAAGCAAGATTCTAATCACCAACAAAAATGGAAAGCCTGCTAGAAACCCAGGCACCCTCTTAAAAAGCCAAGGCACAAAATCTCATCTGCGGCCACTTGCCTTGGCCTCCTGCAGAAGGAGGGCAAATCAGAGTGCGCTAGAGTCCAAGGACAGACTGGGCTGTGTGGCTCCCAGGAGACAGCTGAAGGGACAGCAGCCAGGGGACAGCGCCTGTGCTTAGTCCCTCTCTCACACCACCCATAGACGCCATCTTTCCTAGGTTGATCACTCCTGTCCATACAACATCAGCCTTCATGGCCCTACCTTCCCCACTCATTGTCTCCCCGCCCTGCCAAGCTCAAACACACAGGGGAGTCAGCTGCCTGGGCCCAAGGCATAGATTTTCTTGGCAGGCTCTTGAGGGTAAACTCAGGGAGAGCCAGAGACTGAGTTGTGTGGCTCTGGGGAGAGGGCCATTCCATATCCTGCCCCACCCACCTCCTCAGATGCCACATCCCAACCCTCCCAATGCCTGTGGCTCTGTCCTGCAAAGCTCATGCCCCATAGGGGAGCGAACTGGCATGGCCGGCCTGGGCCCTCAGTGCGCTCTCTTGGAAGGCTCTTGAGAAGGTCCAGGCAGAATCCAGAAAAGACTGAGTTGTGTAGCTCTATGGCAGGGACGCACCTCCCTCGCTACCCTACCAGCATACCATTCCTATGCAGAGCCCTCCCTTCGCATGGCCAAAACATGTCTGTTTGGGCCTTATGAACTTTAGAGCCCTTGCCCTGTTACTCCCTGAGACCTTACCATGCCAAAAAGGTCCACAGGGCACCTGGAAGGTTGCAGCTGTCCTTGGCATACCTGAGACTTTTCTGAGTAGCCTAAGACCCAGTACTGGTGCCTAGTTTAAATCTGTTATCAATCAGGTGAACAACACTCATTCCTACCTGGTGACTCACTAAGAATCTGCCTCACAAAACTTAAGTACCACCAGAGGCTCTCTCAGCGACTGAGCCTAATGTGAAGTTGCGAGGCAGAGCTGGGATGTCTTATCCTTTTGCTGACCTGTGCATTGGACTGGTGCTGGTGGAAGCCAGGCTTGCTGTGCAGCCTGGCCCCTCCCACGCACAGCCAGGCCAGTGAGAGGCAGCCACAAACTATGGATCAATGTGTAGCTACAAAAAGGTAGCCCAGGGCTTGTCACAAGCAGTGTCTGACACTGACCTGCACCAGAGTCCATCCAAGAGACTTCAGAACCAACACACCCTGTGGCGAGACTCAGACCATATCAGAGAACAAGCCAATTTCCTCCACAAGTGGCACACCCCAAGGAAGATCTCAGTAGGTACCAGACCCTGATGGGTCAAATTCCTCTTCGTGAGGTCAGCCCCCACACAGCAGTATATGCAGTAGTTGGGGTCCATCCTAATAGTCAGCCAGCCTGAGAATCCACCCCACCCCCATATGGGCCAACAGCAATCAAGGCTCAACTACAACAAAAGAGATCACAACACACACACAAAGGACATTCCTGGAACACCTACCTCATGTGATCAGGGAGAATGTACCACTGAGCCCCACAAAACACTTACTACATAAGGCCACCATCCTAAGACTGGGAGGCAGAGCAGACCTACCTATACACAGACACAAATACAGGGAGGCAGCCAAATGGGGAGATAAGGAATCATGTCCCAAATGAAAGAACAGGAGAAATACCCACCAAATGAACTAAATGAAATATTAGGCAAGCAAACTACAAGATATGGAGTTCAAAGCAATGGTTATAAGGATGCTCAAAGGAATTTAGGGGAAGAATGGGTGAACTCAGTGAGAGCATAAACAGGATAATAAACATAAAACAGGACAAAGAAACCATAAAAAAGAACCAGTCAGAAATGAAGAATAAGATACTCAGTTCAAAACAACAGTTATAAAGAAGCTCAACAGGCTCAATGAGCTCAGTGAGAATTTCAAAAAACTACAGGGAAACTACAAGGAACTCACTGCAAACTGTATCAGCATGAAAAAGAACACAGAAACTATCAATAAGCACAAGAGGAAATGAAGAATACAATTTCTGAACTGACGAGCACATTAGAAGGAATCAAAAGCAGGCTAGATGAAGGAGAGGATCAAATGAGCGAGCTGGATGACCTGGTAGAAAAAAGCCCCCAGAAAGAGCAAGAAAATGAAAAAAGACTCAAAAAGAACGAAGAGGGGTTAAGGGAAATGCAGGACCACATAAAATGTAATATCCGTATAGTAGGAATACCAGGAGAAGAGAAGCAAGGGATAGAATACCTATTTGAAAATGTAATGATGGAAAACTTCCCTAATTTGAGGAGAGAAAAAGTCACACAAGTCTAGGAAGCAAAGAGGGTCCTAATCAAGAGGAACCCAAAGACATCCACTCCAAGACACATCATAATTAAAATGGTAGATATCAAAGACAAAGAGAGAAGGGATAAGGATAAGGGGGGAAGAGACAAAGACAAAGGTATAGGGATAGCAGCTGACTTCTCCACAGAAACACTACAAGCCATAATGGAATGGCAAGAAATATTTCGAGTAATGAAAAAGCAAGACTACTCTATCTAGCAAGGCTCTCAATTAAAATGGAAGGAGAAATAAGAAGTTTCTCAGACAAAGGAAGGCTAAAAGAATATACTTCTACCAAACCAGCAGTGTAAGATATGCTAAAGAGGCTGCTTTAAGATGATGAAGAAAAAGGATTAGAGAGAGAGGAACACAAGTACAAAAAGAGAAAATGAATAAGTACGTCTCAATAATAACCTTAAATGTTAATGGATTAAATGCTACAATTAAAAGACATAAGAGTAGCTGATTGGATACGAAAACACCACCCTCACATCTGCTGCCTACAAGAGACTCACCTTAGAACAAAAGACCTACACAGACTGAAAGTAAAAGGTTGGAAAAAAATATTCCAAGCAAATGGACAGGAAAAAAAAGCAGGGGCAGCAATACCTGTATCAGGCCAAACAGACTTCAAAACAAAGGCCATAAAAAGAGACCCAGAAAGTCACTTCATAATACTCAAAGGAAAAGTCCAGCAAGAAGACATAAACATTGTAAACCTATAGGCACCCAACATAGCTGCACCCAAATATATAAGGAAAATCCTGGAGGACTGCAAGAAAGATATATACAGCAACACACTTTAGTAGGGGATTTTAATACTCCACTGTCAACAATGGATAGATCATGCAAACAAAAGCTCAACAAAGATATTGTGGAACTGAATGACACATTAGATAAATGGATTTAACTGATATATATAGAAACTTTCATCCCAAAGAAACAAACTACACATTGTTTTCAAATGCAGAAGGAACATTTTCAAAAACAGACCACATGGTAGGACACAAGCCTCCAAAAATTTAAGAAAACTGAAATCATATCAAGCATTTTCTTAGACAACAAGGGCTTGAAACTAGAAACCAACCTCAAGGAAAAGACTCAAAAACATTCAAACTCATGGAGACTGAATAGCATGCTATGAAAGAAAGAATGGGTCAATAAAGAGATCACAGATGAAATCAAAAAGTTTCTGCAAACAAATGAAAATGAACATACAACAGTCCAAAACCTATGGGACACTGCAACGGCAGTCCTAAGAGGGAAGTTTAAAGCAATACAGGCCTACCTGAAAAAGACAGAAACATTTCAAATAAGTAACCTAACAAAACATCTACAAGAACTAGAGAAACGACAAAGCCCAGAGCGAGTCGAAGGAAGGAAATAATCAAGATCAGAGCAGAACTGAATGTAATAGAGACTAAAAGAACAACTCAAAGCATCAATAAATCTACGAGGTGGTTCTCTGAAAAGATAAACAAAATTGACAGCCTTTAAGCAGACTCATCAAGAAAAAAAGGGAAAGGACACAAATAAATAAAATCAGAAATGAAAGAGGAGAAACAACAACTATTACCACAGAAATACAAAGAATTGTAAGATATTACTAGGAACAACTATATGCCAAGAAATCTGATAACCTGGGTGAAACAGACAAATTTCTGGAAAAATATAATCTTCCAAAATGGAGTGAAGAAGCAGCAGAAAGCCTGAACAGACCGATAACAGCTGGTGAAATTGAAGCAGTAATCAAAAAACTTCAGGCACACAAAAGCCCTGGACCAGATGGTTTCACAGGAGAACTTTACAAAACATTTAAGGAAGAGCTAAACCCTGTCCTTCTCAGACTATTCAAAACAATCCAAGAAGAGGGAAGACATCCAAACTCTTTTTATGAGGCCAGCATCATCGTAATCCCAAAATCAGATAAAGACACAACGAAGAAAGAAAGCTACAGACCAGTATTGTCGATGAACAATGAGGCTAAAATCCTCAACGAAATACTGGCAAACTGCATCCAGCAACACATTAAAAAGATCATACACTATGATCAAGTGGGATTCTTCCCAGGGATGCAAGGATGGTATAATATTCGCAAATCAATAAACATAATATATCACATAAACAAAAGGAAAGACAAAAATTACATGATCATATCAATAGATGCGGAAAAAGCATTTGAGAAGGTACAGCATTTGTTTATGATAAAATCTCTAAGCAACGTGGGAATAAAGGGGGCATACATCAACATAATAAAGGCTATATACAAGAAACCTACACCCAATATTATAGTCAACAGGCAAAAACTAAAAGCTTTCCCACTAAGATCAGGAACAAGGATGTCTGCTTTCACCACTTTTACTCAACATAGTATCAGAGGTCCTAGCCATAGCCATAAGGCAAGAAAAAGAAATAAAAGGCATCCAAATTGGAAAGAAGGAAATTGTCATTGTTTGCACATGACATAATAATTTACCTAGAAAATCCGATAGACTCCCCCAAAAAACTACTTGACCTAATAAGTGGATTTGGCAAAACAGCAGGATACAAAGTTAACACTCAGAAATCGAAGGCATTCTTGCACACCAACAATAAAATATCAGCATCAGAAGTCAGGGAAAAAAGTCCATTTACCATAGCAACAAGAAAAATAAAATACCTAGGAATAAACCTAACCAAGGGGGGTAAAGACCTGTATTCAGAAAACTATACAACCCCGAAGAAAGGAATTAAGGAAGACACAAATAAATAGAAGCATACTCCATGTTCGTAGACTGGAAGAATTAACATCATCAAAATGTCCATACCACCCAAAGCAATTTATAGATTCAACGCAATCCTTATTAAATTACCAATGTCATATTTCACAGATATAGAACAAACATTTCAAAAATTTATATGGAACCATAAAAGACCCCAAATAGCTGCAGCAATTTTGAGAACAAAGAACAAAGCAGCAGGGATCACAATGCCTGAAATCAAACTATATAATAAGGCCACTCTCATCAAAATAGTCTGGTACTGGCATAAGAACAGACACATAGATCAATGGAACAGAATAGAGCCCAGAAATAAACCCATGTCTCTATGGTCAATTAATATTTGACAAAGGGGTCAGAAGCATAAAGTCAAGTAAAAATAGCCGCTTCAATAAATGGTGTTGGAAGATCTGTACAGCTACATGCAAAAAAATGAAATTTGATCACCAACTTATACCACACACAAAAATAAACTCGAGATGGATAAAAGACTTAAATATAAGTCATGACACCATAAAAGTCCTGGAGGAGAACATAGGCAGGAAAATCCCAGATATTCCACACAGTAATATTTTCACTGATATGTCCCCTACAACAAGGGACCTAAAGGAAAGAATAAACAAGTGGAACTCCATTAAAACAAGAAGCTTTTGCACGGCTAAAGGAAACATCAGCAAAATGAAAAGTGAGCCAACTGTATGGGAAAATATATTTGCCAACAATACCTCAGATAAGGGTTTGATCTCCAAAATACATAAAGAACTCCCACGATTCCACTCTAGGAAGACAAAAAATCCAATTAAAATATGGGCAAAGGACCTAAACAGACACTTCTCCAAGGAGGACATATGCAGGTCCCGGTGGTACATGAAAGGATGCTCAGCATCACTAGCCATCAGAGAGATGCAAATTAAAACCACAATGAGATATCACTTCACACCAGACAGAATGGTCATCATAAACAAATCAACAAATAAGTGCTGGCGAGGATGTGGAGAAAAGGGAACCCTAAGGCACTGTTGGTAGGAATGCAGACTAGTGCAGCCACTGTTGAAAACAGTTTGGAATTTCCTCAAAAAACTAAAAATGGATCCTCCTTTTGACCCAGCAATTCCACTGCTGGGATTATACCCTAAAAATACTGAAACACCAATTCAAAAGAACCTATGCATCCCAATGTTCATCGCAGTACAATTTACCATAGCCAAGAATTGGAAGCAACCTAAGTGCCCAACAGTATGTGAGTGGATGAAAAAACTGTGGTACATTTACACAACGAGATACTATG
Source organism: Mormoops blainvillei (assembly GCA_004026545.1). NCBI lineage: Eukaryota > Metazoa > Chordata > Mammalia > Chiroptera > Mormoopidae > Mormoops > Mormoops blainvillei. The sequence continues at coordinate 283,737 of PVJD01000206.1, read as the reverse complement.
AAGCAGAAAGGAAGAAGGAGCTACTACCCTTTGCAATAGCATGGATGCAACTGGAGAGCATTATGCTAACTGAAATAAGCCAGGATGAAAGACAGATACCACATGATTTCACCTGTAAGTGGAACCTAATCAACAAAATAACCAAGCAAGCAAACTATAACCAGCAACATTGAAATAAATAGCAAACTGACAGTAACCCAGAGGGGAGGAAGGAGGGTGATGACAAGGGAAAGGGAGGGGAAGGGTCATGAACGAACATGCATAAAGGACCCATGGGCAAAGCCAAATGGGGGAAGGATGGAAGGAAGGAGGTGGGGGTGGGTGGGCTGAGTAAAGTGGCGGCGGGAAAATGTTGACAAAAACAAACAAGAAACAAAGTGGTCAAGGCAACACTGGGGGAAGTGTGGGAAATTAAGAAGCCAAAGAACTGGTGTGTGCAGTCCCTGGACATGGACTAAGTGGTGTGGGGATGATGAAATGGAGTGCAGGGCAGAGGGGATATAGGGCAGAAAAAAATGGGAAAACTGTAATAGCATAAACAATAAAATATTTTTTTTAATTATCCCTCTAGGAGATATTCCAAAAAATGTATATAACTAACTAACTAACTAAATATATAAATATTAAAGTAATGTTTTGATATTTGAAATAAAATCTTAGTCTGATTCTAAATGAAAAGGAATGAGAATGATGGTAACAAACAAAGTTCTGCCACTGAATATTGTGATGTGACTGCAGCAGTCTTATGTTTGAAACTCAATAAGGAAACAACTGCATTCTAAATCAGCTAAATATGCAGGTCTAAAAAATGAAGGTATTTCTTTTAACTGCTATAGTCACTCCAAAGTCTATTCAGTTCCTTCAGCATCTCAAAGATGAAGCACATATTCTGCTTAGCTTAAAACAGTAAATTTTATGTCATACACATTTTACAACTTTTTAAAATTAATAAATATATCAAAAGCCATTGCATTATACTATTTCAATGGGTGAATTATATGGGATTGATTTATAACTTAATAAAGCTGTTAAAAAAAAATTGACAAAGTAAGGGACGGTGCTCCTAGTTATCACCCCAGCTGCCACGCAGAACATGGAAGGAAACTAGCACCATGACCCTCTCCTCTCCCCACTTATTTTTGCAGCTTGACACACAGGGACACATGAGAAATGGCTTATTGGGAGACACTTGACTTAATAAGAAAAATCATAATTGCATTAGACCACTTGTTAAGGTTCTCGCTATAGCACTGCATTAGAGGTTTCAATGGATAAAATATTAAATACTGGTTCACCATAAGTAGGCAAGGTCCCTAGGGAAAGACAATAATGCAAAAAATAGAACACAACAGGAGAAGAGGAAGACCAAAAATGAGATGGACTGAATCCCTTAAAGAAGCTATAGGCACGAGTCTCCAGGAGCTGAGCAGGGCTGTTGAGGACAGGACATTGTGGACATCACTCATTCACAGCATCTCCAGGAGTCACAGTTGACCACCTAAGTACATAAATATAAGAAAAAAATTTAAAACAGCCAAAAAGTACAGAGAAGTCATGGGATTTCAGGGTAGAGAAGAAATCATGCCTTGTTAGTGCTTTTTCTGTGTGCTTTTAGGAATATGACCAATAATAATCCACCCTAATGTAAACAACTGGGGTATCTAGGTCAAGGATATGAGGGATTTCCCGGTTCTACTGCCTTTTTGGGTAAGTTTGAAGTTCAATAAAAGTTCCAAACAACAGAACAGGAAAAAATATATTAATTTGCCTTCTGTGTAGGGCTCCTTCCATTGAAGACCAACATTAAAGGAGCTTTCTAGGAACTTTCAATAGCAAAATCTGTGTCCCCATGTAGGAAGAAGCAGTAATCCAAAAGGAAAGGAGAACCTGTGGGACTGGGAGATGGGATATTTATTTGGGCTGGGGATGTTCTAGTGAATGAAACGAGGCAACTGCAGAACAATGCTGCACCTGATACTATAAAGCTAGCTGGGACTTTTGTCTAAAGAAATGAATGGAAGGGATTAGAAGAGAAGGGCGGCATGGCAAGCACTCCATTGACTGTGGTCATTCAAAAACACAGGACAGAACCGAAAAAGAGGCACTAGAAATCTGAATTTGGATTTTAATGAAAAAACATATGCAATGATATGTGACATAAACTACGTAATTAATTACATTAATTACTACTATGCATAGAGACAACTTTTCTCCACGCTTCTAACAGGACTAAGCCTGCATACCCTCTCTCCAGCCTTAAATTCAGAGAGCAAAACAGGGAAGACAACTAGGAACAGATCCTAGAAGTTCGCAGCAACTATATCCAGGATCTGAGGCGTCATAAATCCTAGCCCAAGACATCTGAGCCTTTTCTGAAATTAGCCAAGCTTTCCAAAAGCACTGTCAGAACCAAATATTAGCTGTACTAGCATCACAGGGACATGGAATTTTAACAACAAATGTGCCTTTGTAGTGGAATGAAGCAGAACCTAGTCTGGTTATTGTATTCCACACCAAATGCTTTGAAGATGACAAATATTAATTCCTAAGGTTTTCTTTCAGTGTAGTGAACACAGTGTCTCCTGGAAACACTTTTTTCCCTGATAAAAAGAGCACTAAATATATGTTGGGGTCATATACATGTAAAATATAATTCTGAAAACTGAGATTTTTGCCACACAAACTAATGACAGGCAATTCAGCTTCCCTGGGCATCCAATTACATTCTTTTTTGACTTTTGGCACATTAAATGGTGCTGATGAAGCTGTTTTTGAGTTTCTCTTTTAAAGCAACAAATCTTAATGGAAAATACCATCAGAGGGAGATTTAAATACTAAATATTCAAAGTATTATAAAGATATGTTAGTATCCTTACGAAGGATAACTAGTTTTATTTTGTACATTAACTTTGGTGGGGGGCGGGGGGACGTTATATCTGAATGATTCAACTAGGTGTGTGGCACAGGCTTCATCCAGAGTAAAACCAGCTCCTAACTATCCAGAACAAAGAAATGAGCAATCCAAAAGTCATTTCTGAATGAATTCATGTTTTGGAGCAACAAACATCCCTCCCCAATTCTGTTTTTCTAAGTTAAAAATATATTTTATAGAGTATCTGTTGGAGCGGCTGCCCAGTACCTTCCATTCCCCATAAGATACTTTTTTTCTGAGATGTCTCTTTATCCTGTCCCCTGCCCCTCCATGACTGTAAGTGGTCTCTCATGTCAGAAGAGACTGAAAGGCCACCCAGGCCAGTTCTTCTCTGGGACTATGAAGCAGTCCCTTACTCTGACAAAAGGCAGTGGCCTTGCGAAGCCACGGGTGCAGCAGTAGGGCTCCCAGAAGTCACATTCCTAAAATGACTGATGATCCCAACCACAGTGGAGGGTTCTAAGGGTGAACATCAGACCCAATCCAGAACCCCTCCCTGGGGAATTAGAGCAGGGCCTGAGAGAAGGACCAGTCTCTTGTCAGGTAGCTGGACTGTCACAGAGCCATTTCCCACCTTGTAGACTGGCAGCAAAGACACGAAATATCCAGGTAGAAAAGAAACCAAAGATTTAAGGACAGCAGCAGAGATAAGGGAGATTTTTGGGGGTCTGGGAAACCCCTCAATACACCTAGTTGCATTTCTGCTCTTAGGCTCTGGGAGATGCCTTGTATGCTTAAAATACAGTTCCCTTTTTACTTAAATAACTTGGATTTAGTTTCTGTTACTTGTAACCAAGGGTCCAAATAAATAGAGAATTCCTAAAGCACACACCAAAGAACTGGTCTCAAAATATGAGGAGTTAATACATTGTACCTGAAATCTTGCAGCACAAATTAAGCAGGGGACACAAATAAAAATGAAATTTTTAAATCCTAATTTTTAAACAATCACCCTACCCCTTAGGAAGGGATAGTCTTTTTTTTTTTTAGTATATTTCATTGATTATGCTATTACCATTGTCCCATTGTTTTCTCCTCTTTGTCCCCTTCTGCCCTGCACCCCCTCTCACCAGCATCTCCTCCCCCCTTACTTCATGTCCATGGGTCGTACATATAAGTTCTCTGGCTTCTCCAAAACCTACATTACTCTTAACATCCCCCTGTCTATTTTGTGCCTACTATTTATGCTTCTTATTCCCTGTACCTTTTCCCCATTCTCTCCCCCCTCCCCACTGATAACGCTCCATGTGATCTCTATTTCTGTGATTCTGTTCCTGTTCTAGTTGTTTGCTTAGTTTGTTTTTGTTTTGTTTTTTAGGTTCAGTTGTTGACAGTTGTCAGTTTATTGTCATTCTACTGTTCATAGTTTTGATCTTCTTTTTTTTAGGAAAGTCCCTTTACCATTTCATATAATACAGGCTCGGTGAAGATGAACTCCTTTAACTTTATCTTATCTGGGAAGCAAGGAAAGGATAATCTTGACCGAGCTAGATGACCATCCAGGTTTTCACTTAACGTCTGATTTCTTTACTAACTTCACTGACTCAGGGTCAATTTTGCAGGTAGGGTACTTCCCACATCTTGCTGTTGCACAATATTCCCCAAATAAAAGAATAATATCTATTTGAACACCAAATATTTCCATAACACTAATGTGCTTCCTTTAATAAAGAAAAATTGACTGCAACTTATAAAATGAAGGTTAAAAGTGTATGTGATAAATTTATAAGTGGAACTGCTTCAAAGCTCTGAAAAAAACAGTTCCCTGCTTAAGGAACAGCAGTTTTGAAAACACAGATAGGCAGACCTGGAATCCCAGGCTGGCTCACAACAGACCAAAGACTAGTAGGCACTCTGCTTATCTGTGTTTTTGAAGATACCGTAATTCACATTGATTTTTCTTCTATAGATAATACACTGCAACTTTGTTATGCCATAAACTGATGAGACCTAGACTTACAATTCAAGAGAATAGTGTAACTTTTACTAGACAATATTTCGAAAGGAAAAAGAATGTGCCAAAATCAGGGGTAGGGTGGGAGGTGGATATTTCCTCCAAGCATTTATGCAGTATTGCTCTCAAAACTGTTCATGACCAAAAAACCAAGAAAAATACGTAATGCCCTAACTTCAAAAACTCCAGACCTCAGTAATTCAGACCCACAGCACAGCAGTTTATATCTTGACACAGTGTGAAGGCCACTCAGACAAGCACTGGACTCTACTAGGCCAAGTGAAGAACCAGACAGGACATCTGCTTGTTTCGGCGGCCATGAGACCCTCTGTCATAATGTGGCATCTCACATCCCCCACCCAGCTCTATGTGCCCCATATGCCTGGGCCACTCACCAAGGGTTCCCCCCTCGGACCCTGGTCAAACACTCAGGGTCAATTCCACAGCAATGGCTATGGAAGCGCATATTGTCCTATGAGGCCACGTCACAGACTGGAGCATAGCCAAGGTAAAGATGCTGACTGTTGCAGACCATCAGCACAAGATTTCCACCCTTGGAGAACTCAATAGCCACATGTGGTAGCCCCACACTAGCCAGGCTCTGGGGACATGTCTACATCATTCATGATCCTCACCTAAGTCACCATTTTGTTGGTAAATAAATCTAATGCACATTTTGCATCTCTTACCTCTCAAAACCTATGACACCCCTGGACACTTTCTCACTTTGAAATGCTCTCCCTTTAGTTTCTCTGACACCCACCCTCCTGAACACCTCTTATGTCTCTGGTCTCAGGGCCCACGCCTCTGTGAGGTCTCCTCTTCCACTACTGGATCTGTAAGTGTTGATGGAGCCAGTTCTTGTCTCCTCTGTGTCCTCTCCATAGGAAATCCCAACCACTCCTAGGGTTTCAAGGTACACCCACAGGAAGCCTCGCATTTTAGGTAGAACCACCATGATCCGGGATTCTGACTCAGTATGTCTGGAATGAAACCCATGATTTGCATTTTTAATAAGCCCCCTGAGGTTCTGGATTCCTGAACTCTGTATCAACTACCTATTGGACACCTCTATGTGCCTGGCTCAGGGACATCTCAGTGGGTCTGGTTGGGGACATGCTGAGGTCACCTTTTCTTTCTATCCTGTTCATTCCTCCATTCATGGCTTAACCTGGGCAATGTAGGCATCATCCTTGATTCCTCCCTCCTACATCTAATCAATAACCAAACTCTACTGAGTTTTGTATTTTGAACTTGTCTACTTCCTGTCATTCCCACTGCCATTTCCCTAGTTTAAACCACCATCCCTCACTTATATTACTCTAATAATCTCTTAATGGGATCTCTGCCTGTAGTCTTGCCCCTTCCAAGTTGCCCTCACTGCATCCAGAAGAGTATTCCAAAAACACAAATCTGACATGTCACAGTGCTGCTTAAAATCCTTCAACCAAGCTCAGGATAAAGTTCACACTCTTTTTAAAAATGTTTTATTGAGATAAAGTTCACATACCACAAAATTCACACATTTAAAGCGTACAACTCAGTGATTTTATATATCCACAGGCTTGTGCAACCACCACCACAACCTAATTTTTATCACAAAAACAAAAACAAACAGACAAAAAAACCCCCGTATCTGTTAGCAATCATTCTCCATGCACCCTCTCCCCAGTTCCTGGCAACCATTAATCTACTTTCTGTTTCTGTGGATTTGCCTATTCTGGACATTTCAAATAAATGGAATCAGACAATATGTGCCCTTTTTAAGTCTAGCTTCTTCAACTTAGCATGTTTTCAAGATTTATCCATGCTGTGAATGTTATCGGTACTTCACTCTTTTTTATGGCTATATAACATTCCATTTTATAGATATACTATACTTTGCTTATCCATTCATCAGTTATGAATATTTGAATTCTGAACTTTTTGGCTATTTTCCATAATGATGCTATGAACAGCCACTGTGATGGTTAATTTTCCGTGTCAATTTGACTGGATCATGGGTGCCCAGATATTTGGCTAAATACTATTTCCGAGTATGTCTGTGAGGGTGTTTCTGGATGAGGTAGCATTTGATTCAGTGAACTCAGTAAAGCAGTCTGCCCTCCTCAATGGAGGTGAGTATCATCCAATCGTTGAGGGACTGGATAGGAAAAGCAGGCAGAGGAAGGAAGAATTTGGCCATTTTTGCCTAATGGCTTGAGTTGAAACACTGACCTTCTGCCCTCAGTACCCCTGCTTCCTAGGCCTTCAGACTCATCCTGAATTATACCATTGGTTCTCCTGGGTCTCAGGCCTTTGGACTTGGACTGAATTACACCACTGGCTCCCCTGGATCTCCAGCTTGCAGACAGAAGATGACAGGACTTCTCACCTTCCATAATTGTATCAGCTAATTCCATATAACAAATCTTTTCCTATACATGTATATCCTACTGGTTCTGTTTCTCTGGAGAGCCCTAATTAATACATCCATGTACAAGTTTTTGTGTGCAAATATATTCTCAGTTCTCTTACTTATATACCCAGGAGAGGAACTGCTGGGTCACAGAGTAACTCTATATCTAGCTTTCTGAAGAACTGTTAAACTGTTTTCCAAACTGGTTGCAACATTTTACGTTCCCACCAGCAATGCAGGACTGCTCAAATCTCTCCACATCATTACCAACATGACAATGAAAGATAAGGATAATTGCCTATCTTTATATTGTAGCTATCCTAGTGGGTATGAACTGGTGTCTCATTGTGGTTTTGAATCACGCTTCCCTGATGACAGAAGATGTTAAGCAGGTACACTTGTACGAAGGTGCAGATACACTTGTATGAAGGTCTATCCAGAAAGTATCCAGCCAGGTAATGTGAAAAACAGACACACTGATTGAGGAAGATACAAGAAACATTGTACAAAGGACAATGATGCCTCAGTCCCATTCAAAGTTATGACTTTCTTGAGGAAATCTAGTTCATTGGTAGCACTTCCAATCAAGTTATTAGCAACTGCAGCACGATGTTCCTTCTGCTCTGGTAGCAGAAGCCATGGAACAAGTTTTGCCACGGCATGTTTCATGCCAAGATTCTGTGTTAAAAATCTCAGACACAGTAGTTTTTGGAATCCCCAGGTCAGCCTCTTGTTCTCACACTGTCAGCTGCCAATCTTTGTTGACTGTAGTCCATACACATTCAACATTCCCAGGTGTTCTGCTTGTTGCATGCCTTCCAGTATGTGGATCACTTTCAACAGATTCTCGACCATCTTTGAAGCTTTCATGCCACACTTTTATTTGCACTGCACTCATTGCATCATCCCTCAAACCCTTCTGAATCATCCCAAATGTTTCCATGGAGGAATGTTCAAGCTTAAGACAAAATCTGATGCAGATTCATTACTCTACTCGCTCATTTTGAATGTGACAACTACACAATAAACATGCTCACTCAACGGCATCTGCCATCCCCATGACCAGTATGGTGAGGTCATCACTGTTCACACATGTACATCCCAGCCCCCTCTCCTTGGCTTTCAGGTTAATCAATGTCATGCAAACTGTTCTCATTGTACGTACAATGGCTGGACCTTTTCCAGACAAACCTTGTATATTTTCTTTAAAAATGTGTTTTTTAGATTCTTTGCTCTTTTTTTTATTAATGATTGTAACAGTTGTTTATACATTCTGGACACTAGTCCCATACCAGATACATGATTTGCAAATCTCTTCTTCCATTCTGTGGGTTGTCTTTTTACTTTCTTCACTGTCCTTTGATATACAAAAGTTTACATTATTGTTTAGATTTCTGGTGTCATATTTAAGAAGTCATGGCCCAATCCAAAGTCGTAAGAATTCAAACCCACATACTGTATCAAAGAGTTTTACACTTTTAGGTTTTACATTTAGGCCTCTGATCAATTTTGAGTTAGTTTTTACATACTATGTGACATAAGGATCCAACTTCATTAATGTGCATATGGAGATCCAGTTGTCCCAGCACTATTTGTTGAAAAGACTATTTTATATCCACTGAATGATCTTGGTTGGCAATCTTATTGAAAATCAATGAACTATAAATCTATGGGTTTATTTCTGGACTCTCAATTCTATCAGCACCCATTGATATATAAGTCTATCCTTATGCTAATATCACATCATTTTTATAACTATAGCTCTGTAGTAAGTTTTGAAATCAGGAAGTGTAAGTCCTACAACTTTCTTCTTTTTTCAACGTTGTTTTCACTCTTCTGGGTTCCCTTTATGTTCATATGAATTTTAGGATCAGCTTGTCAATTCATGTAAAAAAGGGAGCTAGGATTTTGATAGAAATTGTGTTAAATCTGTAGACAGACTTGGGAGTACTGCCATCTTAATAATATTAAGTCTTCCAACCCATGAATATTGGATGTTTTGTTATTTAGTATTCTTTAATTTCTTTTAATAATTTTTGGTATAGCAGTATTGTACTTGTGTTAAATTTAGCCCTAAGTATTGTATTCTTTTTGATGGTATCATAAATGGAATTGTTCTTAATTTTATTTGTTCATTGCTAGTATATAGAAAAAACTACTGATTCTTATATTTTGATCTTATGTTCTGCATCATTGCTGAACTCCTAAGTTCGCATATCTTAACATGCTCTAAAAGCCCCTTCATGTTGAGCCCCAGGTTACCTCTTTAGAGCTCTCTCCCATCATTCCCACCTGGCGTTACAGGCTCTGGCCACATTGACCAGCTTTTGGTTCCTGGATGATTCCATGCTTTTTCCTGCCTGCAGGCCTTTGCGCATGCTATTTCCCAAGTCTAGAGCAGATATCCCCCTTTATCTGACTCATTTCTTCTTAGCCTCCAGTTCTCAGCTAAGATGTCACTCCCTCTGGTCTAGAGTGGGTGCCTCTCCCATAATATCACAGAACACCCCACGTATCTCTTTTTGGAGTTCTGAGCCCACTATACTGAAATCGTCTACGTATGTTCTGATCAGACTGGAAGATCTCTGAGGTCGAGGACTGTGTCTATCCAATTTATAGTTCAATTGCCAGGTTCTGGCCCAGTGCTGGTATATAATAGCACTCAATGGATATGTGCTAATTGACAAGTTACCAAAATCAACAGATTATCCAGTCCAGGTCTCTACACTTTCCATTTGACATGTTAATCCTATCTTACCCATAACAACGTGGCTAGTTGATTTCATGATATATGTTTTCACACATTAAAAAAAAAAAGACAATTTAATCCCATGCCATATAAGGATTTTTCTCACTCTATAAGTTAAAACTGACTGAAAGTATAACCTCTGAGAGATGCTCAGTGATGTTTACTGACATAAAACAATGGAATGAAGCTTCTTCAATCCATGGAACATTTCTTCATTCCATAGCACACCCAAGCATGCGTCAATTGGCAAGATGTGGAGGGAATGGCAAAGTCAAGAAGACAATGAAGCATGACGAAAGTCATTTATACATTTTCTCCTCCCCCCACAATTATTCAATTATTTTACTCTTCTGCATCTTCTCTTTTATATTGGTTTTATCTCCCTTAAAGCCAAATTTCTCAAAGATTCCGCCCCCCCCCACACACACACATGCACACACATGCATCACTCACTTACTCACTCACTGATATAACCATCTCTTCAGAGATTCTTGTTTAGCACTCCTTCTCCTTGACCAACAATGAAGCAGGCTACCTAAACTTTCAACTTGTCATTACACAGTTTTCTAGCTCTAAAAAACTTAGAATGGTCCGATCTAGACCTGTGGCAGGCTGAGAGGCCAGCCTTAAAAGATAAGAAGTCACAACTGAAGGTATGGCGTGAAGGTAAGACAGTCTCCTCCCTGGGGGTTCCAGGGAGACTTTCCCTGAGCCTGTCCCTAAAACTACTGCTCCCAGAAGACCCTCCTTCACCACATGGTTCTAATTCCCATTTCCATATCTTTCCAGCCCATTACTATACTATTCGGTTGTCTGTGTGTGTTTTCTACTTTTCCTATAATAAACATGTATTGCTCTCATAATGAGAGGAAAAAGTTCTTTTTCGAAAGGACCAAGGAAGGGTCCCCTAAGAGTATATGAAAAGCTATCTTCTTATAAATCTCATTCAGCAAGAATCTGCTATTTTAAGTGATTTTTAAACTTAAAAATAAATAAAACTTGGATAGAGTTTACACTGACTTTTAGAGTTCAGTGCCCAATCCCAGGCAAACTTAGAATGACCTCATGGGAAAAAAAATACTGTTTTGTTTTTCTAATTTGTCATATGCTATACATCTTTGAATCTGACAAGTTTTTAAATCACAAAGCATACACTTATAACCTTCTTATTAAACACAATAAATAAAAGGAAACCCATTTTGGCTTGGCCTGCAAAGTGATTGATTTCCTTTCCATCTCCTCATCTTCCTTGAAGACTCAGAAAAAATAGGGTGCATTTGTCTGCACTTACTCCCCCAAGCCTTCTCCAACAGGATATCTCCATCCGCTGCCTGCTTTTTGTTCATGACTTGTAACAGGAAAACTCGCTTTCCTGCTTTCTCAATACCAAATGGGTTAGTGCTGCAAGGAAAAACATCCCCTCAGAATCCAGCCCAAGGCTACAGAGAAAGCAAGAGAAACAAAAGTTGGTCCATTCCTTCCCCCAAATACTCCTTTGGCAGGCAGCCAAGGACTGCGCCAGATCAGTGGTTTAATATCCTGTTACTTTGGGGGGAAAGAATGATGAAGTTGCCAGTCCAGGATCAGAATCTGCTCTGCGGGTGTTAATGTTTGCTGGGCGTCCATCATGATATCACATTTCACAGAAAGAAAAACCAGCCACCTTCACACAAGTGATAGAATTAAGGAAAGGCCAATGGAAAGTGTATGGCTTAGAATCCAAGAGGTCCATTAACTATCAACAAAAGGAATTACTCTTCATTTTAGAAGAGTTTTAAGGGTTTAGGAAACAAAAGAAAAGAATCGCCATTAAGGCTTGTGCAATATGTCTAGGCAGAGTCAAAGTAAGAAAGAACAGGGACAAATAAAAGATGAAAAGCAAGGTTAGGGCACACAAAGATATGATCCCCTATTCGCATCTAGTGAGCCAAAACAACAGTACTGGTGATGACCCACACACCCTTACTCAGACCGCGGCGAATCTCTGCAAGCCCAGGAAGCCTGCCAGCAGGGCACTACAACTCCCCCTTTATCCACGGCTCTGCTGTCTTTCTGCAGTTTCAGTTACCCACTGAGGTCCAAAAATATTAAATGGAAAATTCCAGAAATAAACAATTCATAAGTTTTAAATTACGCACCATTCTGAGTAAAGTGATGAAATCTCGTACCGTTGCACTCCATCCTGCCTGGGACATGAATCATCCCATTGTCCAGTGCATCCACACTATATATACTCCCCAACCATTTGTCACTTAGCAGCTATCTCTTTTATCAGCTCAATTGTCATGGTAGCACTATGCTTATGTTCAAGTAACCCTTTCTTTATTTAATAATGGCACCAAAGCATAAGAGTAGTAATGCTGACAATTTGGATACGTCAAAGAGAAGCCATAAAGTGCTAACTTTAAGTGAAAAGGTGTGTATGTCTAAGAAAAAACAGTAGAGTCTGGTACTATCCACAGTTTCAAGCATCCACTGGAGGTGTTGGAACGTATCTTCTATGGATAAGAGGAACTAATATGCACACATTCCTACCAAATGCTGGGGCTGGACCTCACCTGGGTGTGGGCACCATGTGTCCAAACACTGATGTCCACCTGCGACTCTCTTAAGTCATAAGACTCCATCTCAGCAGGGCCTCCTTTCCCTCGGGTATCCCTAGTTCTGACTTCCCAAAGCAGCCACTTCAAATAAAGTTACCATCTCCACAAACCTACAACAGGCCTTTTCAAACTATGGTGAAGGTCCATTTCCTCCTCTAGTTCACTGAGGACCAATAGCTGTATAAAATACAAAAAATGAACAATAAGAACAGCTAATAAATAAAAAATGACATGTAAAAATGTCCCAAATTTTTATTAGATTCAACAGACTCAAAGCTGCCCTCTCAAATTGTTAAAGGTTTCCAAACACTTATTCTCAATTTCTGTACGTTATCTCATCATAGGTCAGCTCTAAGCACTTCACAGACAAACCCTGTCCATGGATTTCGAAATGTGTAGCACAGCCTTACAAGATGTGGTGGTTCAACACCTTCCCATCTTCACTTCCTACTGTGCTTCTCTCCCCATCCTGATTAATAACCAGGTTACAATAACAGCATCTGGATATCAAAGGAAGACAGAATTTCAAAGAGATCTGTGGTTATAGGAAGCAAAGAAATCCAAGAGGAAGAAAACTGAGAATACTTTTCTATCTATAATTTATCAATCCATGTAGTGACTTAGTTTGTACTTGAAAACGTTAAAGAAGCTCACGTCCAAAAATGAACTGGGGCCCCTATTGTACAAAGCAGTCACATTTAACTTCTCTTACCTAAAACAAGTACACCATAGAAATGTGTACCAAAAAGGGTAACAAAATTAATTACCTAACTATCTTGTCTCTAAATAATTGTTTATAAACCAACATATTTAAAGCCTTCTTTAATGTTTCCCTTAAAATGGAGAGAGAAGAAAAGTCATCCTAGAAAATCAATAGGAAGTCAGCATGTCAGCTTTGTAGGCACAGCGGCAGAAAAAGTAGCTGACTGGGACCTCCTGGTTAAAGAGCACACCGATTATGACTATTTTATAGAGGTTTAGATAGATAGTTTTTTTAAAGCTGCCAGCTCTACCCTTAATTCTCTTTTAAAAAAAAAATGGAAGTCCCTGCCCTGGTTGGTGTGGTTCAGTGGACTGAGCACCGGCCTATGAACCAAAGTGTCGCCAGTTCGATTCCCACTCAGGGTACATGACTGGGTTGCAAGCCAAGTCCCCAGTAGGGGGTGTGCAAGAGGCAACCACACATTGATGTTTCTCTCCCTCTCTTTCTCCCTCCCTTCCCCTGTCTAAAAATGGATAAATAAAATCTTTAAAAAAAAAAAAAAAGGTCCCTAGCAGCTCACTGCTAATCCCTTGCTCTGGTGTTAGTTTATAATGGGAGATGAGATTCTAATCTGTCTGCAGCAGTTTATCTGAAAGCCAACCCAGAGACCAGATAAATTTACACTCCCCTCAAGGCCTGGTAACAGGGCAGGTCTTCTCAGATTTCTGCATCACCGCCTTCCAGGTCTCCCTGGGCTGAAACCTAAGGCTATATTTAATACCTCCAGTTTTTCAATCTCACCTAGCCAGGGAACGCCAACCTCACCTGGGTGTGGGGGGATGGAAAATTATTGGTAAATATTTATCAAATAAATAAATAACCTAATCTAACCAGATTCAAATACCCACACACTTTATCCCAAAATATTTCTTATACATAACTTCTTTACTTCATGACCTCCTTATTAATTGTTGCCTAAATTATGGCAAAGGGTTCCTAAATAATATCTAAACCCCCAGCTCTCTGCCCCCAAACATGCCCCAGCCACTAGGCTCCAACAATACAGTCACCGTATTCCCACAGCAAAGCTCTGCTCTGCGTGCCTTGCAGCTCAAAAACCCACTACAAAGAATAAAGCTGACATTCCACAACCTCATCCTTGTCCACCCTCCCCCTTCATGGGTGACCCAGATCTGTGTACCCCTAATGCTTCCTACACTCTGCCAGATTCAGCTGTTCCCTGTTCCCCCGGTGCAGCCCATGATTTCCTTCCTACAGGCCTTCAATCACACCAGAACCTCTATCTATCTAGAACAACTGTTAGCTCTCAAGTATGTTTTCAGCTCAAGATGCCATCTCCTTCATTAAGCTTTTTCTGCTTCCCTGGACTAAAGGTACTCTCTCTCCTTAGGTCCCTTCAACACTTTACTTATAACTCTCCAATGACACAGTCTCCTATTTAAATGTGTGTTATACATGTATATTATACATGTATAGATGTGTAATACAGACTGTTCCCAATCTATAAAATACATGTGCCTGCATATTTATTATCAAATACTTGCTTGTTTCTTTTCCCATGGAATTAACATGATCTACACATGTGCTTAATACCAGGAAGTTAAAAATTAAAAGATAAAACTAAACAAAAATCTAGCCTAAATCAAGTGCATGCACCTTTACATAAGAACCAATTTCAGTATTTACAAATAAAGATGTTTCTTGGCACTTGAAAGGTGATGCTTTTCTAGAAGCAATGACCAGTACCTTAGTTATGCTATCATCGGCCTAACTACAATCAGCAGGATGTCATCTTGCTTCCAAAAACCCCCAGCTAAGTATTCAGTACCTTCTACATTCACTTAAAAACCCAGACAATAGTGCTGCCATGCAAATCTGTGTTCCATGGAACTTAAAGTCACTGATGTAAAAAACTTAATTTTCTTTTCTCGCACAAGTCTCATAATCAATTCAGATTATTTTTAATCAGGAGCTCCACAAAAGCTGGTTTCATTTTCAGGTGTAAAGAAATCAGAGGTTTTATAGTTCTTGCAGCCTCAAGTATAGTATATAAAGAACTACAATAATATACTACCGCATTATTTGATATGTTTAAAATGCTAACATGTTACTATGTTATTTAACATAAATGTCATATGTTACTTCTAGGGTTAATTAAGGACATAATTGAGATCCAAATCCCTGCAAATTTTAGGGTCTTTGCACTAGAGGACATATTGTAGATGCCAAGAGAAATCAATCTTTTAAAAGCCCAGTTTTCCCTAATTAGCTTGAAAGTAAATTACATGTGTATAGCTAAAAATCTTATTTTTAGGACTCTTTAGGATGTTATTAGCCTGCCATCCCACCTTTCCAGACTATTCCTTTGAGCGCTGACCCACAATTCTCACTGCACTCTTATCATTGATGTTTCTTCTATTCCTACCCAATATCTTCATCAGAGAAACATTCTATCTCCCCTCCTGCAATGAACGTGCACATGGTTTCCTGTATCTCATGAAAGCGGAGTAATAGATTGGAAGTCCCTGTATGTTTCTGCTTCCCAGAATGCTGACTTGAGTCTCAGCACTTTCCTATGAACTTGATCTGCACTGGTCACAACCTTCCTTCTTCTCTCAAGGATGCAAAAGGGGCCAAGAGGTAGAGGACTCTCTAAGGGGAACACACCTATAAGCTCCCTGGGTCCCATTTAAGCTCCTTTTTTCCCTTTAAATTACATGCTCCTTGAGGACAAGGTCTATGTCTTGACCAAATGTTTATCCTTAAATGCTTGAGTAAATTAATGATCAATGACAACTGGGAAGCTACTGAATGAATACTGCAGCAAGAGAACTTTAAAATGTTGTAATAACACTGCACTTTTATCTACTAATGTCATTGTTAAGAACTCAAAAATGTCTCAAGATCTGCTAAGATCCTGACTAAAAGATAATAAACAAGAGAACCCTGAATCCTCAGGAGGCTCCCAGGCAAAACACCCTGGCCTGATAGTGTGGACAAAGCCTGGGGCAGAGAAGACTAGGCTCCATCTGGTCTCTGCCCCTCCCCTCCCAGGTCATGGCTGATGGAGATGAGCTCCAGGGCTGCACCAGGCCAGGCTACAAACCAAAGGATTTGGTCAGGAAGCAGCTTAAATTTACTCTGGGCTGGTCAGTGCCTCCCTGACTGCATCGGTGACACACTCAGGCACCAGGCCAAGACCACAAAGGAGTACCGCAGGCAGAACCCAGTTCTCTTGACAGGAAATGTAGGGTTCACTGGAATATGCTAGAAGATTGTGAGGTAGGCTAGCTTGGGGCTTTTTTTCTCAGAGTGGAGAATAGACAAGACATCAAGACTCCATATTGTGAAAACAGAAGTCAGCCTTCTTTTTGACAATTTAGTGAATCCATGGAAAAAGACATCAGTGATTATTTCAAATTCTAGAAGCTATTCTGAAACCCCCTTCCTCGAATGGAGCTCCCCATAATATCTATGCCAAAGGAGCCTATCCCCACTACCAACCCAGCGGGGTTGCCAGAGCCGATAATCTTCAACCTCCTCCTCTCCAGCTTTGAAACTCCAGCCCACAATACCTGATTTATAAAATGTGACTGTTCGTAATTCAAGAAACCATCATCTATTATTGGTCATCACTCCTCTCTCATGCTACCTCTTATACATTATGGGAATCTCGAAGTATTTACTCAAGTCTGCCCAATATATTAACTATTCCAGGAGAAACTAAGACTCTGTCAGGAACCTTTGCCCCTCTTAGCTTTAAGAGGTTTAAGTTCCTTTAAAAGCTCAATATATTAATTGGGTTTTTTCACAAAATCAGCTCCAAAAAAGTCAGTAAAAAAGCACACGCATTCTTCATTTTAAAGGGAAAAAAATCATATAACAGCAGTTACTTCTAATCTTCTAGGAAAAAAAATAATTAGCATTCTCTCAGAGGGTTTTCTTAAAAGAAAAAAAGAAAAGAAAAATGAATAAATGAACATATTAAGAAGCCTGGGAAGAAAAAAAGTTCACCTAAGAGATCAAATATCTGTAAACTCTAGTGAGTTTAATAGTTTATAAATGAATCTAATATACTATAAATATTATGGCACCTCTGCTATCACCATACGAACTCTGCTTTCTACTTAAGAAAACAGCAATATGTTAAAATGACAGATTAAATAAATTTTCTAAACAACCTTAAAAATGCAACTCTTTCTATAATATACAATTTGAACCAAATTGCCATTTATAGCTGAACATTTATTTTAGCCAAGGCAAAGCAGCTTGCAAGGTAAAATGACCTAAATTAACAGAGCTTATTCTACATTAAAGAATTTTAGGTTAATAGGCCTGGGAAGGTTTTTTTCTCAAGCCACATAATTATTTTAACCAAAGTATATATAACCATGATTTTCCATCCCTTAATACCTTATTTGACTACAAAATTAATTCTTTCTTCTTCAATAAGTTTCTATTGAGATTTTATTTAGATTTAATCCTGTAATTCTTGCTTTTTATTTCTTTCTCTCTTTTGTCCTAATACGCCTTGAACAGAAAGAAATACAGAATTCCTTTCTTGGCTTGTGGAAAACTTTATATCAATTTCATCTACAAACTGGCCTAGGACTAATGAAATATACAAGCAGGGAGGAGATCTATGGGGTAAATAGATGTTTCATATTCTGATATTATCTGATTACCGCGGTCTGTAAAGATACTTAATGAAAAATGCAAGTGTAAACAAAGTAAATTCAATTACTTCCTGTGGTCAGTGGAAAATACACTGGACCAGTAGTCAGTAAACTAGATTTTGTTCTTTTCCATAATACTAACTAGTTGTATGACCACAGACAAATCAAAGCCCTTATTTTCCTCATCTGTTAAGATTAGGAAATTGAATTAAATGACCTCTAAAGATATCTTTCACCTCCAAACAGTGTGACTTCATTTCCATATCACAAATATCTATCAACCCAGAGAATTCATGGTACTTTCCAGAAAAGTGCTAAATGATTCAGTTAACAATTTAAGAGTTTCCAAGAAATTCAAATTTTAAAATATCTTTCAGACAATCCCTGCCATCTGACTGGGGGAAAAAATGTTAACTGTTAGCCAGGTGACCTTAAGCAAATTGAAAATCAGAATTAAAAATCTATCCCTGCCTGACGAGATTTTCCAGAGGCTCAAGCAAGATGTTTTTTGAAAGAATTTTATAAAATTGTCAAATGCAAAGTTTCAGTATTTCACATGGAATTCCTTCCTCTTTGATCATTTAATGATCAGGGTGCCTCACTAGTCAACACTTTTGCTCTCAAGATGAACATGTGCATCTCACTTCAGGTTCGCACATTACATGAAGATGCACGCCTGCCCAAGCACTGAGACGTACAAATGTAATTTTCAAAGAGTACTAATTTGAATGTCTTATATGCCAAAATTTCCCTCCTATATTCACTGTTTTCTTTTTCTTGATAAATTTTTATCCAGTCTTTTATTTTAAAAATAAAACAGTCAGAAAATATTGGAATATATAAAGAAAAATCATATGCCTATGTTTTCACGTATTTCCTTCCAACATATTTCTTAACACACAAGTTATATTTTACACAACTGTGATCATACATACTTCCGAATACCCTGTCTTTTTCACCCAATATTATAATTTTTCCATATTATAAATTTTCCAGAAACAGGACTTTAAGGGCTATATGACATTCCTTTAGGTTGCCCTCATAAATAACAAAAGCTGGCACTTCCTGAGTATTTACTGTGTGCCAGGACCTATTCTAAGTGCTTTACATGCATCTGCTCACTTAATCATTGCAAAGACCTATGGGATAAATGCTATTATAATTTTCATTCTCAGGGTAAAGACCTTTCTCAGAAGAGCAAGTTTTAGAGATAAGAAGCCCCTGAAATCAAGTTCTTATCCACTATACCATACTGCCATCCCTAGCAAGGAAAAAAAAAACCTTATTAACACAAACTTGGTTATACTACCATATTTTCTATGTTCTAAAATTCAGGAACTAAATATCTGATATTTAACTCATCCCTGAAACAAAAGCGAATAGTTTATTACAGTATCTGCAAGATCGTAAAAAATTTTTCATGAACAAAATACTGCTTATACATTTTTTAAAAATTGAAAAATTCTGTATATACCGTTTACACATTTTTAACTTAGCATGGTGAACGTATTTCCTTAAAACATTACTATAACCACATGAGAGAATACGTATTTTCCGTTAAGACAAAATGTATGAAACTAGAGTATGTGAATCTCAAACTAAGTACATATGAGTTTGAGAATAAATTTCAAGTGGCTGATGGAGACCCTCAGCAATTCAGACATCTGCTTTCAGATTCATTCTCAGGTTAACATTCAATAAATATTCATCTATAATAAATAAATGGGCATGTCTCTAAGACACACACTGACCCAGCCAGCCCCACAAGTAGACACACAAAAGCACTATCTTAATTGAATTATCCCTGCCAACTTCAAAGAAATGAGGGACAGGGAGACTCAAACAAACCATTTGGCATTACAGAATCCTGATCAGAGTAGGATCTTACTACCAATTCACTGATGAGGACCCAAGAAGTCCAAGAGAGAAAAAATGACAAAAATGTAAAAGAAATAGAAACGACCTCACCATCTAAGTAAATGCTCCTTTAAAGGTTTGAAAACTCATGATTTAACTGAATAAAAAGCAGTTTCAATGGTTTTTATTATCTGTATATTTATTTTGTTGTTTTTTTCCAAATAAATGAGTTACTATTAAATACCTAACAGAAGAATTTAGGTAAGTGTTATTTTACATGCTGGAACTCTTCAGAGCTAGTGAAAATATGGTCCTAAAAAAGGAAACTAACCTTACTTGAATCAAAATGTGTGGTTGTTTTCAAAAATTATTCAAAGACGATGCAGATTTGTTGACAACCTGACCAGTTTTTTCTAAGCTAATACAAACACAGGGCCGGCCCCCAAAGCAATATGTGCAAGGATACCAGCAATTTATCAGGTGGCAATGAAAAATTAATGATAATAATGGAACCTGTGCTTTAGGAAAATTAAACTGGCAGAGGAAAGTAGGACTAAATGAAATAAATAGAAATGGGTGTACAAGAGAGAAATTAAGGACAATGCGGAATCAAAAAAGGATAAAAAGCTGAAACATGTAAGGTGTAAAGTCTTCAGGATTCATTCATTCATCCACAAAATACTTATTGAGCCAGACACTGAAGAAGCCATAGGGAACAAACAGTCCAGTGAGGGAAATACACACTGACAAATGCATACACGAAAAAATACATAAATGTGCTCAGTGATACAAAGGAAAAGAATAGGTAGGGCCTATTTCAGTTTGGGTGGATAGGCAAGGCTGTGTAAGTGCAGTTCCAAAGACCAAGGGGAGTGGCCTGGCAGATGAGAAGGCAGGCAAGGAGTTGATCATTAACTCAGACAGAGGTAAGAGCTTCTGCCAAGGTCCTGGAGTATGAGAGCCTGGAATCTGGAACATGTTAAAGCCAGGCTGGTGAGCAATGGCAGGGCGGTGCCTGATAAGGAGAGCACCTTACTGTCCAAGCGAAGATGCTTCAACTGTAAGGACAGTGGGAAGCACTGGTGTATTAAGGATTCAGAACTGAAGCCTTAAGGATAGGGTAAGAATGGAAGCAAGAGACCAGATGAGGGGTCCCTATCCACTACTACTGCAGGGACCATGATAAGGGTAGGAGACAAGAGAGGAGGGAGTTACAAGTTGCAACAGTCATGAGTGCTACTCACCAAAGAGTTCATCTCTCCTTCCAGGCATACAGATGGGACTGTCCCTCCCTGGCCTTTGGAGCTAGGTATGGCCATGAGGCTTGCTTTCGCCAAAGCAACATAAGCGAAAGTGCTGGGTGGGAGTTAAGAGCTTGTGAAGGAGTCCCCACATTTTCCCTCAATAAGGACTCCCTACGTTTAAGATGGTGGCTGTTCCATCAACCCAGGTTCCAGGACACGGGCAACATGGTCCCCAGATACCCTCAATGGAGAGGAAGAATGAGGGAAAAAATAAACCCTTCTGTTTTGAGCCACTGAGATTTAGGAGTGATTAGCCCATACTGACTGATGCAGAAATAGAAAATAATGGATGTAATGATGATGAAATGAGGAAGGCAAAAGGAGATGAACAGAAGAGGCAAAAGAGGAATTAGAGATTTCAAAGTCAGTGACCATGAAAATGATGCAAGAAAACACAAAGGAAGGCTAATTTGCGATAAAAAGTGACAATTATGCTTTATACATGCTAAAGGTAAAGGACTGGTAGGACAATCAAGTACATATCAGGCAGGTTAGCAAAAAACCAGATCTGAGTTGAGAGAAAAATCAAAACTGAGATAAAGATCTAGAAATTGCAATAAAGGGATACAGCTCCCCTCAGAGTAAAGGGAGGAAACTGAATTCTATGAACCAATGGTAGAGAACAGACCTTTTAAGAAAGCCATTGGATGGTGAGTGCAGAAAGGGGACAGAGTAAAGACAACAAAGGAAGAAGAAACACAGAAAGGAACGGAGGAGTACTGAATGGTATCCAATGCTGTAGACAATTTGAAGACAAATTAAAGGAGTGTGGACTGAGAAGACACCCCACACAAAGGACAGACACCAGGTTACAGGGTTACATCTAAAGGTCCAACCCGTGCAACTAGGTCCAAGGCCTTGAACTCAACCACAAGCCCCACTGCCTTCCAATACTGTAATGGAAGAATTTTCTCGAGTCATTATTTTTCTAAAACAAAACTTAATGGCATCACAAACAGTCCATATTCCACAATTATTTTTTAGACCACATTAAGACCTTCAGATAATTTGCAGTTGGTCAGCATTTTACATGTTCCACCCTGAACAGTCAGCACAGTGACTTCAGACACTTTTACACATTTCAGGTTAGTCCTTAGGAGAAACTCCCACGAATATAAGTTCTGGGCCAAAGAACAGGAGTTTATTAAAGTTCTTGATACATACAGACCAACTGCAAAAATGTTATATCTTTCACCATGTTATAAAATATAGGAGACAGGAGTCTCATAAAATACTATGTAAATGGGGCCACTGGAGTTGTACAATGGTGTAGCCCTACAAACAAGAGTGCCCAGGTCACCCAGGCTTGCACATACCTTTTCTATCTTTGTAAATTTGCAAATTTATCAGAAAAAAAGGCATTTTATTTAAATTAATGTTTCTTTAATTATTAGCAAGGCTGAACATTTTTTTCTGCTCTTTATTGGCTAGTTGTGTTCCTTTCTTTGAGGAACTGCCTATTAAGGTCCTTTCTCACTTTTCTAGTGGAGTGTTTTTTTTAAGTTAATTTGTAAGAACTCAATATTTTTTTTAAAAATACTATAACTGAGATACAGAAACAGATAAATACTGTTTCTAAGCTTATTGCTTAACTTTTACATTTTCGGTACTTGTGATATATGGAACAGAGTTTTGTTCACATGGGAAAGCAGTAGGTACAGTGATTAAGAACACAGCTCTGGGATATTTATGCAATGGAATACTACCCAGCCATAAAAAAGAAGAAAATTTCATCTTTTGCAACAGTATGGATGGACCTGAAGAACATTATGCTAAGTGAAATAAGGCAGTCAGAGAAAGACAAATACCGTATGATTTTGCTCATATACGGAATCTAATGAACAAACTGAGCTAACAAGGAAAATGGGGACAGACTCATAGACGGTGAACAGAATGACAGCTATGGTGGGGTGGAGGCAGTTAGGGGGTAGGGGGATTGAGCAAAAAGGAAAAAGGACTCAAGGACATGGACAATAGTACAGTGATTGCTGGAGGGAGGGAGTATAAGGGGGATAAATGGTAATGAAAAAATACAATAAAATAAAATATTATGATTTATAAAAAAAATGGTCTGAAACCACAGTGCCCAGTTTCAAGAACCAGACCCCTCTACTTACAGTTGTATGACCTTGAGGTAACTTATGCTACCACATGTAAAGACCTAACATGTATTCTAAGACAGAGCAAGTACTCAATAAATGCTAGCTCCAGATGTATTTAGTCAAGATAATAAGTTTTCCTTTATTAACATAATAGAAGCTTATATTCATTAATCACTTACTATTAAGTACTTTACACACATTACCTAATTTAATCTTGTTTTTTTTTTTAACGATCTAAAATAATAATAACTTATAATCCCAAGTCTCAAATGAGCAAATCGAGGCTTAGGTGAAGTAACTTGCTCAAAGGCCTCAGCTCATCAGTGGCAAAGCCATGGTTCACCTCCCAAGCCCAGGTCAAACTGGTTTTTCTCTTTTGTTTCTTGCTTTGCAAATCCTTCTTCACCCTTACATGATTATTCACCCATGAGTTATGCTGTTTTTATTATTTATTTTATATGTAACTTATGTTTAGTTATACTTATTTTAGTACATGACTTATGATGGGGCTCCAACAGTGTTTTATGCAACACCATTTACTAAATTGTGCATTCACCATATTTGACCCTTCACATGATACCCTAAATGTTTACATACAAAGAGATTTCAGAGTTTTCTCTTCACCACAGACCTCTAACCTGTCCTTGGGCCTGCATGACACAAAACTATCACATTTACTCCAAGATCACACTTAGCGGAAGGTCTCCTTAAAAAGCGTATGTTCATCTGCCCTGGCTGGTGTAGCTCAGTGGATTGAGCATCGACCTGAGTACCAAAGGGTCGCTGGTTCAATTTCCCAGTCAGGGCACATGCCTGGGTTGCGGGTCAGGTCCCCAGTAGGGGTCATGCAAGAGGCAACCACACATTGATGTTTCTCTCCCTCTCTTTCTCCTTCCCTTTCCCTCTGCCTAAAAATAAATAAATAAATAAATAAATAAATAAATAAATAAATAAATAAATAAATAAAAATTTAAAAAAAAAGCATATGTTCATAGGCTGATTTGAACTTCTGTCCTAAAATAGATCGCACAAAGACAAGAAAAAATATTTTAGGATGTGTTCTCAGCCAATCATTGGTATTCTTCCCAAAACTGGCAACTATATCTCTCAAAACTTCTCTCCCCTCCTCCTAAAACAAGCCCCTCTTTGCCCAAGCTGCTCTGCTTGCTCTTGGTCTACCCGGGTATCCTAAGCATTTGCTCAGTCTCACTCTTATCTGGAAAAAGGGTCCCCCTTATGTCTGCATCTTCCAGGTCCAGTTCAATTCTTCATAAATCCTTTCCCAGTACACCAGTTCAGTCATTTCATCTTCCTCAATTCTCTGAAGCAGGTATTTGACCCTTTAAATTTGCTCTTTTTGTACTGTTATCCATGTTTATAGATGACTGACCTTTCTACCTGTTTACATCATAAACCCTTCAGGACAAGGGCCTGCTCTAACGAAATAGCATATCCTCAGCACCCAGCAAAGAGTCCTAGTACAGAGTAGACCCTCAATAAATGTGGATAAAAATTTCACAATTCCTTCCTTCCCTGTCCAAATTCAAGGCCCTCCCGTCTCCTAATATTCAAATAGACTAAAAGCCAAAGAAATAGAACCTGTTGTTGATTATCTAGTTGGAGATGGGCCTCCACCCTGCTTTTTGTATTGTGGGATTATTTCTATCTGTTAGGACTCCACCAGAGGGTGGAGAAAAACAGTGAGGTGAAGCTCAGGCCAGTTTAGTTGCTGATTTACTAACATATCTGATTTGAAATTACAGCCAAAATGAGGTTTTATGTTACCAGAGCATTTCAAAGAACACCACTCGGGTCTCATATTACCTCAGATAATACTGGAATCCTGAGCTGACTGAACTGGGAGGGTGAAGAAAGCCCAAGTATATACTCTGGAAGAGTATCATTCTACACCTTCTGTCCATCCTCCAGTAATGCAGATGAAAATTTAGTAATGACCTGACTTGGTTTCATTTCATTTCATTTCATTTTATATTGCTAGACCTCCAAGAGGCACAGAATGGTATTGCTGGCAGGGGCTTCACATAGAAGAGTTTGAAACTGAACATGATGAGATAAGATCGGTGAGGAAGCCGGCAGCCAGATGACTTGGGCATCAATACCCAAGTGCATATAAGTCGGCAAACCCATACAAAGAGCTGTGTCACAATACCTAAATCTTTCAGAGAAAGGATATTTTTAGGCCTTGAGTGATATACTGTCAGATCTAGGCCATTATGATGCTATCTTTAATACATTGAGAGACCCAAGGTAAAATGCCTTCAGAAACTCCAAAAGCAATCACAACTCAACTCTGCTCAGGGAATTATTTCTAGTCTTTCTTCTGAGCTTGCATATATTTTGAGCATGCGGCCCTTCTGATGATTCTAAATCATGGAAAGCTAAATCTGGAATCATGAGGATTCTTCTTTCATTACCCAAAGTCATAAATTACTTTTCCTACAGTAAATATTATTGGAATATTACTAGTAGTACATCTATTATTCTAATAAAAGCAGCTTAGAATCAAAGCCTATTGGTGGGGAAAGGGACTCTAGAAACAATCCAGTAAAGCCCCGTTTAATAGAACAGGAGTCCTGAAGTTAAGCAGCAGTACAAGGTGACTTAGTAACTGAAAGAATATATGCCAAGCACTAAGAGCTTTACCTGTTCATTTAATTCTCCCAATAACCCTATAATTTAAGCACAATTATTATCTCCACTCTACAGATGAAGAAACTGAGGCACAACAAGGTTAAGTTATATGCCTAACACTGTTTAGCTTATAAGAGGCAGAGCTGGTATTACAACCTAGGTGCTCTGGTTGCAGAGCCCATGCTCTGAACTACTAAACCTCTAGGACTAAAACCCAGGACTCTTGACCCCACTGACAGTTCTCTCCATCATAAATAGTTCTAAGGCTCAGGAAAGGGCAAACCATATTTGAAAAGGCCTGCAAACCTTGTTGGAGCCTAATTAGAACTAACTAATAATCAAAAGTGTTTCTTAAGTAATCTGGAAAAACTGAGTGGTATATCAACAGAATATTGTTAACTTGATCTTAATAGCATTATAATTATGTAAGAAAGTATTTCTATTTTTAGCCCTGCCTGCTGTGGTTCAGTGGATTGAGCACCAGCCTCTGAAAAGAAAGATCACTGGTTCAATTCCCAGCCAGGGCACATGCCTGGATTGTGGGCCAGGTCCCCAGTCAGGGGCACGCAAGAGGCAGCCAATCAGTGTCTCTCTTGCATTATCAATGTTTCTCTCCCTCTCTTTCTCCCTCCCTTCCCCTCTCTCTTAAAGTGAATAAATAAAACTTTTTTAAAAAGAAAAGAAAATGTCCCTATTTTTAACAATACATACTAGGTATATAGGGGTGAAATGATGGGAGGTCTAGAACCCACAATCTCCCTCTCTCTCTCTCACTCACACACACACACACACACACACACACAAACACACACACACACACACACACACAGACACACACACCAGAAATAAAGGAACAGCTGAAACAAGTCTGGCAAAATCTTGATAATTATTGAATCAGTACTAGAATCAGCACTAGAAGCATGGGAAGAGCTAGTTAAATTGATAACCTGTGTCTTTTTTTAGTCCATCTGCAGAACTGTTTTATTAGTCAGTTAGTTAAGAATATTTAATAAGCATTTACTATGCTACAGAGGCATTGTATTAGCTCTGACCCAAGTCGTCAAAGACAGAGCAGAGTAATACTTCCATCTACGCATCTATCAGTGGACCACGGGATTCCACAGCCTGGCCTGGTTGTGCCTCTGCCTCCTGCATGGATGAGAGTAACTTTCTTAGATCTTCTTAGAACAAAGCTGAGCCAGAGCCTGAGTGGGGGATGCACCCGCTGTGCCTTGCTGGCATACACAGGGGAGCAGCAAGAGGCAAGAAACAGTGGCAGAGTACCTGGCAGAAGGTGAGGGAAGTAAAATATATGGGTAATTTTTAGTATCTGTAAGGTAGCCCAAATTCATCCTTCTGCAATGCAGAACCACTGTAATGCATTTCCCATTCAGGGGGAGCCTTTCACTCACCAGAGGAGGCCCATCTGCTTTCCTGAAGTTTGTATTTGTTTCATCACAGGTTTCATCAGACAAGTGACCACAGATAAACAGAACTACAAATTGAGACACCAGCCAGGTGTTCATGCTTAAGGTATGCATGGAAAAACAGATATATTATTAAAAGTGTCATAAGGTAACACAGTAGAAGAATGTCACAGACGGGTATGAACACTAACACTATCAGTAGGCTGTTCTCCAAAAGGAAAAGCAGATATTCAAGGACTGCTGTGCATCAATAATTAGCAGTGTTGTGTCTATGTTGGCACTTCCGTGCTCAACCTAATGGCTTATTAAACTAATACCTCCTCTTCAGTCCGGGTCTGCCAGTACTTTGGAAATCATGGCAAAGTTATATTTTATCTACTTTTCTTTTGCCACAAATCCCTGAGATTTATTTGAGCTTTGTTCTCAAATGAGAACAGTAGCCCCCAGTTTAAAGAACTAGGTTTCCTGTGAAAACAGAGAAGATGTGGGTTTATCCTTAACATAAACACACACTGGCTTAAGTTGGGAAGATGCAGACGTCCTACCTTAAGCCAAAGCAACAGAAGTTAGTTGGGGTTATAGACGAATATCCAGGTTCTGGCCTATGCCAACTCCTGCTCGACTCCATACCATCAACAGATCAACTTTAGTAAAACAGAAAAATAAAATCCCTGTTTATTACGGAAAAAATTGTAGTTTGCAGAATCTGGAGTGAGTTGGCAGAGCTGGCAATTGAGAGAAAAATCAAACTAAGCAAGCTGAATTTGGAAATCAGAGAAACTTCATCTCCAATCTCCACAAATATCATTCATGTCATTCTGTGTTTGCCCAGGAAAGGTATCTATCTGCCACCAAAAAGAAGCCCCAGTCCTTGTTTTAAAGGACCTGGCACTCCACCTTGATAATACCCCATATACACTGCCATGAAGCCCCGTGAATCACTTCCGAGGCCCATCTTCTTGCATCATTTCAACAAACACCACAAGTTACCCACCCACAAACAAGACCCTTTCAAGAAAACAAATGTCAGCGACAAGGCAAGTTGCTACTAAAAGTCTCCAGCTGCCCTAAAGAGCACGCAGCTGCTCAAATGTCGCTCCTCTCCTGGACCATCCAAAAGACCAGGCATACTGTGTCTCCCAACATAGCAGGGCCAGCCCTGCCTGTGGAAAAACTGTGATTTAAAACTTCATCTCTCTCACATCCAGAGGTCTGTTCTCTAAAGACCTTCTGCTACAATCAGATTAATCTCGGAGTCACTTGTTTCGCTTGCTTCAAATCTCCAAACTTCATAGTTACTTGTACCACACTGAATTACCAAGGGTTCCTATCACGCCCCCTAACCCTTCATAAGAGGTCGACCCTCAGGATGCCAGCTAGAAGGGGGATAAAGAAGAGGATGAGGAGCCCCTTCCCTGTTGGAGCTCAGCCCACTCAAATGGTCCAAAGGGCCATCTCCCAACCCCATCTTGCGAACTGGGAAAGGAAGCCCCTATCTCTACGCTCCTGCGCCCCTTCAAGCTACAGGTGCCAAGCCCCTCCACATACCGAAGGAAAATGGGGCTGTGGGAGGGTCTGAGGATAGGGGTAATTTCCCGGTTGGCAGAGGGAGGTAAAGTGGCTGGGGGATAGGGGCTGGGGTAAGTGGAGGCAGCGATCTCATACCCAGGAAAGGAGTAGCAGTGGGGAAAGGACCCCTGGACGCAAGGTGGGATCTGGAAGTAGCTACCCCTCCAATTCCGTCCCCTTCTCCCCTGTCCAACGCCCCGCTCCTGTTTCCCACCACCTCTTAATCTTTAAGACCCAGCGGTGTCGGTACTGCACCTCAGCCCAGCCGACTTAGAAAAGCATGGAGGCCCGCCCACCTCCCTCGGTCCCTTATCCCGCACTCACCAGGACCACTGAGCCGCGCACTACCTCTGACACGCTCTGCCGCAGCTCGGCCGCTGTGCCCGGCTTACTCAGCGCACGGGTGAACTTCCGAGTCTCCGCCGAGGCGGGGAGCAGCGACTGCTGCGACATCCTCGTCGCTGCCGCCGCCGCGCCTGCTCCAGCGGTCTGGCCCGGCCGCGCCGCCGCCAGGTGCGCCCTCGGCGCCCCGCCCGCTCGCCCGCCTGACGCTCCCAGCGCCTCCGCCTGCCTGTTTTCCCCGCAGCGCGTCCTGGAGGCGCAGCCCGGGCAGTGCCCTCCGAGTCCTGTCACGCTCCGCGGCTACCCTATCGGCGTCCGCAGTTCCCCGCGTTCGGAGCAGCTCCTGGGCGCGCTGGGGGCAATTGTGCCTGTGGCGGCGGCGGCGACTCCCCCATGCCACCAGCCTCCTACCTCAGCCGCTCTCCGGGCCGCCTCCTTGGGGCGGGGTGTCCGGCGCAGCGTGGGGCGGAGCGGACGGAGGAGGGGCCGGCGCAGCGGGACCGCGGGCCCTGCTAGGCTGTCCCGCAAGCACCGCGCAGTACAGCGCCGGAGCGAGGCAGCCGGACGCGGCCTGGGAGCCGTGCGGTGCCCCTAGCCGGGCAGGTGGGAGCCCCAGGGGGCGCCTCCGCTCCGGTTCGGTGCTTCCGGGACTGCAGCCCCGACAGGCCAAAATGAGGGCAACGCACGCCAGCGGGAGGACGCACAGCCCAGGCGAAGACCCTGGAACCGCCGCGTATACCCTGGGACCTTAGGTTCCCTGCCCGTGGAGCACCTCCAGGGCCCTGGGCACTCCGCGGTCACCCTCACGGTCCGGGCGTGGTGGCGCCATGTCCCCCTGTGCGCCTAGGGCCTGAGGGGACGGAAGTTTCAGGAAGGTGGCCTTTACAGTGCACCGAGAGAACACAGGGCCGTTCGGAAGCTGCTGCGGTGCGGACTGGGCGGAGCGCCCCAGAGAAATCGAGCAAGATGTGCGAAGCCTCTGGGACCCTAAGACGGCATCCCGCGATAGGGGACGCCGTAGGCCGGAGTCGCTTGTTAGTCACGCAGACACCCAGCTCGTTAAGGGTCACCTGCTTCATCACCTTGAACAGGATCAAAACTTCTGAGCCTCACATATATATTCTATAAACTAAAGACAGTAATTTGCAAGAGGCCGAAATGACAGGATATGCCTGCCCAAGAGCTGGCGGCTGCTAGCGACAACCACCACTCGGAGGAATTTCTTCACGTAGCATTTCCCGCTTTCCCATCGCTAAAGGACACCCACTGCTTTTTCTTTTTTTCCACCATTTTTTAAGTATATCCTGAGCAGCCTAACCCTGACCCAGCCAGGAAAATACTGCGCTAGGAGGAATATGCGCAGGGGCCTTAGCGCATGCTCAGTGGTTTGGCTTTGGGCGGATTCCCAGGGCGGGGATCCTCTTAAGAGTGGCTCCGATGGTTGGCCGGTTTGCGGGTGCACGCCCATATCCTGCTGATGGACAGCTCTTTACCTGCCAGCTTGACTTCCGCAATGCGAGCGTTGGCCTCTCGACCTGGCGGTTAGTGCACTCCCAGTGGCTCCTCCCGCCCAAAAGCCTCGGAACATCGTTGCCGCGGTCACTGCGGAGAAGGAGGCCGCCCATTGCGCCCCACCCTGCCAGAAAACCAAACACTGGCCTAAAGCGGAATCTTAAAGTGATAGAGAAAAGTACCAGTCCAGTGCTAGATGCAAAACAGCGCGGTTCAGGACTTAACGAGCAAGTCTGGCACGTAAGTCTGGAGGTTAGGCAAGCAATCAGCACTCAATAAATGCTTGCTGATTTGAATTGTTTTCCTAGTCTTAATTGATTGGAACGTAGGATGTGGCACTAAGTGAGCCTGACAGGCTGGAAGATAAACAAAACAAGTAGTGTTTGGATAGTAAAAACAGTCTCACACTAACCTATTTCCTCTATGAATTCAGGGAACGGCCTAGACATTTGCCGGGCCTCTTCTGTTCCAAGCGTAGACTGGGTGATCCCAATAGGAGAGGGAGGTACAGGAAAGCCTCACCCTACCGCGCGCTGTTTTATAAAATCATCCACACCTCAAATTTACACCTCTGAGCTTCACTGGTGTATGTCAGCTCAGTTTTTTTTGTTTTTTTATTCTTATCTAAGGACTTTTTTTTCCATTGCTTTTAGAGAGAGAAAGAGGAACTTCGATGTGAGAGAGAAACATATATAGGTTGCCTTCTCAAACACGACCAACTAGGGATGGATCCCGAAACCTGGATAGATGCCCTAGTGGGGAATTGAACCCGCAACATTTCAGTCTTCGGGATAACACTCCAACCAACTGAGCCGCACCCTCAGTTCTTGAACTGGCAGATGCTAGTCTGAGAATTCTAAATTAAGATTTCCCTTTGGGTTTCTGACTCCTGAAGAAGTCCCGAACAGCACAAACCTTTACCCACCATATTAACTTGGGTCGCTGAACAATATCTACTTCCATAGAAGGGAAATAGAATACACACACACACACTAAAAGCACACAAGGTCGTAGGGCTTTTTATTTTTTCCTTTTTTTGTTTCGTTTTGTTTAAGAAACACATGAATAAAGAAAAGAGCACGTATATCTGGATAGTGAAGAGTTCCCCAACCTTCTAATTTCATCCTCATCACTACCAGCCCTAAGTTCTGTGCTTGCTTGCCGACTCACTACATTCTACAATTGGGAGATTTTCATTTAGGAAGCAGGAGATGAAATGTAAGGTACTGACAGTAGTCACTGACAGTGTCTAACCAAGTGCAAGTTCTTATAGTCAAAGAAAAAGGCATGGAAATGTGAACTAAGCCCAGGAAGACTGATTTTCCCAGCATCATAGAGCTGAGACCCTTCTTCCTGGTAAAGTGTGTTGTTAACAAATGGAACATTCTCATGTTAAATTTCAGCAGAAACTTGATTCTACTGTTATGGGTTGAATTATGTCCCTCCAAAATAAATATTGAAGTCCTAATCCCAGTACCTGTGAATGTGACCTTATTTGCAAGGCCTTTGCAGATGCCAAGTTAAAATGAAGTCATACTGGACCAATATGACTGACATCCTTATGAGAAGACAAGAGACACAGATGCAGACATACAAGGAGAAGGCCATCTGGCCACAAAGGCAGAGATTGGAATGATGCATCTACAAGTCAAGAACACCAAGGGTGGCTGGCAACCACCAGAAGCTGTGCAAGACAAAGGATTCTTCCCTTGAGCCTTTGGAGAGAGTATGGCCTTGCTTAAACCTTGATTTTAGAAATCTAGCCTCCAGAATTCTAAGTAAATTCTGTTGTTCTAAGCATCCTGTTTGTGGTACTTTATTTAAAATGACCTTTGGAAACCAATACATTTGCCAAAGCCAAATGTATTTTTTTTTAAATCCCCACCTATAATTGTGTGAGTTTTTACTCCATCAGCTCATGGAGAGAGGCAGCCACAGCTTTACAGAAGGAGCACCAGCTCCAAGCAAAGGCACTTCTTGGAATGGGAATGGATGGTGTTTAAGTGTGGTGAAAGATACATCCATCTGCTTGAGGAGTAACTCTGTTTTGGTTTTCCCAAAGCTGTAGAAAGAAAGCTTTCCTTTAATTGAGGATGATACTAGTAGACAGTGAAGATATAATTGCAGCTCGTTTTGAAAAATCGCATATAAATGACTGCACTAGACTCAAATATTTGTAATTCAAACATTATCCATGTTTAAATAACCTCTTACTGCATCATTTCCTTGTTAGTTTTGCTATAGGATTTATATGTGTTTTAATGACACATAATTTATTTAAAATCTTTTCCAGGTACATCCTGAAAGAGCACACCTGTTATTAGCATAAATAAAAAGTAACCTGTAAAGAATAGTGAGACCTGTGGATTGTAGCATCCCAGGAAGTGCAGAAGAGACTTTCATTCATTTTTTTCACTTTCTTTATTACCTTTACATTAATCGCATTTTAAAAATAAACATCTATTAATTTTATACTTTTTTTCCTATGAAAGTTGAATCTTTTATAAAAATATGAATCCTGTTGTATGCAAGGCATTACTAGAGATCAAAATTTATAATAATCAAATTTTGAATTTTACAATCTAATGGTGAATAGACTTTTTTTTTTGGTTGTTGTGGTGGTAAAATACATGTAATATAAAGTTTACTATTTTAACCATTTTTAAGTGTACAGTTCAGTGGCATTAAGTATATTCACATTATTGTGCAACCATTATTAACATCCATCTCCAGAACTTTTTTCATCATCCCAAACTGGAACTCTATAGCCATTACACAGTAATTCCCCCTTCCCTCAGTTCCTGGAAACCGCCATTCTATTTTTATGTCTCTATGAATTTGACTACTCTAGGTATCTCATATAAATAGAATCACACAGTAATTCTTTTTATGTCTAGCTTATTTCACATAGCATGTGTTGGAATTTCCTCCTTTTAAGACTGAACAATATTCCATTGTGTGTGTATCACATTTTTAAAAAATCAATTCATCCATCAATGGACACTTATTTGAGCTGTTTCCCCTTTTGGCTGGTGTGAATAATACTGTTATAAACATGAGAGTACAAATGTTTGTTTGGGTCTCTACTTTCAATTATTTTGTGTACACACCCAGAAGTGGAGTTGTTGATCCTATGGTAATTTTATATTTAATTTTTTTGTGAACTATTGTACTGTACTTTGTTTTCTAAATGTTTCTTATAATGCTTGTTTTCTAAGAACATGGATTGATAATTTTGGAAAACAAGCTCTTTAAAACTTTGCTAAAATAAATAGAAGACACAACTTTTCTTTCAAAATAGATCATTTGGGGGAAAGGTATGCAATTAACATAACACATGAGCTCACAGACACCAGTTTCAGTTAATGGTACTATAGAAATACAATCCCCTCTTTCACTTGTATTTTAGTCAGGAGAGGTACCTAGAGGATATGCAATATACGAGGTCTTTAAGAGATCATTGAGACCAGGGCTTCTCAAATTTTATTAGACATATAAATCACCTAGGAATCTTGTTAAAATGCAGGTTCTGATTCAGAATGTCAGGTCTGGTACCCAAAATTTTACAATTCTAACAAGCTCCCCAGTGATGTCAAACTCCACTGATGCAGATGGTGCTGATCCACAGGCCACATTTTATGCATGGCAAGCATTTAGACTTCCATTTCCAGCAGTGTGGCAAACTGTAGACCCTTAAAAATTCTCCAACTGACCTTTAAAATTTAAGGGGAATGACCAAACACCCAAAAGAGAAGTGAACAAAACTCATAACCAAACACTTCATAGAAAAGATATAAAATGACTGGTAAACACCACCCTGTCAAACACTATCCTGCTTTATATTTGGGGTTGCTTTGAGACCTGTAAATAAGGCATTACTTTTTTTGTTCAATATAGTCAATGTTTGATATGCTCACATATGCATTAGTTGATCTGTTCACCATTCTTTTTTCCATCCCAGATTTTTCATTTGGGATCACTTTTCTCTTACCCAACAGTAAACCCAAAGACAGTTTTAGAACCTATGTAGTTACTCTCATAAAATTCAAAACCCACAAATTCTTGCATCACTATGCTGTATCATGAGAGCTATCAGTGTCATAACCAAACTTCCTGTGGTAACCTGTTCTCCTCTCTGCAAAACTGCAGGCCAATGGAAGTGGTAACCAGCACCTTTTTCTCACTTGGTTTGACACCCCAATTTCAATAGTTTTGCCATCCAACAAGCAGAGAAAAAAAATCCAGCTGCATCCACCTCCTTTCTGAATAAAAGAAGGTTTACCATTAAAGCGAAGGAATAGTTAAGCTGTAATATACAAACAAAATGTAAAGAATTGCTAATAAAATGATTCCATTAACTTTAAAAGATTGTTTTTTATTTTTTTAATTTTTAAAGATTTTACTTACTTATCTTTATTTTTTTGTGCTCATGGAGTTTTTTTCTTTTTTTAAATTTATTATATTTTATTTTTTATTGTATTTTTCCACTACCATTTAGCACCTTTATATGCCCATCCTGAAATCACCACCCTGTTGTCCATGTCCTTGAGTCCTTTTTTCTTTTTGCTTGATACCTCCACCCCCTAAGCCAATCCACCCACCATAGCTGTCAACCTGCTCTCTATCTATGAGCCCCTCTCTATTTTGCTTGTTAGGTCAGATTGTTCATTAGATTCCACACATGAGTGAAATCATAGGGTATTTGTCTTTCTCTGACTGGCTTATTTCACGTAGTATAATGTGCTCCAGGTCCATCCTTGCTCTCATGAAGGGTAGAATTCTCTTTTTTCCACCAAGTAGTATTCCATTGTGTAAATGTCCCATAGTTGTTTATCCATTCATCTACTGATGGACACTTGGGGAAGGGAGGAAGAAAGAGGGGGAGAGAAACATCACTGTCTGAGGCAACATCAATCAGCTACCTCTTGCATATACCCCAAAAGGGACAACCCGCAACCCAGGCATGCTCCCTGACTGGGAATCAAACCAGTGATTTTTGCTTTGCGGGATGACACACAACCAGCTGGACCACACCAGGCAGAACAAGGTTGTTTTTTTTATATTTTTTAGTGTTTTATTAAATAGTCGATTGTTGTTCTATTACGGTTGTCCCAATTTTCCCCGCTTCGTTTTGCTCTCCTCCATCCAGCCTACCCCCCTCCCACCATCAGTCCCCACCCTGTTGTACATGTCTGTGAGTCATTCATACATGCTCCTTAATTAGTCCCTTCCCCTTCTTCCCACCCTTATCCCCCTCCCCTGTCCCCTCCAGTCGCTGTCAGTTTGTATCTTGTTTCCATACCTCTCGTTCTATTTCACTTGTTTGTTTTGTTCATTAGGTTCCTGTTACAGGTGAGATCATATGGTATTTATCTTTCACCACCTGGCTTATTTCACTTAGCATAATAGTCTCCAGTTCTGTCCATGCTGCCACCAAGTATAGGAGCACCTTCTTTCTTTCTGCTGCTTAGTATTCCATTGTGTAAATGTACCACAGTTTTTTGATCCACTCATTTACTGACAGGCACTTAGGCTGTTTCCAGCACTTGGCTAATTGTAAATAACACTGTTATGAACACAGAGGTGCATAGGTTCTTTTAAATTGGTGTTTCAGGATTCTTAGGGTATAATCCAGGCAGTGGAATCACTGGGTCAAAAGGCAGTTACATTTTTAATTTTTTTAGGAAATTCCATACTGTTTTCCACAGTGGTTGCACCAATCTGCATTCCTACCCACAATGCACTAGGGTTCCCTTTTCTCCACATTCTCACCAGGACTTCTTGTTTGTTGACTTTTAATGATGGCCATTCTGACCAGTGTGAGATGGTATCTAATTATGGTTTTAATTTGCATATTTCTGATGGCTAGTGAGGTTGAGCACCCTTCTATATGTCTATGGGCCCTCTGTATGTCTTCTTTGGAAAAGTGTCTTTTCAGATCCTTGGCCCATTTTTTAATTGGATTGTTTGTCTTCCTGGTGTTGAGTCATACGGGTTCTTTATATATTTTGGAGATTAAACCCGTGTCCGAGGTATCATTGGCAAATATGTTTTCGCACATGATCAGTTCTCTTTTCATTTTGATGATGGTTTCTTTGGCTGGCAGAAGATTTTTAATTTGATTTAGTCCCATTTGTTTATTTTTTTCTTTTATTTCCCTTGCTGTAGGAGATAAATTAACAAAAATATTGCTGCATGGGATATTGGAAATGTTCCTGCCTGTGTTTGCCTCTAGGACTTCTATGGTGTCACGACTTCTATTTAAGTCATTCACTCATCTTGAGTTTATTCTGGCGTATGGTGTAAGTTGGTGGTCGAGTTTCATTTTTTTGTGTATACCTATCCAGATTTCCCAACACCATTTATTGAAGAGGCTATTTTAACTCCATTCTATACTCCTGCCCCTTTGTCAAATGTTAATTGACCACAGAGATATGGGCTTATTTCCAGGTTCTTTATTCTGTTCCATTGACCTATGTGTCTGTTCTTATGCCAGTACCAGGCTGTTTTGATTACAGTGTCCTGGTAGTATAGTTTGATATCAGGTATTGTGATTCCTCCTACTTTGTTCTTCTTTCTCAAGATTGCTGAGGATATTCAGGGTTATTTTAGGTTCCATATATATTTTTGAAATACTTGTTCTAGATCTGTGAAATATGCCATTGGTATTTTAATAGGGATTGCACTGAATCTATAGATTGCTTTTGGTAGTATGCACATTTTAATGATGTTAATTCTTCCATTCCAGGAACATGGTATATGCTTCCATTTATTTGTGTTTTCCTTAATTTCTTTCTCCAGTGTTCTGTAGTTTCCTGAGTACAGGTCTTTTACTTCCTTCGTTAAATTTATTCCTGTGTACTTTATTTTTCTTGTTGCTATAGTAAACGAGATTTTTTCCCCTAGTTTCTGTTTCTGATAGTTCATTATTGGTATACAAAAATGTCTTTGATCTCTGAATATTGCCTTTGTATCCCGCTATTTTGCCAAATTCAATTATTAGACTGCATGGTTTATTGGTGGAGACTATAGGGTTTTCTATGTACACCATCATGTCATCAGCAAACAATGACAGTTTACCTCTTCCTGTCCAGTTTGGATGCTTTTGATTTCTTTTTCTTTTCTGATCACTGTGGCTGGGACTTCCAATACTACGTTAAATAAAAGTGGTGAAAGCAGACACACTTGTCTTGTTCCTTGTCTCATGGGGAAGGCTTTTAGTTTTTGCCCATTGAGTATGATGTTGGCTGTATGTTTCTCGTACATGGCCTTTATTATATTGAAGTATGCTCCCTCTATTCCCACTTTGCTGAGTGTTTTTATCATAAATGGGTGCTGAACTTTATCAAATGTTTTTTAGCATCTATTGATATGATCATGTGTTTTTTTTCTTTATTTGGTTTATGTGCTGTAATACGTTTATTGATTACCAAATATTGTAACATCCTTGCATCACTGTGATGAATCCCACTTGATCATGGTGTATGGTCTTTTTAATGCATTGATGGAAATGGACTGCCAATGTTTTCTTGAGGATTTTAGCATCTATGTTCACTAGAGATATTGGCCTGTGATTTTCTTTCTTTGTTGTGTCTTTACTTGGTTTTGGAATTAGGATAATACTGGCCTCATAAAAAGAGTTTGGGAAGCCTTCCCTCTTCTTGAACTTTTTCTAATAGTTTGAAAAGGATAGGAATTACTTCTTCTTTGAATGTTTATTAACATTTGTGTGTGAAGCCATTCTGTCCAGGGCTTTTGTGTGCCGGG
Source organism: Mormoops blainvillei (assembly GCA_004026545.1). NCBI lineage: Eukaryota > Metazoa > Chordata > Mammalia > Chiroptera > Mormoopidae > Mormoops > Mormoops blainvillei. The sequence goes on along the minus strand of PVJD01000206.1, from coordinate 245,169 downwards.
AGGTTTTTGATCATTGCTTCAATGTCACTAGTTCTTATCAGTCTATTCAGACTTTCTGCTTCCTCGTCATTCAGTTTTGGAAGATTGTATATTTCTAGAAATTTGCTCATTTCTCCCAGATTGTCCAATTTCTTGGCATATAGTTGTTCATAGTAATTTCTTACAATTCTTTGTATTTCTATGGTATCGGTTGTGACTTACCTTCTTCCATTTCTGATTTTATTTATTTGGGTTCCCTCTCTTCTTTATAAGTCTGGTTAAAGGCTTGTCAATTTTGTTTATATTTTCAAAAACCAGTTCCTGGGCTGATTGATCCTTTGAATTGTTTTTTTAGTCTCTATGTCATTGAATTCCGCTCTGATCTTGATTATTTCATTTCTTCTACTTGCTCTGGGCTTTGTTTGTTTTTCCTCTGGTTCTTGTAGATGTAAGGTTAAGTTGTTTATTTGAGATTTTTTAGATAGGCCTGTATTGCTATGAATTTCCCTCTTCTTTGGGACTTCTTTCAGGACAGCTTTGGCAGTGTCCCATAGGTTTTAGGCTGCTGTGTGTTCATTTTCATTTGTTTCCAGACACTTTTTTATTTCTTTCTTGATCTCATTGTTAACCTATTCATTATTTAAATAGCATGTTGTTCAGTGTCTATGTATTTGAATGTTTTTGAGTTTTTTCCTTGAGGTTGGTTTCTAGTTTCAAGCCATTGTGATCTGAGATAATGCTTGATGTGATTTCAATTTTCTTGAATTTATTGAGGCTTGTTTTGTGTCCTACCAAGTGGTCTGTCTATGAGAATATTCCGTGTACATTTGAAAAGAATGTATATTTTGCTTCTTTCGGATGGAAGTTTCTATATTTTGCTTCTGTATATATCAATTAAGTCCATTTGCTTACAGTGTTGTTCAATGTCACAATATACTTTTTGACTCTTTGCTTGGAAGATCTGTCTATTGTTGACAATGAGGTGTCAAAATCCCCTACAATGAGTGTGTTGCTGTTGATATCTTTCTTGAAGTCCTCCATGATTTTCCTTATATATTTTGGTGCTCCTATGTTGCATGCATATATATTTTTAAAGATTTTATTTATTTATTTTATTTTTAGAAGGAGGGAAAGGGAAGGAGAGAGGGAAACATCAATGTGTGGTTGCCTCTCGAGCACCCCCTGCTGGAGACCTAGCCCCCCACGTCAAGCATGTGCCCTCACTGGGGAATTATTGTACCAGTGACCCTTGGGTTCACAGGCTGGCACTCAATCCACTAAGCTACATCAGCCGGGGCAATTTTTTACAAAGATTATATCTTCTTGATGGACTATTCCCTTAAGTGTAGTGACCTTTTTTGTCTCTTTTATGGACTTTGTTTTGAAGTCTCTTTTGTCTTATATAAGTACTGTTGTCTCAACTTTTTTTTTTTTAATGTCCATTTGCATGGAATATTGTTTTCCTTCCCTTCACTTTCAGCCTGTGTAGATCTTTTGTTCTGATGTGGGTCTCTTGTAGACAGCATATATGTGGGTCATGTTTTCGTATCCTTTCAGCTACACTATGTCTTTTGATTGTAGCATTTAACCATTTACATTTAAGGTTACTATTGATAGGTACTTATTCATTGTTATTTTTTCCCTTCGTATCTGTGTTTCTCTCTCTCTCTCCCTCTCACCCCCACCTTTTTCTTCATCATCTTAAAGCAGTCCCTTTAGCACCTCTTGCAATGCTGGTTTGGTTGGACATGTATTCTTTCAGCCTTTTTTTGACTGGGAAACTCCTTGGTTCACCATCCATTTTAAATGAGAGCCTTGCTGGGTAGAGTAGCCTTGGTTGCAGGCCTTTGCTTTTCATTACTTGGAATATTTCTTACCATTCCCTTCTGGCTTGTAGTGTTTCTGTTGAGAAATTAGCTGATAGCCTTATCAGAGCTTCCTTGTATGTTACTAGCTGTTTCTTCCTTGCTCACTTTAAGATTCTTTCTTTTTCTTTAAATTATTCCATTTTAATTATGATGTGTATTGGAGTAGACCTCTTTGGATTCAACTTGATTGGGACCCTCTGTACTTCCTGGACTTGCATGACTTTTTTTCTCATCAAGTTAGGGAAGTTTTCTGTTATTACTTTTTCAAATAGGTTTTCTATCCCTTGCTCCTCTTCTTTTCTTCTGGTATTCCTAGATACATGTAATTGTATCTAGGAATTACATTTCGTATTGTCCTCCAGCTCCCTTAAACTCTCTTCATTCTTTTTGAGTCCTTTTTGTTTGTTGCTCTGTCTGGGAGTTTTTTTCTACCTTGTTCTCCAGCTCACTAATTCATTTCTCTGCTATTTCTAGCCTGCTTTTTATTTCTTCTAGTATATTCTCCATTTCAGATATGTGATTCTTCATTTCCTCCTGGCTCTTATTGTTAGTTTCTATGCCTTTTTTCATTCCAATGTAGTTCCCAGTAAGTTCCCTGTAGCTTCCAGAGCTCTTTGTAGTTCTCACTGAGCTCCTTGAGCTTCTTTATAACCGTTATTTTGAACTCTATGTCTGATAGATTGCTTACCTCAATTTCATTTAGCACTCTTTCTGGGGATTCTTTCTTTCCTTTTGACTGGGGGTTGTATCTTTGTCTCCCCCTTTTAGGTGAATCTTCTTGTTTGTTTCTAAGATTTTTTTGAAGTAAGGGATCTGGGGATAACAACAAGGCAACCATGTGTTATTTCTTGGTTCATATTTTTTCCCTTTTTTATATTTTGACTATACTCTTTTCTCAGTCATTGAGGTATTATTTAGATAATTTAGAATGATCTGTCATTTTATAACATCAAAATATAAATTAAAAACTTTCTATTATGTTTCATATGTGGAATGTTCTAAAATGATATTTAAAGATAGCATTAGAAACACCTATTTCTGCAAAACATTATATTTACCTTCATCTTTTGTTAATTTACACAAATTTATTCAGTCAACACATATTTACTGAGTATCCACTATGCACTAGATACAGTTCTAAGTACAGACAATAAAGCATGATATAAAAAGATGAAATTTTCTGCCCTCGTGGAGCTTATCTTCTAGTGCAGAAAGCAATCCATACAAAATTAAATAAGCAAATGGTAGAGTATGTTGACAAAGGCAAGTGCTAAGATAATAGAGCAAGTGTGGGACTAGGATTTATTGTGGATGAAGTGGATTGAAATGTAAGTAATGTTACCAGAGAAGGTCTCAATGAGAAGGGAACAATTGAATAAAGACCTGAAGGCAGCTGAAGAGTGAGCCAGCCATACTGTGTCAAAAAGAAGAACATCCCAAGCAAAGGAAATAAAAGTGCAAAGGCTTAGTCAAGCGCTAAAGCCAGTGTGGCTGGAGTGGAGTGAGAAAATGTGCAGAGGATGTGAAGCTAGAGCCATAAGGCCTAGAAAGGGAGCAGATTAGGTAGTACTTTGTAGACCACTATACGGACTTTGGGCTTCAACTCTGAGTCAACTGGGAAGTCCCTGGAGTGTTTTGAGTAATGTCATTATATGTGAACTAGTCCAGTTTTTTAGACACACTGAAAGACTATATTTCCCAATTTACTGGGGTTCTATAACTGGGTTCTGGTCAGTGGAAGTAGAGCAAAGTGATGTATACCATTTCCAATCCTAGCCATAAAACTCCCTGCATGATCTTTTACACTTTGTTCCCTCTCCTACAGCCACTATGAAAACCACATGTTGAAGATCCCTAAATCATTGCTTAGAAGAGAGCTCCTCAAGATTGCTTCCTGAACAGGAATATCCATATTGGTCTTCTTGTGATTAAGAAAGAATCTTTGTGTTAAACTCCTCAAGGTTGGGGTTGTTAGGTATAGCTATGCTGACTGGGGTTGGGGAAGGAGAATGGAGACGGGTAAATCATGAAGGTGGTAACATTCCAACCAAGAGAAAGCTGTGACTATGTCTATTAATTTATTCATAAAGGTAACATTCCACACTTCTGAAAAGCTACTCACAGCCTAATAGAGAATACCACTTCATAAATATAGCTGTGAGCTATGTATAAGGAAAGTGGAACTACAAAGGAGGAACAACTAAGCTTCTATGAGTTAACCCCAGCCATCTTCAAGAGAAGATGAAGTTGAAATGGATGCTTTCACTGCGTGTTGCCTTGTGACCAGTGCCTAGAACAGCTAGCAGAACTGGGGCACAATAGACTTGCATGATAACATTTATAAAACATCAGCATAGGGTCTGTCAATAATAAATGATTCATGATTTTTGAGCCTTTTGTTTGACCTTCCAGGTACTTTTGATATCACACAAGTGAACTGAATATTCCTGAGCATGAGGATTTAAAATGAGGTGACATTCAAACAGTCAGGTGCGTTATCAACACCTCATAATCACAGTTCTTAGCATATGTAAAATAGAATTATACTATCAATGCTATGAAGTGACCATTTCAAAAAACAATGTGCTCATAGAACTCATTTTTTAAAAAATTTTTGCACATTTATTTAGTTTTACTTTTTATCAGCACAATTTATTGATAATGACTAGTCAGTCTTTTAAAGCACCACACCAGTAAATACTCTGTAGTGAGCAGGTTAATTTTTAAAATAAAAAGGTAGAGATCCAAGATAGCGGAGGAGCAAGTGGAAGCTATACTAATCTTGTCCCAGGACAATCTGGAATTACAGCTAAATTGTAGAGAAATCATCCTGAATAACCAACTGAACACTAGCTAGAGAAAAGCTGTATAATCAAGGACAGACAGAGGAAACCACTTTACCACAGCAAGACTGGTAGGGAGTGCGGAGGAGGTGCAGGAGGGCTGGCGGGCTCCTACCGGCCACAGCTGAAGTTCCAGAGGGATATTTCAGCAGCTGAGGGGTTCCCCTGAGAAGTGTGCTGTCTAAACCCTAAGCTGGGCTCTCCAGGCTATAGCACCAGAGCCAGAAAGAAACTCAAATAATATCCAACTGTGAAACACAGCTTTCTGTCTGCCAGGGAGAGACGCAGAGGGCCTCTTAAAGGGCCAACACACAAAATTTCATTTGCAGCCACTTATTCTGGCAGAGGGAGAGCAGAGTAGACTAGAGATGCATGAGGGGAGACTGGAGTTGGTGGCTCTGGAGAGAGAACTAAAGGAACAGCCAACAGAAACCCTATGCTGGGTCATCCCCCATACTGCAGAAACCATCTTTCTCAGTCAGAGTACTCGTCTCCAAGTGGCATCAGCCTGAGGGGAAGCAATTACCCCAATCACAGGAATTACTCTGACCCACCCTATCAGCTGGGCTGCTGATTACAGCTTGATTAGTTTAAAAACTGATTAATTTAACAACTAAGCCTGAAAATACAGAGGCAGCCAGTATTGGAAGACAAAGGAACAGCCCCAAAATGAAAGAACAAGAAAATTCCCCAGAACAAGACCTAGATGAAATGGAGGCAAGCAATTTATTAGATAGAGAGTTTAGAGTAATTATTATAAGGATACTCAACAGCGTGAAAAAAGACATAGAAATCATAAAGAAAGGATCAGTCAGAAATAAGGAATGCAATATCTCAAAGAAATAATACACTGGAAGGAATAAACAATAGGTTAGATGAAGCAGAGGAGCATATCAGTGATTTGGAAGACAAAGTAGAAGAAAACATCCAAGCAGAGCAGCAAAAAGAAGAAAGAATTTTTTTAAATGAGGAGAGGCCTGGCTGGTGTGGCTCAGTGGATTGAGCGCTGGCCGGTGAACCAAAGGGTTGTTGGTTCAGTTCCCGGTCAGAGCACATGTCTGGGTTGAGGGTCAGGTCCCCAGTTGGGAGTGCGTAAGAAGAGGTCGCACGTTGATGTTTCTCTCCCTCTTTTTCTCCCTTCCTTCCCCTCTCTTTAATAACAAGTAAATAAAATCTTTTTAAAAATAAAATGAGAAGAGCTTAAAAAACATTTTGGACAACATGAAGCAGAACAACTACCACATCATGGGAATACCAGAAGGAGAAGAGAGCAAGTAAGGAATCGAGAACATATTTGAAGAAATAATGACCAAAAATTTTGCTCATTTGGTAAAGGAAAAAGACACACAAGTCCAGGAAGCTCAGAGAGTCCCGCACAAGTTGGACCCAAAAGGGCCAGCACCGAGATACACCATAATTAAAATGACAGGGCTTAAAGATAAGGAGAGAATCTTTAGCTAAAAAGAATCTTTAGCTAGAAAGCTAAAAGCTGCAAGAGAAAAGCAGGTAGTTACCTACAAGGTAGCACCAATTACACTATCATCTCATTACTCATCAAAAACATTTCACACCAGAAGGAAGTAGTGTGAAATATTCAAGGTGATGAAAAGCAAGGACCTACAACCAAGGCTAATTTAACCAGCACAGTTACCATTTAAAATCAAAGGATAAATAAGGAGCTTCCCAGGCAAGAAAAACTAAAGGAGTTTGTTAACACCAAACCAATACTGCAATGAACGTTAAAGGGTTTGCTTTAAGAAGAAGAACAAGAGAAAGAAACAGAAGAGGAAATCAGCCTAATGATAAAATGGCATTACATACATAATCCATCAATAATCACCTTACATGTAAATGGCTTAAATACTCCAACCAAAAGACATAGGGTAGCTGAATGGACAAGAAAACAAGACCCATATATATGCTGCTTCCAAGAGACCCATCTCGAATCAAAAGATACACACAGACTAAAAGTAAAGAGATAGAAAAAAAGATATTTCATGCAAATGGAAAAGAAAAGAAGCTGGGGTACCAGCACTTATATCTGACAAAATAGACTTTAAAACCAAGGCACAAATGTAAGAGACAAAGAAGGACACTACATAATGATAAAGGAAATCCAACAGGATTTCCAAGGTTAAATCCAAGAGCATATAACCCTAGTAAACATTTATGCACCCAATACAGGAGCACCTAAATACGTAAAGTGAATCTTCATAAACATAAAAGGAGAGATCAACAGAAATACAATCATAGTCGGGGATTTTAACACCCCATTGACTTCAATGGATAGATCTTCCAGGCAGAAAATCAACAAGAAGACAGCCGGCTTAAATGACCCCTAGATCAAATGGATTTTTTTGGATAGGAGCCTTTTTTTTTTTTTAAGATTTTATTTACCTTATTTTTAGACAAAGGGAAAGGGAGGGAGAAAGAAAGGGGGAGAAATCACAATGTGTGGTTGCCTCTTGTGCACCCTGTACTGGGGACCTGGCCCACAACCCAGGCATGTGCCCTAACCGGGAATCAACCAGTGACCCTTTGGTTTGCAGGCCGACACTCAATCCACTGAGCTACATCAGCCAGGGCTCAAATGGACTTAATTGATATCTTCAGAGCTTTTCATTGCAAAGCAGCAGAATATACATACTTTTCAAGTGCACATGGAACATTTTCTGGGATAGACCAGATGTTAGGACACAAATCAAGTCTCAATAAATTTACAAAGATTGAAATCATATCAAGCATCTTCTCTGACCACAATGCTATAAAACTAGAAATCAATCACAAGAACACTGAAAAACATGCAAAGGCATGGAGCTAAATAACATGTTATTCTACGTGTTATTTAGATGAATGGGTCAACAAGGAAAAAAATCAAAACATACCTTGAAACAAATGAAAATGAAAACACAACAATCCAAAATCTGTGGGACACTGGGAAAGCGATCCTAAGAAAATTAATTGCATTACAGGTTTATTTCAAGAAACAAGAAAAAGCTCAAATAAACAATCAAACTTTACACTTAAAGGAACTTCAAAAAGGAAAAACACACAAAACCCAAAGTGAGTAGAAGGAAGAAAATAATAGAGATCATAGCAGAAATAAGCAAAATAAAGTCTAAAAAAATGATAGAAAAGATCGATGGATCCAAGAACAGGTTCTTTGAAAAGATAAACAAGATTGAAAAAACTTTAACCAGACTCATCAAGAAAAAAAGAGAAAGGATCCAAAAATTAAAATCAGAAATGAAAGAAGAGAAATAACTGACACCAAAGAAATACAAAGGACTGTAAGAAAATGTTATAAACAACTGTATGCGAACAAACCGGACACCCTGGATGAAATAGATACATTCCTAGAAACATACAATCTTCCAAAACTAAATCAAGAGAAACAGAAAAACTGAATAGACACATTACACCTAGTGAAATTGAAGCAGTAATCAACTCCCAACAAACAAAAGCCCTGGACCAATAGCTACACAGGTAAATTTTACCAAACATTCTGAGTTGTCCCTCTTAAAGAACCCACATATAGGCTCACCTACTCAGATTCACTCCATCTGAGCTCCAGCCCCGAGTTATCAGCTTGAAAGGAACCACTGGCAAACTGGGAGAAACTAAAGTATCTGCCACCAAAGTGAGCAGAGGTCATTGTCCCTTTTCTAAATCCTCCCCCTACAAAGCTACAGAGGTAGCAAGCTGGTGCCATATCTGAGATTCCATCACCCTGGCTAACACTGTTTGACCCACCTTGGAGATTCCCAGAAACTCCTCCCCATCCAATTTAGAGGTCCACCCAAGCTTCTTTTCCATGTGAATGACTAGTCTTGGCTCATGCTTCACCACTTTCTAAATTCTATCAACAAACAACAGTGAGCCTCAGTGAGTCCCAGACCTGGTACTTGAAGCAGCCAGCCTAGGTTCACAGGTTGGCTTCACTGGGGAATCTCCAACCCCAGCATAAGTAGCAGCCATCTCAGATTGCTTTATAGCTCAGGCAGGGTGGTCCAGGGAAAAACATAGGTGGGGACTGACCTTGGCCTGCACCACTGAGGAAACCGTAGGGCCAGTGCACCCAGTGGACAGCTGCAGGCCACGTTGGAGTACAACAATCCTGCCCCTGCACAGCTGATCCTCCACAGAGGGTGGAGGTTAGTGGTCAGTGGTCACAGCCTTATAGCTGACTGGCCTGGGTAAATCCCTCCCATTGATCTGCCAACAGCAACGAAGTCTCAACTACAAGAGAAGAGTGTACTCAGCCCACAGTAAGAGTACACCTCCAGTACCTAGCTTGGTTATAGGGGAGGCTGTGCCACCGGACCCTACAGGACACTGACTACATTAGGCCACACTAACAAGACACGAAGTCAAAGTAGCTCTACCTAATACATAGAAACAAATGCAGGGAGGCTGCCAAAATGAGGAGACAAGGAAACATGGCCCAAATGAAAGAACAGATCAAAACTCCAGAAAAAGAGCTAAACAAAATGGATATAAGCAATCTCACAGATGCAGAGTTCAAAACACCTATAAGGCTGCTCAAGGAAGTTAGTGAGAACCTCAACAGCATAAAAAAGATCCAGTTAGAAACAAAGGATACACTAGTTGAAATAAAGAACAGTTTACAGGGAAACAACAGTAGAGTGGGTGAGGCTGAGAATCAAATCAATGGTTTGAAACATAAGGAACCAAAAAACAACCAATCAGAACAAGAAGAAAAAAGAATACAAAAAACAAACAAAACCCAAAACAATGATAGTTCAAGGAGCCTCTGGGACAGCTTCAAGAAGTTCAACATTTGCATCATAGGGGTACCAGAAGGAGAAGAGAAAGAGCAAGAAATTGGAAATCTATTTGAAAAAATAATGAAGGAAAAAGTCCATAATTTGGTGAAGGAAATAGACATGCAAGTCCAGGAAACACAGAGAATCCCAAACAAGATGGATGCAAAGAGGCCCACTCCAAGACACATCATAATTAAAATGTCAAAGATGAAAGATAAAGAGAGAATCTTAAAAGCAGCAAGAGAAAAGAAGTTAATTACCTACAGTGAAGTTCCCATAAAACTTCAGCTGATATCTCAAAAGAAATTTGCAGGCTAGAAGGGATTGACAAGAAATATCCAAAGTCATGAAAAGCGGGGACCTACAGTCAAGATTACTCTAAGCAGCAAGGCTGTCATTTAGAATCAAAAGGCAGATAAACAGCTTCCCAGACAAGAAAAACCTAAAGGAGCTCATCATCACCAGACCATTATTACACGGAATGTTAAAGGGACTTGTTTAAAAAAAAGAAAAAGATTAAAACTAGGAACAATAAAATCACAAAAAATGCATATCTATCAACAATTGAATCTAAATATTAAACTAAGCAAACAAGAAGAACAGAGACAGAATCATGGGTAAGGAGAGCATTTTGATGGTTGCCAGATGGCAGGGGATTGTGAGGGAATAAGTGAAGAGGCGAGAGGATTAAGAAATACAAATAGGTACAGAATTTACATTGGGATGTAAAGAAGAGTATAGGAAATGGAGTAGCAAAAGAACTTATGCACATGACTCATGGACATAAACAATAGTGGGGGCGTTGCCTGAGGGAGTGGGGGATTCTGGGTGATGGGGACAAAGAGGGAAAAATCAGGACAACTGTAATAGCATGTTCAATAAAATATAATTTAAAAAATAAATTAATTTAAAAGCACATTTAAGAAAATATTTCAGAAATGATAGAATCACAATTAAAGAGCAGCCCCTTGACTTGAAGAAGGAAGTAGTTAACTTTCTTGGTATTATTTTTAAACAATTTTTTCTATACCATGTATAATTTTACAAAAGTGCATATTATATGTGCTTTTATTATTTTAGTTAAAGTTTTTATACCTCATGGAAATCTCCCCAAGTCAATTGTTTTAGATTTGATTCAGTCTTTTTAGTGGCTCAATAATAATTTGTGGTGCTGGTATGTCATAAATTATTCAGCCATGGGCTTTCTTTCCAGCTTTTTGTCACAATACATAACAGTGCAATAGCATACATGAGAAAAAATAAAATAAAAAGATACGGTTGAACAATATCAGGGTCCAAAGAGAATGGTTTACTAAATCAACCAGCTCCTACAGTAGCTGATTGTGGATCACATGGTATCTTCCCAGTATCAGCCTGATGATGATAATAATAATAGCAGCTAACAATTTCACATGCATTTATTCCTCGCAACGATTCTACTATTTTCAAATAAACCAAGGCTTAGATACTTCAGTTATCTTCTTGAAGCTTTCAAATAATTGATGGAGCTTTGGTCATTTGTGTCTAAGTTATCAAATTTATGAGTATACATTTGTTTATAATATTTATTAGCCTCTTAACTTTTCTCATTCATGTTATCAAACATTTGTATTTTCCCTCTTTTTTTCCTGATAGTTTGGCTAGATGTTTATAAATCTTATTGATCTTCTAAAAGAACCAGTAACATTTGACTTCATTGACTTTTCCTGTATTGTTTTGGTTGTTATTGTTGTTGGCTCAAGTTTCATTTATGTCTGCTCTGTTCTTTATTATTTTCTTTCCTCTGCTTATGTTAAGTTTAATTTGCTCTTATTTTTCTAGTTTCTTAAGATGGAAACTGAGATAATTGACTTGAAATCATTCCCCTTATCTAACACAGGCAGTTAGTATGATAAATTTCCCCAAGCATGCTTTAGTAGCATCCCACAAATTCTGGTACGCTGTTTTCATTTTTCTTTTCTAAATTTTATTTTCAATTATAGTTTGTATTCAATATTATTTTGTATTAGTTTAAGGTATACAGCATAGTGGTTAAATAATTGTATACCTTAAGAAGTGTTCCTCCCCAATATTTCCATTATCCACTTGGCACCATACATAGTTATTACAGTATTATTTATTTATTTACTTGTTTTTAATTGAATTTATTGGTGTGACATTGATTAATAAAATTATGTAGGTTTCAGGTGTACAATTCTATAATACATCATCTGTATATTGTATTGTGAGTTTACCATCCCAAGTGAAGCCTCCTTCTATCACCATGCATTCTCTCTTTACCCTCTTCTACTTCCCCCCATATCCCTTCCTTCTGGTACAGTATTATTGCCTATATTCACTAAGCTGTATTTAACATCTTCATGACTACTTTGTAACTACTAATTTGTACTACTTAATCCCTTTCCCTTTTTACCCAGTTCCCCAACCCAGCTCCCTTCTGGCCATCAGTCTATTTTCTATGTCTATGAGTCTGTTTCAGTTTTGTTTATTTTGATAAGTAAAATCATATGTTATTTGTCTTTCTCTGACTGACTTATTTCACTTAGCATGCCCTCTCGGCCCATCTGTGCTGTCTTGTTAAGCCTCAATATTAAGCCTGTTGAGTTGAGGCCATGAAGAGTTTCTGGAGAGATGAACAAACTGATTTTTACTAATGTGAACTAATTCTAGAAAGTGATAGAATAGTATCCATTAGAGTATGACTGTGTATTTTTCTATAACTGTCTTAAGATAGACAAACTAGTTAAGAGACACTATATAATTTTGGAAAAGTCTTCTTGAGCCACATTGTCCTCAACTATAAAAATGAGAGAATTGCTAAGGTCCCTCTAGTTCTTACATTTGAATTCTATATTGTTCTATTAATGGTCACAGTGTTCACCTTTCAACCCTTCACCTTTCTTTCACCACCCTTCATATAGTCCTAGCCTCTCTCTTTCTACTTCTACATACCACAATAGGAAAAAAATTTTAAGGCTGAGTTCCATCAGGTCTAGACATAGCTCAAGAAAACCCCTTGGAATAGGAATGGGAAATTCTATTCCATGGTCATAGTCTTTGGGCAATAATTGTTCAGTCTTTTCTTTAGTATAAAGAGAGTTCCCCAGACTTTTTTGTAAAGGACCAGGTTGTAAATATTTCAGGCTTTGTGGACCGTACAGTCTATTTCAACTCTGTCATTGTATTGCTAAAACAGCCATAGACAATATGTTAATTAATGAGCATGACTCTGTTCCAATAAAACTTTACACAATTGGAATTTGAATTTTATATAATTTTCACTTGACATGAAATGTTCTTCTTCTTCTAATACCTTTTCAAAAATTTCAAAACCTAAGAGTCATTAGGACCTTTTGGGTCATGCAAAAACAGGTAGCCATACAGATTAAAAAAAAACACCTATCTAAATTCCAGTTGTTGTTTTTACAGAAATTGGCAATCTTATCCTAACTTCATATGGAAATCCAAGGGTCTCCAAATATCTAAAATAATCTTGAAAACAAGAGTTGAAGGACTCACATTTTCCAATTTCAAAACTTACTAGAAAGTAACAAGACTTTTTTTGCAATGTGTTTGCCTGTCCTTATGCCAACAAGGCTGTGTGGTACCGTCATAAGGATAAAAACATCGCAAAAAAGAAAACTAAAGACCATTCTCCCTCATGAATATAGATGTAAGAAATCTTTAAGAATATTAACAAAGAGAATTAAACATTGTATGGAAAGAATTACACACCATGACCAAGTGAGGTTTATTCAAGGGGTGCAAGACTGGTTCAATATTTGAAAATTGATCAATGTTAATTTGTCATATTAACAAAATAAAGGAAAAATCAAATGATAGTACCAACCGATGCAAAAAAGTGACAAAATTCAATACCTATCAGCAATAAACAAAAATTAAAGCACTCTCAGAAAAACAGAAATAGAAGGGAACTTCTTCAACTTGTAAAGAACATCTACAAAATACCTCCAGCTAACATTATGTTTAGTGGTAGAAGACCAAATTCTTTCTCCATAAAATTGGGAACAAGGCAAAGATATCCACTCTCAGCACTCTCATTCAACATAGTGCCAGTTGTTCCAGATGGTGCAATAGGTAAGAAAAGGAAATATAGGCCATATAAATAAAAAAGGAAGAAACAAAACTATTCCTATTGCCTATTTTGTAACTGTCTTCATAGAAAATCTCAAGGAATCGATAAAAATACTATTAGGAGTAGGGTTCCCAGAGCAGATGTATGTTTAACTATATAAGAAACTGCCAGACTGCTTTCCAGAGTCGCTGTAGCATTTTTTATTTTTGCCAGCAATATATGAGAATTCTAATTGCTCCACATCTTTGCCAGCACTCACTATTATTTTAAATTTTAACAATCTTAATACATGTGTAGTTGTATGTCATCATGATTTTAATTTATATTACTCTAATGACTAATGATATTAAACATCATTTTATATACTTATTTTCCATCTACATATATTGTTTTTAATTTAATTTTTTATTTATTTTTTAGAGAGAGGGAAGAGAGGGAGAAAAAGATCAACCAGTTGGCTTTCATGCGCACCCTGACCAGGTACCAAACCTGCAACCCAGGCAAGTGCTCTAAGAATCAAACCAACAACCCTTTGCTTTGCACGACAACACCCAGCCAATTGAGCCGCATCAGCCAGGGCCTGCATATACCGTTTTTAGTGATGTGTTCAAGTCTCTTGTGCACTTCTAAGCTGGGTTGTTTTATTCTTGTGTTTTTGGAAGTTCTTTATATATTCTGGATATAAACCCTTTGTTTAATATGTAGTTTAAAAATCTTTGCCCCAAGTCTGTAATTTGTCTTTTTATTTGTTTTTTTTTAATTTATTTTATTTTATTTTTAGACAGAGGGGAAAGGGGAGAGAAAGAGTGAGGGAGAAACATTAATGTGTGGTTGCCTCTCACGCACCCCTACTGGGGACCTGGCTGGCAACCCAGACATGTGCCCTGACTAGGGAATCAAACCAGCGACCCTTTGGTTTGCAGGCTGACGCTCAATCCACTGAGCTAAACCAGCTGGGGTCTTTTATTCTTTTAATAGTATCTTTTGCAGAATTTTGATGGTCTAATTTACTAATATTTTAAAAAATTGGTTATGTTTTTGATGCCATGTATGAGAACTCTTTACCTAACTTCAAATCACAAAGATTTGTTCCCTTTTAAGACTTACACAAGTTTTGTGTTTTACATTTAGATCTTTAATCCATTTTGAGTTAATTTTTGCATAAGTTTGAGGTTTATGCTAAGGTTATTCGGTGGAGTTCTGGGGGTGGGGGGATTGCATATGAACGACCAATTGTCCCAACACCACTTTTTAAAAGACTATTTGACTCCATTAATTTGCCTTTGAACTTTTGTTGAAAATCAAATGACCACGTCTGTGTCTTTTTTGTTCCATTATTCTTTCTGTGTGTAGTTTTCTCAATGTCAGTTCCATTTACAACATCTTTGCTATGCTATAAGGATCTGTCCTGAATACGCACCATCCAATAACCAGTCTGGGACTGGGGTGGTGTCTACCCAGAGTTCATTTCTGAAAGTTTGTAGTATTATCTTTAGGGTCAGATTTATGCAGCTTGGAGGTGAGCCCAGGAGTTCATGAATTCTCCTGAGGTGTTTCTCTTCCTGCCATATCCCGGCTCTTTTTTAGTTCCCTGTGGTTCTCTTTTTGGTCCTCCATGTGGCAAGCTGGGGTATCAGTTATGCCATTCTGCTGCATGCTTCTCAGAACAGTGCCATGTCCAAGACCAAGAGGTGGGAGGACAAAGAGAGAAAAGAGCACTGGAAGTTTGTTCCCCATCTGGGGATCACAGCCCCTCTGATTAAAATGGAAGTCTTCCCACCACAGCGTTTTAGATACCTGCAGACTCCGACTGTTGCAGCAAAGGCTGGGATTGCCTAGGGGCTAAGGGCTCAAGAAAATGGAGAAGAAAAAAAAAGAAAGATGGGATCTCCTAGAAAACCCTGATGATTAAGAGTCTCCTTTCCCATCACTTCAACCAGGAGGGCTCTTTCTGTCCATGACTGGGGACCCTCTTCTAGGTTTCAGACTACCTGGAGTCCAGGCATGGGAGATATTGGAGAGGATAAAAACAGGAAATTCACTTCCAGTTCATTGGTAGTACAAATTCTGGTCTTCTTTTCCAATCCATCTGCTCCCATTTACTCTTCAGAGTTTTCAGATAACTCCTCCATGCAGATTTCATAGCCGCATTCAGAGAGACAGACAGGATAGAATACACTTTCTCCATCTTACTGAGGATCAGAACTCCTAAACACAAGGTATTTTTTATACTGTTTTAATATATACTGAATTTTTCAGGAATGCACTTAATGTGCAAAATCAGGAGACATTACATTTGATTTTGTTTAGAACTATATAAAATGTGTTCATCATCTTCAGAAATCACCAAGGGCAACACTACCCACGGCATTGGGTTGCGCGGTTGTCCAGCACAACACACCAATTTGAGCCTGCTCTTGTACTTTTGTATTCTCCAGTGATTCTATAGACACATATATACAATTTTTTTCCTGCTTACTTCTTTGTGCTTTACCTGAGGCATTAAAATATTGCAATACACTATGACCAGTGTGGCTCAGTTGGTTGGGTATTTCCTGCAAAGCAAAAAGTTCACTGGTTTGATTCCCTGTCAGCGTTATGCCTGGGTTGTAGGTTTCATCCTGGTCAGGCCTGTTCCCTGGTTGGGGTGCATACAAGAGGCAGCCAATAGATGTTTCTCTCCCTCTCTTTCTCCCTCCCTTCCCCTATCTCTGAAAATAAATAAATAAAATGTCTTTTAAAATAAAATAAAATATTACAGTATATATTACTTTATTATGAATAACTTTTATTTTTCTTTATACTACTGATAGGGAATCATAGTGTTTTTTTTAATGATGTGCTTTGCTAGATTAAAGAGGTCTTTCAATCTTTTGACAATCCTCTTGTCTAGAAGTGCTTTGGGAGCTGGTTATGCATCTCTCTCTTCATGTAATTTCAGGCACTCTCCATTTGTTCTCTTGAGCATGTTGGCCTCAGACTGGTTGGACCTCTTTCATTGAAGCTCAGGGCTCCATGAATGACACAAGAGCCCCAGAACTCTTATTCTTACGAGAGCTCCAGAATTCTTATAGCTGCAAGAACTCCTATAACATTGGAAGTCCCCAAAGGCCATGTTCTATTGATCAAGCAAGTCACTAAGCATCAGTCTGGATTCAGGGGAGGCCAAGACAGGAGATGCTCAGAAAAAGTTGGTGCCAGGAATGGCTCCCCAGATTCCAATCAATAAATAAACTGTTTAGCATTGAGTGATCCTTGATCATTTATAAAACAAATAGGAAAGTCCCTTTCATTGGGTGAATTTGCATGTGGTTTGTATGGTGTATTTCTTGTCCTTGAGCAGAGCTACCAAGGATGTCCTTTGATTGTCTACGTGCACAAAGCAGTACCTATTTATTCAATATCACAATGCTAAATATATGGGTGATAGAGTGAATAAATCTCTGCCCTTCAGGGCTAAAGTGTTGTTGTAAAAACATTTATACAAATATTAATAAATCAGTATGCAAAAATTGCCAATAAAGGGACTGTTGAAGATCTTTATGAATTCAGAAGACAGAAGATATTTATTTTCATCTCCAACCATCCATCTGCTATTTCAGTCCTGACTTCCCAATGGAATCACCTGGAGAATTTTTTAAACATATAATCTCCCCCTCAGATCATGATTTAGTTGAGGGGTAGGACCCAGGCATCGGTACTCACAAAGAGTTCACCACATGATTCTAATGGAAATCCTGAGCTGTGACCAATGCTTGGCCTTTCCCAACTTTCCTGATGATCAGACTCCACGCCAGCTTCCTCTGTGTATTGCTTTCTCTGGGAGATGGAGATTCAGTAGGTCTGAATGAGACCAGGGATTTGTATTTCCAACAAGCACCTAGATGATCCTTGTCATTAACGAAGTTTAATTAACACAGCTGTGTTCCAATCCTTTCCCAGTATTTAATGCAACTCCACTCTGAATCTAAACTCTCTTTCAATCTCAAATAAAGAAGCCATCCCTGCCTCACAACTCTTGATAAAGTCCTAACTCCAAAGACTGCACCATATTGAAACCTAACCTAATGATTTACTTCAATTGTCACTCTATTGCCTACTTCAAATTTTAACTCCCCAATCCACTCACTAACATCTCTGCTATTTTTTTTTTTTTGGTATATTTTATTGAGTACGCCATTACAGTTGTCCCATTTCCCACCCCTGTATAATCCCCTCTGCCCTGCACTCTGTTTGATCATCCCCACATCTCTTAGTCCATGTCCATGGGCTGCACACACCAGTCCTTTAGCTTCTTAATTTCCCATAGTACTCCCAGCCTCCCCCGTCCACTTTTTTTTGGTCAACATTTTCCTGCCACCACTTTCCCCAACCTCACCCACCCCACCTCCCACCCTCAATCCTTCCCCCATTTGGCTTTGTCCATGGGTCCTTTATGCATGTTCCTCGATGACCCTTCATCTCCCTTTCCCCTGTCATCCCCCTCCCTCCTCCCCTCTGGTTATTTTTGGTTCGTTTTTTATTTCAGTGTTGCTGGTTATATTTTGCTTGCTTGTTTATTTTGTTGATTAAGTTCCACTTATAGGTGAGATCATATGGTATCCATCTTTCACTGCCTGGTTTATTTCACTTAGCCTAACGCTCTCCTGTTCCATCCACGCTGTCGCGAAGGGTAGTAGCTCCTTCTTCCTTTCTGCTGCATAATATTCCATTGTGTAAATGTACCACAGTTTTTTTGTCCACTCATTTACTGATGGGCACTTAGGAAGCCTCCATTTTTAACTCTAGTCTTCCATCCTTTTCTCCATTTTTATCTCGATTAGCTCATTTAACCCTAAATGGGCTTCACTTGGTACTTTAGTTTTAAAGATAGGCTGACTTCTGCTTGAATCCCAGTTCTGCTTTCAGCAAGTTGCTTAATCCCTCACCTTTCCTCATCTCTAAAATGAGGACAGTATCTGCTTTATAGGGTTGTTTGAAAGAATTAAGAACGTGATGCCCGGGAGGCATTAGGGTTAGCAGATGGGTTAACAGTCTTCCCATCTCTATGATGACTCCACTCAAAGCCTAACCCCCAGGAGCCTCAGTCTAAACTCCTGCTTTAGAAAATCTAAACATGTATTTGACAAGTTTTGTGAAGGTCAAAGAAAAATCTTACCTTACTCAAAAAGAATCAGAAAAATTATGAGACAAGAATACTTTGCTAAGATGTCTGATCTTTTTGCCTTCTTTGACATATCAATCAAAGTTCAGAAACCAAGTTTTAAAAATTTAGATCTGTTTAATTTGGAGATTTTTGCTATATGCACTAAAAGTATGTTAGCAACAGATGTTTCATATTCTTTCTCTTTTGACTTCATTTATCAATCTACCATAGTTTGCTCTGTTTGTTTTTCGAAAAATTTGTTTCTCCTTTTAAATGGTCATTACCTTTTCTCTAGGATTTAGGTTTTATCATAAATCCAAATTACTCTAGAGGAAGCAAAACCATGTATAGGAATAATTTCAGCTTTGATATTTTCGGTATTTTAGAAACCAGAGAATGACAAATGACTTTTTTTCACTCCCTTTTGTGTATTCCTTACCACGCATGGGCTCTCCTCTAGAAGTAGGACATAGCCTACTTTTATGTAAGTTATTAAGAAGGATCAAAAGTAAAGAAATATTTTTAACCTAAGTTTAAAAATAGTTCCTTTTTTGATATATTGGAAATTAATGGAAATGGAGTTCCCAGTGAAAATGGTAAAAGAAGAAAGATCATTTATGAAAGAAATATATTCACTTTAAATACATATACAGTCAGATTCAGGGTAAATAATATTAAGGTAAGCAAAGTGTATCTCTATTTATCTATCTATACTTAAACTTGGAAAAATATGTGAGTATACATAAATTCTTCAGGTTTAAATTTTTTAATTTCTCAGAAATTCATAAACATGCAATTAAAATGAAATAGAAAATATTTAGCTCAAAGACACAAGCTCTTTTAGCCAAACTTTTCAATTCCCTTCAATAACTTCTAGGTTAATCTAATTATCTCTTCTCCGTAGCTGGGTGGTGTCAAAGCAAAGTGAACAATAAGGTCTTAATTCAGTTTTAAAAGGAGAAATGTTTCAAATCCTAATTAGGATGTAAGAATATCGTTTATACAAATCTGTGGAAGTGACCAGTAGGCAGACTTACCAACATGTGTGCATCATTGTTATTCATTCTTAAATCTTATGTTTTAAGATACAGATAACATAAAATGAATAAAAACCCTTCTTGATCGATTTGGCAGGTTGACAGGGCAGCAAATTGGGTTTTTCGTTAAGAGACAAACAGAACAAATATCGGGTACATTTAAAATTCTGTAAGAGAGTTTGTAACGGCAGACCAAAAGAAAAGGAAAAAACACATTGCTGTCTGAGATGGCACCTTGAGCTGTGAACCTGTAATGGCAAATAGAATAGAGACGAGGAGCCGGGCAGTAAAACCTTACCTGCATCCGGGGCAGAGTAGCTTTCCTTGGAAATATCTGGAGTAGAGCAGTCTAGCCAAAACTCGGGGAGGGGATATTAGCCACAACATTTTTGTTATAATCTTCCTAATATCTCATAAAGCACAAACACCTACCCGAGTGGGATTTTTATTAGTTGCCATGGGCCAGGCACGACATTGACAAAAACTTCCTTGGGGCTGATCAAGGAATTTCAAATGGCAGCAATAGGACCAAGGAAAAGTTCAAGGAAGATTAATTTCAGTCCAACCCAGAAAAAAAAAAATTCCTAAAAACTGGAGTGCTTCACTCCAAGCTGCCTTATCTTAGAAAGTCACCCCCACTCTCCCCTCTCTCCCTTACTGATTTCTGACTTTGAATAGGCTCAGCTCTCACTCTTCTTAACCCAAACATCCTACAGCCCAGCTGGGTATTAGTCACCCCTCCCTGCAAGCAGATGGACTTAGGATGGCCTTGGCATCCCCTGCATTGTCCTAAGTAACTGGTGTTAATCAGTGCCAGGTCCAGTGAAAATGTTGCCGTCTGGGCCTTGCAACTCCCACGCCCCTGATTAGCCTGCCCTGCTGGCCCTTCTGCCTGCCTCCCTGGCACACATTTTCACCCAGCTTTCCACAAAGAAGGAGGAGGAGCTGGAAGCCCTGCCCAGCTCACCCATGCTCATTTCCTTCCAACCCCTATACCCAAGGCTTGACTCTGTCAGGTTTTTCTCCCTAAGGTAACATCTGTGTACTTTGGCCAGACAGATGCAGGAAAACTGACATTTCCATGTCACTTTGACTATTTTATCATTTGGGCTATTGGCCACTAGTCATGGCCTGATTCATCTGGAGCTCTTGTTCTTCTCACTGCTCATCTTCACCCCAATTTGACACAGGTTTTGCACATGTTCCCTCAGACTTGTCACCTCCATGGCTGCTGCAGTGTTTTCCCTGTATACTTGTACTCCTCCCCTCCTTGGACACTACTAGACTTAAGGTATGAATGTCATGTTCCCTCCTTCAGGACAAAAGAGGAAGGGGGTCTTAATTCTTTCTGACTTCCTACCATAGCAAGGGCTGTCAGCGCCCTTACCCCAGCCCCATTTTGGATCCACTTCCAAAATCAAAGCCTGCTTACAGCTGACCCCTGAATATCTCCACTTAAAGGTTTTTTCTGGCCTTGGGAATGTACTGTGTCCAGGCATGGGGAAACCAACGATGCCAGACAGTTAATTCCCCTGAAAGTATCCCGAACCAATGATGAATTGGTGGATAAATACCTCCACCCCCCAGCCCCTCGGTTGGATTAATTCTGAGCCATGGTTTTGAAAGTTTCATACTTCAGTTGAACTCTGCCCACAGTGGTAATTTGCTTGATAATAAACCCTCCATTGCCTTCCACCCCTTCCCTGTCTCATGTCCATATCATGTCTAGTGTTTCCTAGGACTCTCTCTCAAATAAACTACTTGCACTTGAATCTTTATCTCACAGTCTGCCAATGTGTGAGGCCTGGCACAATGTCAAAGCACACAGTAGGTACTTGATAAATAAATAATTAATCCTTGGCAGGTCATCTGTCAATTTTGTAGATGGTATTTCTGCATTGGGAGAGAGGCTACACTATATGACTATGAAGGATTCCTCCAGGAGCAATAATTTGCCTGTATAGAAGTAAATGTCTTTCCAACTAGGAGATCTGAACAGGGAGCTATAAGAAGAAAATGTGAAAAAAAAGATACTTTTCTCCTCTCTGTGCCAGTGTGCTTTCAGATGTGAAGGAGGGTGGGGGAGACGAGAATCACAGGTCAGGTATGAAGTCATGCACTTTCTCAAGCCAGCTCACTGCCCTTTATGGACACTGCAGTCCGGGGTGCTGCGCAGGGAGTGATTTGCCACCATTGTCTACATAGTTCACAGCTTCCAGTCACAACAAGCAAAGCCAAAAATAATATCATGTATTCAACCCCAAAGTATTATTATATGAATATATCAGGTCAAAATTATATATAAAGTAAAATTTTAATTATGACAAGATTTCTCATAATGCTCTTTCATGGTTGGTTGGCATTGCATTGGCATTTCTGTCTACAATGAGGATATGAGTCACAAAAATGGTGGAAAGAATGTGCTAAAGACTCTACGGCTGCTGCCACAGAAGAGCTGGAAGAAAATGTTCCTGGTCACTCTCCTCATATGCTCAAGCTAACAAGGGATTTTCATCACAGTTCCAGACTCTCAAATCTTTCTGATATACTTTTATAAGAGAATAAAACCTTGTGTTAATTAACTACACAGGAACCATTTGTGAAGAGAAGTTTGATGAAATTATTTATTTTTTGAAGATAAAATGAGAATGTGAAAATCAGATTTTTTCTATAACTAGTAAGAATTTAATTATGATTGAGCAAAACCAGATTCTTTTTCATAACAACTAAGAGTTCCATATTGTTGAGCACATGCAAAATGAGGTTCCCACCTCTGTGGAGCTGCCCTGCTGGGAAGTCTCTGAACTCCACATCCTTTCTATCAAAACAAGAGCTTAGGGACAGAATGAATGGAACAGGACAGCCCAGGAGGGATGTGGACCTGGAGTCCAGACATGCTCGTGGGGCAAAGACCAGTGCTTGGAGGGAGAACCCACATGTAGGCAGTGTGTCACCTGGTGAGAGGACCATGTCTGGCAATGCACTAGGCAGTGCTCAGCACTTCTGATGTTCAGAGTGAAAGTAGTATGTTGGTGTCTGCAGATCACTGAGGCATGGCATCAAGCAGGAGGTAATACGTGAGGAGCCAAACAGACAGTCAGTAATATCTAAAAGCCACAAGACTGGCTAAAAGCAGCAGTCACTTGTCAGACTACAAAAATAACCTTAGAAGTCAAGAGACACTGGAACTGAACACTAAGTGTGGGGGAGGTGATCAGCTGCAAGGTGTGAAAAAGCCTATGGAATGGCTTTCTTTATCAGGACTTGCTTGTCTACTGATTGACACTTGTGAATTCCCTGAAGCTAAGGACACAATTGGCTCCAAAGCCAGGGTGGTGGTGGGGTGGGGGTGTTCACTAAGGTTTTGGGCAGGGGAAAGATGTTAGCACATTAGAACACGGGGGCAGGTACAGAGGCAAGGAATCTGGCAGACCATACTGTAAGTAATCCCAAAAAAGGAAAACTTTGACTTTTAAAAAATAAAGGTAGAGAGGTAACCCTCTTTTTAAAATTGAGAGTCATGATGAAAAGGTCACCAAGATCCCCAAAAGGAAATGGGAAGAAAAATAAATTTAGTATTTAAAAATAGGGCCTTAAAAAAATGAGGGATTAAATGAAAAAAATAACTGGATCCTAAAGAGATGGTTTCTGGGATGTGTCTTTGGCTTTCATCTATTTTATGTTTTTATCAATGTCTTGGATAAAGACATAAGATGCATTATTAACAAATTAAAGAAAGGTAAAATTATGGGAAGCTGGCAAAACTCTAGATAATAAAACCGGGTTCAAAAAGAATCCTGACAAAAATTTTGAGAAACAGTTGTCTTAAGTGTGCCCATGTTCTACTTCCCTCCCAACTCCAATTAACTCCGGGGAACCTGGAGAGTGAGCAGAGGGCCCTGGGCTCTGCCATTCTCTTAGCTCAGGACTCCCGCTCCCGCTCCCGTTCCACCAGATCAGAGAGGCACTGGGGGACCAGTGACCAAATTCTGGAGAAAAATCAGGGAAGCCTTCTTGGAGGGGGTTTGGCCTGTGAGGAGATCTATGGATCTGTAACAGTAGGCTTCTTCAGAGAAACTGAACCAATAAGATGTGTGTATTAACATATATATATTGAGAGAGAGGGGCAGACAGGATGATTTTTAAAGGATTGTCTCATGCAAATGTGGAGGGAAGGCTGGCAAGTTCAAAATCCACAGGGCAGGTCAGCAGACTGGAGACCCCAGAAGAGTTGATGCTGTAGCTTAAGTGTGAAGGCTGTCTGCAAGCAGAATTCCCTTTCTGGAAGAATCTGAGTTTTTTCTGTTAAGGACTTCAACTGATTAGATGAGACCCACTGACATTATGGAGGTTAATCTACTTTACTCAAGTCTACTGATTTAAATATTAATCTCACCAAAAAAATAACTTCAAAGTAATAAACATATTGGTGCTTAACCAAATATCTGAAACCTGTGGCCTAGGCAAGTTGACACATAAAAGTAACCATCACAGACCACTGAGAGAAAAGGGTAGTTCTGGCCCTTATGGTATCTTCAGAACAACCTACTGGTCTTTCTGAACTCCAAGAAGCTAGAGAAGGAGGGAAGGAGGTAGATGTGTCTTTACTGTGAGGCTGAGAACATATAAACCCATGTAGTTGAGAACAGGAAGGGTCAGGGAGCCTTTCTCCCAATGTCACAAGAGAGAACTGATGACATGTTAACTGCCACACAACAGGCCCACAGGGCCAGGCACTGTCTTGCTTCTGTCATTCAAAGAATGACTTCTGTTTAAGGAATGTGGTAGACAGAGCAACAACCTTCCCCCAAAGATTCCCATATCCTAATCCTGGAAACCTAGGAATATGTTATTTTATGTGGCAAAAGGAATATTAAGATATGATTAAGTTATGAACCTTGAGATGGAGGATCATCTTGGATCTTCCAGATGGGGCCAGAGTAATCGCAAAGACCCTTATCAGAGGGAGGCAGGACAGTCGGAAGGAGAAAACCAGAAGCTGCAGTGAGTGTTTTGAAGATGGAGGATTCCACAGGCTGAGGAATCCGGCCTCTGCAAGCTGGAGATAAGACGGAAATGAATTCTTCCCTAGGGTTGCCAGAGAGAAACAACCATCAGAGTACTTATCATATATGTTCTAGAGAAATACAGTTATTGGAGGAGACAGACAAAACCTTGAATAAAATATAAAAAGAGCACATAAGATTTAATCACAGCATACATACCCACAGAATTCCTAGAACTAAAACCATTTTGAGAAAAATACAGAGGAGGATCAAAGATGCCTGCAGAGTATGTGGAAGTTATACTTACCTCATTCCAGGTCCAAACTGGAATTACAACTCAATTTAAAACAATCGACTTGAATAACCAACTGAAGACTAGCTGAACAAAGTCTTGTAACAAAGGATTTACAGAGATTACATCCAGACTAGTAGGAAAGGTGGAAACCCAAAATGCACTGGTCCCACACCCATGTATGGCAGTTGAGAATCCAGAGGGATATCTCAGCTGCAAAGGTCTCCCCTGATGACTGTGTGGTCTCAATGCCATGCTGGGTTCCCTAGTCCAGAGCATCAGAGCTAGGGTGAAAATTAGCTCGGATTCTGTCAGCCAGAGAGAGATAGGAGTCTGCTAGAAACCCAGGTGTTCTCTTTAAAAAGCAACACACAAAATCCCATTTGCGGTCACTCACCATAGGCTCCAGCACTGGGAGAGAGAATCAGAGCAGACTGGAGTTTGCAGGGAAAAACTGCGTTGTGTGGTTTCGGGGACTGAGCTAAAGAGACAGCTTTCAGAGTCACTGGGCTGAGTCCCTCTCATGGAACACCCACCGATGCTATCTTTTCTGAGTTGTGCACACCTCCTGCATTCTGCACCAGCCTGGAGGACTGCATTAGCCCACACTCCCAACTACCTGTTGCCCCACCATGTCAAGCTCACACCTTTTTAAAAAATTGTTGTTCAAGTACACTTGTCTCCATTTTTCTGCTGCCACTTTCCCCCACCCCACCCATGCACACCTCCCACCCTCAATCCTACCCTCCCTTCGCTTTGTCCATGGGTTCTTTATACATAAAGAACACCCCACACCCTGAAGCTCACATCCTGAGGAGGAGTCAGTTGCTTAGGTCAGTGGTGTGGACTTTCTTGGAGGGTTCTTGAAGGCAAACTCAGGGGTGTCAGAGACTCAGTTGTGTGGCTCTGGGCTGTGGGCATTTCCTCTCCCCGCTGCAAACCTGACCAGAGCTGTACCCCTCTGGGGAGATCCACTAGCTCCACCTTTCTGACTCCTGGTGTGCCCATCCTGCCGAGCTTAAGCCCTGCAATATTGTTAGCTGACTGTGGTAAGCCTGGGCCAGTGGTGCAAGCTCTTTTGGAAGGCTCTTGAGGAAATCTGGGCAAACTCAGGAAGAGGCTGAGTTGTGTGGTTCTAGGGTAGGGGCCATTTTTCCCCCACATGTCTGAGAGGAGCCACCATTCCTGTGCCAATCTCTCCCTTCACACAGCCAAATCTTGGTCAGGTATGGGTCTGATGACTCTGCAGGCCTTACCCTGATGACCCTCTGAGACTCCTCCCACCACAAACATCTGCAGGCACCTGGCAGGTGGTGGTTGGCCTTTTGAGGTTGAGACTTTTGCTGAGTGGTTTCAGACCCAGCACTGATACCAAGTTTGAATATGTATGAATATGGTGAACACCAGTCACCCCTATCTGGTTACTCACTGAGAGTTCTAGCTCACACAACTCACAACTCACGAACCACCAGAGGCTCTTTCAGTGACCAAGCCAAACAGACAGGCAACAGGCAGAAGTGGACCTTGGGGTACCGTGGACCTTTTGGTGACCTGCACCCGGGCTCAATGATGGTAGCCCCTGCAACATGCTCCCAGGCCCAACAGAGGCAGCCACAAATTATGGATTACTTTGTAATCCACAGGTAGCCTAGGGCCTGTTGTAGGCAGCGACTGACAATGATTTGCACCAGAGCCCTTGCTAAAATCCCAGAACCAACACAGCTGGTGACAGAATTCAGACCACACCAGAACACGCACCAATTATCTTCAAAGTGGCACACCCCAAGGGAGCAGTCTGCAGGCACCAGACACTGCTGGGGCAAATTCTTTGTGGAGTCAGCCCCCAAAAAGCAGCACATACACTGTGGTCAAAGTCAATCCTCATAGTTAGCTAGCCTGAGGATTAAACCCACCCATGGATGGGCCAACAGCAATCAAGAGCCAACTACAACAAAAGAGGTCACATAACACACACAAGGAACATTCCTGAAACACTTATCTCAGGTATCAGGGAGATAATGCCACATAGCCCCACAAGACATTTACTACATAAGGTCACCATAACAAAACTGGGAGGCATAGCAGATCTACCTAATACCAGAAACAAATATAGGGAGGCAGCCAAATGGGAAGAAAAGGAAGCACATTCCAAATGAAAGAACAGGAGAAATAACCCCCCAAAAGAACTAAATGAAATAAAGGCAAGCAAACTGCCAAATACAAAGTTCAAAACAATGGTTATGAAGACACTCAAGGAATTTAGAGGAAGAACAGATGAACTCAGTGAGAGTATAAACAAAGTGATAGTAAACATAAAACAGGACAAATAAATCTTAACAAAACAGTCAGAAATAAAAGATAGAATACCTGAAATGAAAAATACACTAGAAGGAATTAGCAGCAGGCTAGATGAAGTGGAGGATCAAATCAGTGATTTGGAAGAGAAGATAGCAGGAACACACAATCAGAGCAAAAAAGGAAAAGTAATTTTAAAAAATGATGATAGTTTAAGTGACCTCTGGAACAACATTAAGGATAACAATATCCGCAACATAGGGGTACCAGAAGAAGAAGTGAGAGAGCAAGGGACTGAAAACATATTTGAAAAAATAATGACTGAAAAATTCCATATGCTGGTAAAGGAAATAGACACACAAGACCATGACGTGCAAAGAATCACAAACAACATAAAACCAAAGAGGCCCACATCAAGACATGTCATTATTGAAATGCCAAAGATTAAAGACAAAGAGAGAATCTTAAAAGTAGCATTTAGAAAAAGAGCAGTTAATGACCTATGCAGGAACTCCCATAAGACTGTCAGATAATTTCTCAAAAGAAACATTACAGGCCAGAAGTGATTGGTGCAAAATATTCAAAGTGATGAAAACCAAGGACCTACAACCAAGTCAAATTTATCCAGTAAGGCTATTGTTTAAAATTGAAGGAAAAATAAAGAGTTTCCCAGACAGTAACAAGCTAAAGGAATTGGTTACCGACAACCAGTATTATAAGACATGTTAAAGGGACTTCTTTAAGAAGAAGAAAGACAAAGAGAAACATAGTATAAAGAGTAAGATGGCAATAAATATGTACCTATAACAATCACTTTAAATGTAAATGAATAAAATGCTGCAATCAAAAGACACAGAGTAGCTAAAAAGGCTGGGGGCAGGGAACAGAGCCGTTATAGCCCATGTATATGTTGCCTACAAGAGACCCAACTCAAAATGAAAGATACATACAGACTGAAAGGAAAGGAAAGCAAAAGGTACATAATGCAAATGGAAACAAAAGAAAAAAGGTGGGCTAGCAATACTCATATCAGATAAAATAGGCTTTAAAACAAAGATTATAACAAGAGACAAAGAAGGAAATTACGTAATAATAAAAAGATCAATCCAACAAGAGTGTATACGCCATACAAACATAAATGCACCCAACGTAGGAATACCTGAATATATAAAACAAATCCTGAAGGACATAAAGGGAGAGATCAAAGCAACAGAGTCATAGTAGGGAATTTTAACACCCTAATGACATCAATGAATAGATCTTCAAGACAGAAAGCCAAGAAATAAACAGTGGCCTTAAATGACACACTAGATCAGATGGATTTAATTGATATTTTCAGAGCATTTCACCCAAACACAGTAAAATATACATTCTTTTTAAGTGCACATGGAACATTTTCTAAAATAGGCTACATGTTGAAACACAAAACCGGTCACCATAAATTTAAAAAAATTAAAATCGTATCAAGCATCTTCACTGACCACAATGGTATGAAAATAGAAACCAATTAAAAGAAAAAAACTGAAAAACATGTAAATACATGGAGGCTAAACACATGTTACTAAACAATAAACAGGTTAATGAGATCAAGGAAGAAATCAAAATATACCTTGAAACAAATGAAATGAAAACACAGCAACCCAAAATCTATGGAACACAGCAAAAACAGTCTTAAGATATTCTGAGAAATTCATAGTTAAATAGGCCTACCTCAAGAAACAAAACGAATCTCAAATAAAGAATCTAACTTTACACATAAAGGACTACAAAAAAAATAAACAAAGCCCAAAGTAAATAGAAGGGAAGAAATAATAAAAATCAGAGCAGAAATAAGCAAAATAGAATCTTAAAAAATATGAAAGATCAATGAAATAAAGAGCTAGTTCTTAAAAGATAAGCAAGATTGATAAGCCTTTAACTAGATTGTCATGAAAAAAAAGAGAGCCCTGGCCAGCATGGATCAGTTGGTTGAGTGTCATCCCACAAACTGAAGGGTTGCCAATTCAATTCCCTGTCAGGGCATATGCCTGGGATGCGGGCCCTGTACCCAGCTTGGGGAATGCAAGAGGCAACTGATTGACGTTTCTTTCACACATCGATGTTTCTCTTCCTCTTTTTCTCCCTCCCTTACCCCTCTCTAAGAAGAAATAAATAAATATTTCTTTTTAAAGAGAGAAAAAAGAAACAAGACTCAAATAAGTAAGATAGAAAGGAAAAAGGAGTAACAACTGACACCACAGAAATACAAAGAGTTATAAGAAAATATTATGAACACTATATGCCAACAAATTGGACATTATGGAAGAAATGTATAAATTCCTAGAAACATACAATCTTCCAAAACTAATTCAAGAAGAATAAAAAAACCTGAAATGACTGATTACAACTAAAAAAACTGATGCACTAATTTAAAAAAACTTCCAATGAACAAAAATCCTGAACCAGATGGCTTCACAGGTGAATTTTACCAAACAAGAATTAACACCTATCCTCCTCAAACTATTCCAAAAAATTCAAGAGGAGGGAAGACTTCCAAGATCATTTTATGAGTCCAGCATAATCCTGATAAAACCAAAGACACTACAAAAAAATAAAATTATAGGTCTATATCACAATGAACATAGATGCTAAAATCTTCAAAAAAATATTAGCAAGCTTAATTCAGCAATATTTAAAAAGATCATACACCATGATCAAGTTGAGTTTATTTCTGGGTGGCAAGGTTGGTACAACATTTATAAATCAATTAATGTGATATACCACATAAACAAAATAAAGAATAAAAACTATATGATCAGCCCTGGCCAGGTGGCTCAGTTGGTTAGAGTGTTGTCCCGTATGGTGTGGGTTTGATTCCTGGTCAGGGTACATGCCTAGGGTGTGAGTTCAGTCCCAATCTAGGCATGTACAGGAGGCAACTGATTGATGTTTCTCTCTCACATCAATGTTTCTCGCTCTCCTTCCCTCTCTCTGAAAAATCAATAAACACATCCTTGGGTAAGGATCAAAAAACATTATCATATCAAAAGAAGGAGAAAAGCATTTGACAAAATAGAGCACCCATTTATGATAAAAACTCTTAGCAAAGGAGGAATAAAGGGAACATACCTAAACATAATAAAGGTTATATATGACAGACCCATAGCTAACATCATAATCAATGGGGAAACACAAAGAGAATTTCCCTTAAGAGCAGAAAAAAGGCAGGATGTCCACTTTCACCTCTCTTATTCAACATATTACTGGAAATCCTAACCACAGCAATCAGACAAGAGAAAAAATATAAGACATTCAAATTGGAAAGGAAGAAGTAAAACTGTCATTATTTACAGATGATATGATACTGTACATAGAGAATATTAAAGATCCCACCAAAAAAATCTATTAGAACTAATCAATGAATTCAGCAAAGTAGTAGCATACAAAATAAATATTTAGAACTCAGTTGCATTTTATATACCAATAATGAATCAGAAGGAAAAACTAAGAAAAACATCCAATTTACAAGGGTTGCAGGTTCAATTCCCAGTCAGGGTACATACCTGGGTTGCAGGTCACGTCCCTGGTAAGGTGTGCGCAAGAGGCAACCACACATTGAAATTTCTCTCCCTTCCTTTCTCCCTCCCCTTCCCTCTCTAAAAATAAATAAATAAAATATTTTTTAAAAATCCGATTTACAATTATATCAAAAAAGACACCTAAGAATAAACTTAACCAAGGATGTAAAAGACCTGTACTTGGAAAATTATGATTCTGAAGAAAGATATTGAAGCAGATAGAAATAAATGGAAGCACATACTGTGCTCATGGATAGTAAGAATTAACATCATTCAAAGGTCCATACAACTCAAAGCTACCTATAAATCCAATGCAATTCCTTTCAAAATATCAATGGCATATTTCACAGAACTAGAACATATAATCCAAAAATTCATATGGAACCATAAAAGACCCTGAATAGCCACAGTAATCTTAAGAAAGAAGAACAAAGTTGAAGGTATTATACTTGGGAAAGTTACGGCCAAGATGGAGGCATAGGTAGATACGCTTCACCTCCTCGCACAACCAAAGAAGGAAACAACCAATTTAAAAACAAAAAACCCTAGAACTGCCAGAAAATCGAACTGTATGGAAGTCCGACAATCAAGGAATTAAAGAAGGAACACTCATCTGATTGCTAGGAGGGACAGAGTCAGGCACCTGGGGCAGAGAGGACTCACAGCAGGGTGGTGGGTGGACTGGACATTCCCATATTCATGCGTAAATAAACTGGGAGGAACAACTGGGGAGCAAGACAGACCATGCAACCCAGGGCTCCAGCATGGGGAAAATAAAACCTCCAAATTGCTGGCTGTAAAAGCTTGTTCAGGCTGTGGCAGCAGGAGAAATGGTCAATCTCTTGAAAGTATGACAAGAGCCAAACAAGTGGCATTGTCCCCTCTCTGACCCCTCCCCCACACACAGCACCACAATGCAGCGAAGTAGGTTGCCCCATCCTGGCAAATACCTAAGGATCTACCCCTTACAATGTAACAGGTGCACCAAGACAAAGAAATGTGGCCCAAACGAAAGAACAGATCAAAACTCCAGAAAAGGAACTAAGCAACAAAGTGATAGACAAGCTATCAGATGCAGAGTTCAAAACACTGGTAATCAGAATGCTCACAGAAATTACTCAGTATGGTCACAAAATAAAGGAAGAAGTGAAGGCTATGCAAAGTGAAATAAAGAAAGATATACAGGGAACCAACAGTGAAGGGAAGGAAACTGGGACTCAAATCAATGATTTGGAACAGAAGGAAGAAATAAATATTCGACTGGAACAGAATGAAGAAACAAGAATTCAAAAAAAGGAGGAGAGGTTTAGGAACCTCTGGGACAACTTTAAACATTCCAACATCCAAATCATAGGAATGCCAGAAGGAGAAGAGGAAGAGCAAGAAGTTGAAAACTTATTTGAACAAATAATGAAGGAAAACTTCCCCGACCTGGAGAAGGAACTAGATGTACAAGCCCAGGAAGCTCAGAGGGT
This sequence comes from Mormoops blainvillei, assembly GCA_004026545.1. Classification (NCBI taxonomy): domain Eukaryota; kingdom Metazoa; phylum Chordata; class Mammalia; order Chiroptera; family Mormoopidae; genus Mormoops; species Mormoops blainvillei. Next base: position 212,788 of record PVJD01000206.1, on the reverse strand, counting down.
CCCAAAGAAGTTGGACCCAAGGAGGAACACATCAAGGCACATCATAATTAAATTATGCAAGATTAAAGATAAGGAAAGAATCTTAAAAGCAGCAAGGGAAAAGGAGAGAGTTACCTACAAAGGAGTTCCCATAAAACTATCAGCTGACTTCTCCAAAGAAATCCTACAGGCAAGAAGGGCCTGGAAAGAAGGATTCAAAGTCATGAAAAGGAAGGACCTACATCCAAGGTTTCTCTATCCAGAAAAGTTGTCATTTAGAATGGAAGAGCAGATAAAGTGCTTCCCAGGTAAGGTAAAGTTAAAGGAGTTCATCATCACCAAGCCCTTATTATATGAAATGTTAAAGGAACTTATCTAAGAAAAAGATCAAAATTATGAATAGTAAAATGACAACAAACTCACACCTATCAACAACTGAACCTAAAAAGAAAACAAAAACAAACTAAGCAAACAACTAGAACAGGAACAGAATCACAGAAACGGATATCACATAGAGGCAGATCAGTGGGAAAAGGGTTGGGAGAGAATGCGGGTAAAGACACTGGAAATAAGAAGCATAATTGGTAGGTACAAAATAGACAGGGGGAGGTTAAAAATAGTTTAGGAAATGGAGAAGCCAAAGAACTTATATGTATGACCCATGGACATGAACCCAGGGTGGGGGGAATATGGGAGGGAATGGGAGTACTGCGTGGAGGGTAATATAAGGGAGAAAAAAGAATGAGACAACTGTAATAGCACAATTAATAAAAATAAAAATCCATTTGGGTGAAAAACAATGTCGAAGGTATTACATTACCTGATATCAAACAATACTACAAGGTTGTTGTAATCAAAACAGCGTGGTACTAGTATAAAAGTAGACATAAAAATGGAATAGGAGAGCTCAGAAATAAACCCATGCCTATATGATCAATTAATATTTGACAATAGAGGCAAGAACATACAATGCAGTAAGGATAGCCTAGTCATTAAACAGTGTTGGGAAAACTGTTAAGATACACAAAAGAATGAATCTAGATCACCTTTTTACACCACATACAAGAATAAACTCAAAATGGATTAAATATTTAAATGTAAGACTGAAAAAGAAACATAAAACTTCTAGAAAAAAATATAGGCAGTAAAATCTCAGGCATTTTTCTCAGCAATAATTTTTATGACATATCTCCTCAGGCAAGGAAAACAAAAGAAAACATAAACAAATGGGACTATGTCAAACTACAAGTTTTTGCACAGCAAAGGAAACCATCAACAAAACAAAAAGACAACCTACTGAATGGATGAAAATATTCACCAGCAATACATGTGATAAGGGATTAATATCGAAATTAGAAAGAACTCAGACAACTTAACGCCGAAAAAGCAAACAACCCAATTATAAAGTGGGCCGAAGACCTGAATAGACACTTCTGCAAAGAAGACATACAGCTGTTCAATAAACATACAAAAAGTTGCTCATATCACTAATCATCAAACAAATGCAAATCAAAACCATAATGAGATATCAGCTCACACCTGTCAGAATGGTTATTATCAATAAATTCACAAACAAGTGTTGACAAAAATGTGGAAAAAAGGGAATCCTCATGTACTGTTGGTGGGAATGCAGACTGGTACAGCCACTGTGGAAAACAGTATGGAGGGTCCTGAAAAATTAAAAATGGAACTGCCTTATGACTCAGAGAATGCACTTCTGAGTATGTATTTGGAGAAATACAAAACATGAATTTGGAAAAATATATGCACCTCTCTAATTCATTGCAGCATTATTTATAATTGCTAATAGATGGAAACAGTGCAAGTGCTCATCAATACATGAGTGAATAAAAAAGTATTGGTGTATACATATAATAGAATATTAGTCACCCATAAAAAATGAAATCTTACGATTGTGACAGCATGAATGGATTTAGAGGGTATTATGCTAAGTGAAATAAATCAGAGAAAGACAAATACCACATGATTTCACTTACATGTGGAATCTAAAGAACAAAATAAATGAACAAACAAAATAGCAACAGACTCATAGACACAGAGAACACGGTGATGGCTGTCAGAGTGGGAGGGGGTTAGGGGACAGAGTGAAAAAGGTGAAGGGATTAAGAAGTACAAATTGGTAGTTACAAAATAGTTGTAGGGATGTGAAGTACAGGGTAGGGAATATAGTCAACGATATTATAAGAGCTATGTATGGTGCCAAGAGGATACTAGAAAGATTGTGGGAAACACTTTGTGAAGTACATGATTGTCTAACTAATGTGGTATATATTGAAACTAATACAAACTAATATTGAATGTAAACTACGATTGTAAAATAAAATTTTGCCCTGGCTGGTTGGCTCAATGGACTGAGTACTGGCCTTTGAACCAAGGAGTCGCCAGTTCGATTCCCCAGTCAGGGTGCATGCCTGGGTTGTGGGCCAGGTCCCCAGTTGGGGGCGCACAAGAGGCAACCACACATTGATGTTCCTCTCCCACTCTTTCTCCCTCCCTTCCCCTCGGTCTGAAAATAAATAAATAAAACCTTAAAAAAAAGAAAAAGAAAATTTAAAGTTCTTTCAAAAAATAAATACATTTAAAACTAAATTATTAAAAGATAAAATAGTCACTGTTTGGATCCAATGTTTGGATCCAATAAAAGACAAGTATGAAAAAAGCTTACAAGACAAAACAAATATATAAAGAAATGGAAATCATGAGAGGAAGAAAACCTTAAAAGGCATAACTATAGGAAGAAACCATAACAGGGTTATAGAAAGGTAGAAAGATAAGTTTGCTAGAAAATACAATAGAATTTTCTGTGCTAACATGTTTGTGGGGAGTACAAGCTCCTAGAAGCAGCAGGGGAAAAAATGGAAATGAGGCAGAGGAAGGGAAGTGGTTACAAAAGGGTGCGTGTGGAGCTTGCTACAACTTCATAAAACACACTGCTGAAAGCTTGGCCCTGTGCAGGGGGGTGGTATAAACTACTGCACCCCATAAAGGCTTCTCAAAACAGTAGAAATTACCCTCTAGCTCTCATCAGTGCCCTCTCTCCTTGGTAAAGGCTGGGAACTCTAATAACATGAATGTTAGATCATTAGTTATTGTCCCACAGATCCCTGAGGCTCTGCTCACTTTATTTTCAGTCTATTTTCTCTCTTTCTTTCTATCTGATCTTTGAATGCGCATTTAATGGCTGATGCCCACTGCGTCTATTATCAAATTATCATTTGATTATATAACTGTCCTTATTTGTGCTTCAGTATTTCTAAAAAATTGAGACTTGGAGATATGAGTAACAAACAAAATATACAAATGGCTGAAACAACCAATGTCTAAGCTGACTACGAGGAAACTGACAATAAAATATCCATCATTAAAAATAAAATCTTTCCTGATTTGATTAACATAAACTCATTAAAATATTAAGAGGAGTAGGGAACTTAAAGGTAACAGATTGATGTAGCAACTAACAGTTTAGAAAATCTATTTTTATTGTTGTTTTGTGTTCTATAACACAAAAACAACAATGTTCCTTTTTGTGTTCCTATTTTCAAAGGAAGAGAAACAAGTTTGGTTAATCTGTAGTGCAGAAAAAGTCCCCAAGAAACTGTACATGGACTTTTTGCCAGTGCTCAGTTTGACTGTATCAGAGCTCCCAAGCCAGAGGAGGCTCAGAGTATAAATATGTGATACATGGGCTAGAGAAGGACAGAGCTGCAGCCATCAACCCCTTACTTCCTCCCCACCCCCCACCCCCAGAAGACAGAGCTAGTGGTGGAAAACTCAGAATGAAATTAACTCAAAATGAAAGCCCTAGAAGTCAAAGCTTTGGCAACCAAAATGCAGGAGAGCTTTTCTAGCCAATATGAAAGGGTGGCTGGGGGCAGGAGGGAAACAAAGAAGTGCTATGGAGTTTAATAAGAGGAAAGAGGTATTAAATGTATTTACTTTACTTTTTAATTGCTGTTTGAACCTTTGGTATTATATCCAAAGCAGTGAAGGAGTAAGGAAGAGAAAAATCAGTACTGTAAAGAACATCAAGTTTGGTCAAATCGATTTTAACCAACTTAGAAATTCACTGGAAAAGTTCTATGGGGAAAAGATTTTTTAAAAGACTAAGCAAGGAGGAGGAAATTTTGCTCATTTAAAAAAATGTAAATTCTAATTCTCATTAAGGGGTCAGGGACAGCACATAAATTCCAAACCATTCCAAAATAGTGTGGAGGAGCTGTGATGAGCAAGTAGGTGTTAGGCGAGGATCAGGTAAATGGCAACAAATAGACCAACCCCATGAGTAAGAAGCAATTCCAGGTCATTTCAACCAGACCCCTTGGTAGAATGTCAGGAGAAGTTAGGTGATGTGTTGAGGGAAATTGGGGATATATGCAAAAAGGCACATGTGTGGGTGTGTGTATGTGTATGTATGTGTGAGTATAAGCATGTGAGAGTTTTTGTGTGAATAATTAAAGCAGAATGGGGCATAGTTCACTGGAGATCATGAAAGATTAAGGATCATTTAGGTTCCAAAATAAGGTAGAAAGCAGATTATATCCTCCTGGCTGTTATGAGGATGGTTCTCCTCAGGGTGCCCCAACATTAGTACTTATTTGAGACATTTAAACCCCTATTTCAGACATATGCTCTGATAAGGATATTTGAAAATGGGTTTATCCCAGAAAATCCAGCACCTAGGATTGCTGTATCAGCAGGATTTTCTGTACTGTTGACATACTGGGCAGAATAATTCTTTGCTGTAGAACAATTCTTTGCCTGTCTTGTACATTGTAGGATATTTAGCAGCAAGCCCAGCCCCTACCCATAGATGCCAGTAGCACCACCTTCCAGTTGTGGGGGTCAAAATTACCCTGATTGAGAATAACTGGTATCTGTAATATACAGTAGCCCCATTTCAGTCCTAATCCTACTTATCCTGCAGCACTGAATATTATCATCTGAACATGATGTCCTTTTGTAAACTTTCCCTTCTCCTGATTTCAATGAGACTTAATTTTCCTGATCCTTCTCTTTTCTTCACTCTGTAGGCTTTCTCAATTATCCCCAGTGTAGGTAGATTCCTAGAATCTCTTCACTTCTTTCTGGTAATTTAATCTGATCTCCTGACAGCTGCTTCAAAGTACCTCCCTCCAGCCCTGTGAGTGATATTCAAGAGTTATGGCTCCTCATATACCATGCATTGACTAGATCACTGTAGCAGTGAAATCAGCTAAATATCCATCCTGCAAATCAACGTCTTTGTCTCTGAACTCGCCTTTGAACTACATACCACAACTTCTGAATTCTTGCTCAGAATTTCCCTCTGGATATCCCTCTGATGTCTTAAGATGAAAATGTCCAAAAATGCCCACTCTCTGCTCCAGATGTGATCCCTACTATTGCTGATGGGATCATTGGGTTTACTGTCTCTGGGGTTAGAAAACTCTGAAACACTTTTGTCTTCTCTCCTTAAATAGGTCCTTGGTCCTGGAGTCTCGATCTTTCTCTCTGCAGTGAGTCCAAATGATTCTACCTCTGCAGTGTCTCTATACCAGTGTCTTTTTTTCACGCCACCAATAACAGTCAGATCCTCTTCATCTCTCAACTGGTTGCCTTTCTCTTTACCTAGCTCCATTTTCTCCCACCTACTCAGATGTTTTCTCAGTGCCTATATTTTTTTTATCCTCCATTGGAGGACATTTTTTCATTGTTTTGAGAGAGAAAGAATGAGAGAGAGTGAGAGAGAATGAGAGAGAGAGAGAGAGAGAGAGAGAGAGAGGTGTGAGACACATAGATTGGTTACCTTCTCACAGTACCCCTACCAGGGATGGAACCCACAACCTGGGTATGTGCCCTGACTGGGGATTGAACCCACAGCCTTTCAGTCTATGGGAGGATGCTCCAACCAACTGAGCCATATCAGCCAGGGTTCAGTGCTTACACTTTAAAAACAGGAAAATACACATGAAGTTGATGCTAACCCTAGCCTTAATTCTAGCAAGAATTAATATTCCTTGGATACATTAACTAGTTGAAGATATTCCCACTCACCTCAGTAAGGGATGCATTTTCAATACATTGTATAATATTTTGTTATGAAAAATTCGAAGCATACGGAAAAGTTGAAAAGATTCTGCAGCAAATGTTCTTGTGCACACTGCCTAGATTTAGAGTTATTTTACTAAGCTTGCTATATAACATATCTATCCATTTGTCCTCCCCCCTCTTCACCTATCAATCCATATAAGTTTCAGAATAAATTGCAGGCATCAATATATTTTCCCTTAAGCATATGTATCATTAGTTAAAATTCAATATTTGTAGGCAGTTATATTTTTTCTTTTGAGGTAAAATCAACATACAATAAAATGCATAAATCTTAAGTGGGACACTCTGTGGTTTTTAACAAATGCATACACCTGTGTAACTCACATTTCCATCAAGATACCATCGCCTAGAAAGCCCTGATGCCATTTCTTAGTCATTCCCTGCCCCAAGTCCACCCCAGAGGCAGCTACTGTGCTGATGTTCATCCACCATAGTTCAGCTTTGCCTGTTGGAGAACTTCATGTAAATGAGATTATGCAACATGTGCTCTTTGTGTCTGGATTCTTTCAGTCTGAAAAATAATGTTTTTAAGATTCATCCATGGTGTTTCATGCATAAGAAGTGCATTCCTTCCTATTGTTAAATAGGATTCCACTGTACAAATATACTACAGGTGGTTTATCCATTCATTTATTGTAATATAGTTTTAGTTTTAATCAATTGTGGACATTATAATTATAATATAAACTCAACACAAAATATAACTTTATCACTTTGAATTTCATAGTCACAGAAAGTTAAATTTATATACATACTTTTATTGCAAAGTATCATTAAGAAGTGAGCAATAGAAAACTTTGAAGCATAAAAATTTCCATTAGGGTAAACTTCTGCGGCGAGAATGGAAAAGACATAGGAGTTTGAGGAGGAAAAACAAAACAATGTGAACTGCCCAACTGTCAATGGCGGCCTGTATTTTTTGAATGGGTGATGTGAAAGTTAAATCATTGTGGCATTTAGATTTCATTGGGTTTATTTGAGAATGGTGTGACAATTTAAGAATTAAACCATCAATATTTATAATACTCCAGAAATGGAAAATTTATGATGAAAATGATTAGATGTCAACATAAAATTATACGAAGAGGTTCATTGTTTTCCCAAATTATTCTCCAAAACCCATTCAAAATTCCAGGAAATAAAAGAAGTTTCCAGATGGCTGCTTCCTATCCTGTACTGGGCCCTGGCCTCCAATCACTCTCTATCAGTAATTGTCATCTTTGGATCTCAATAGGCCTTGAGAATACTACCAATTAGACAATATTCATGGGTAGATTTTGGTGATATTTTATACCTCAGAAAATTGACACTGAGACAAACACTTGGGCCAGATGTAACTCTTGTGGTTAGTCAATGTGGTTTCACTCAAAAATATGTCCTCTTGGACTATGGTCAAGCTCTGAAGCTACAATGGAAATGAATTTACATTTTAAAGCCTTACACTAGGGAGATTATTGGCCTTCTTTAATTGTCTTCTTTTTCTTTTAAACCCATGTGACTTGGAATATTCCAAAGGAAATCATAGATGTCTTTGCATGGCTATTTTTATTTTTCATCAAACAAAGCCCCTTTTTGCTAAAAACTAACATGCGAAGATACTGTTACAGAAAATATTGATTATGTTTACTTGTTTCTACATACACAATATAAAAAGAGCTCATTAATTTGTAAAAAGTGTAGTAAAAATGGTGGGATTGCATAAACAAAACACTGACTAATTTTTATTTTTATTTTATTTTTTAAATATTTTTTTTATTTCCTTTTTAGAAAGAGGGGAAGGGAGGGAGAAAGATGTAGTCACCTCTCACACGCCCCCTACTGGGGACCTGGTCTGCAACCCAAGCATGTGCTCTGACTGGGGAATCGAACCAGCTACCCTTTGGTTCGCAGGCCAGAGCTCAATCCACTGAGATACACTAGCCAGGACATGAATTTTTAATTTGAATATCCTGGAACCTTCCTGAAACCTAAAGGTCATGGGTAGACTCAGCCATTCAGGAAGGTTAAAAGATTAATACTGTGCCCTTGTATAATGATTTTACAATTTTTTTCCAGAAGATACTCACTTTTTACATGTCAGGATCAAATGTGTACCCGCAAATTCATATGTTAAAGTCTAAATCCCCAATATGAGTGTATTAGGAGATGTAGCCTTTGGGAGGTGATTAGGTCATGAGGGTGGAGTCCTCATGAATGGTATTAGTGCTCTTACAAAAAAGGCCTAGTGCAACCTTATACTAGATGGTTAAAACAGCAATTATTTTTCACAGTGGTGGAGGCTGGTAAGTCTGAGATCAAGACATCAGCAGATCCAGGGTCCGGTGAGAACCCACTTCCTAATTCTTAGACAGATGCCTTCTCACTAACCTCCCATGGTAGAAAGAACACTGGCAATAGCACTGCCAAGTCCCCTAGCTGTGCCTAGCATTTTAGTTGTGGGGTCGTAGAGAAGTTCAGGGGTTCCAGGGAAGGGACCAAAGTAGGATGAGGCATTCAGGACAGAGGCTGTCTACCACCTAATACAGAACTATTTATGTATTAACAATCGATATGTAACTATACCAGATGAATATCAGCCCTGAAAAGGGAACCTTTTCTGAGAAAAAAAAATTGTAAAAGCATTATCATTATCTCTTATCAGAAGAGTCAACTGAGGTCCGGGATGCAAATGTATGTTCCCAAAGCCTCATCTGACATGTTGGGTGATGCCATTGCTATGTCTTGATTCCCTTGTATCCTTTTTTACCATTTAATTTTTCCCTCTTTGAGGTGTTTTTGATTTCAACAAGCAATGTATGATGCAATTTTATGAAGAACTGCCTTCTAGTTACTAAACCCACTTGCCTACAGGTAAAGTTTCTCAGATGACTGATGGTTAAAACTACCAGTAAGGTAGGATTGACTATTACAATTCTCCAGGTAGGAGGGCCAGGCGGCTTGGGTTAGTGATACTAGTGAACATGGTGATAAGGTGTAGGTTTCAGAGTACAGGTATTGTGAAGCCAGAACTTGGTTGATATATTAAATACGGCAGTTGGGGGTTGGGGTGGGTATGGTGAGGGAAACAGATGTTGACTCTGAGGCTTTTGGCCTGAGTAACCAGGTGGACAATGAAGCAACTAATTGAGACGGGCAAGATTTTAGGAGGAGCAAGCCTCTAACCTGTTTTAGAAACATGCTTCTACATGTCTGGTTTCATAATGTTTATTCATTGTCTACTGAGGTTCTTCCCATCAAGTGAAATGCTGAGTCAAACTATATATTTAGCATGTCTGAAACCATCCTTTCTATGCTGCACATGTCCATATGTAGTCACTGAGAGACCAAGAGAGCTAACATAATCCCTGCAATGTCATCACCTCACCCACTGTCTGTTTGTGACCTCTTTGGGGGACTTGAACACACGTTATACTATAAATGGGAAACACTGACCTACCTCTGGGTCTGAATTGATTTAAATAAGTTTGACTAGTTTGCCCTGAATTTACAATTAACTGATGAGCCAAGTCAGTTTAGGAACGTGGCCTGGGAACCCAATGACAAAAAAATCAGACCCATATGTACCAGTCCAAAGGTCCACGGTCTCTGAGCTCAGTTGGTGGGGGTGGGAAAATAGGTTGGAATTTTAAGAGACTTTGAAAACATGAAATTCCACACAGATTATTAATACTTCTATACAACCTAATGGGTGTTGGCACACAATGGGAAGAAAATCTTATTGACAGAGAATAAAATGATGTCATGGAATGATCTCCTCTGTAAATTTAAGCCAATTTCAAAAAAAATTCTGAAAGTCTGTTTTAGTCTCTTCTTTTTCATATGTACATCAGACAGTAAAATTATTGGACATGCCAAAGAGCAGCTGTCAGCTAACAGTTTAATTCAGCTCCTGAGGTGAGTTTTATACTTTTTAAAATCATTTTCCCAGTCTCTTATTCTTCTCATGAGACCTATTTAACTTCCTGCTATGCTGTACTGTTTGAGTGAGATTAAATGTAGTAGCAGCCATTGGACGAAACAGTGATGAGCTGGAGCAGCCAACCTTGCCTTAGACAGACAGAGCAGGTGGTCCCCTGCAGGCTGCAATTTTGGTAGGATGGAGTGGTGAGGACCACACTGAGCAAGACAGCCCCTGGCCTCAGAGAGCTTGCAATTAGGGTCTTGCTTAGGAAGGAAATTGGAAAGCAGGAGTAATGCAAACAAAGAAAACCAGAGGGTAACCAAAGATAAAGGGTCTATAAGTAGATCATCATGACTCTGAAGGAATACAGCTCAGGAAGAGGCAAACAGTAAAGGGGTCTTCTAAAACTCAACTCAGGACCTCCCCTCCCAAACATGTGTCCTTTTTATTATTCTGCTCATCAAATATCAAGGACCTTTTGGCATGGACCAAATGTCTCTATGCATGTTTTGGACAGGACCAAAGGTCTGCTAATTAGATAGATAGATAAACTTACGGATAAAATTGATTTTAAGGAAATGGCTCACATGATGGTGGAGGTTTAGCAAGTCTAAAATCTGATGTAATACCTGGCAGGCTGAAACTCAGGAAGGAGTTGTAGTTTGATCCCCAAGGCTATCTTGTCAGAGGAGAGTCAGTCTTTTTCTCTTAAGGCCTTCAACTAATTGGACGAGACCCACTCGTATTAGGGAGAGCGATCTGTTTTATTCAAAGTGTACTGATTTAAATGTTAATCTCATCAAAAAACACCTTCATAGAAACACCCAGAATAATGTTTGACCATTATTTACATCATTTAATTGTCATGTAGCTAATTCTATATAAATAATATATATTTTCTTCAGTTTGCTTGGTTATAATAGACTATTTTATATATAATTCTTAATAATTCACTAATTTCTAATGTATACATTCCAAGATTAAGTAAAGTATCTTTATTTTACTGGGTTCCATGACCCAGCCAAGCTGACACATAAAATTAACCAGGACACCTCTCCATACTTACAGGTTGTACACACCTGAGTGTCAAGTTGACACTTTCAGAGTAGAAAGCATTAAGTGCTAGGAGTAGCTGAGGCAGGGGGCTGCCAGTTTACACCTGCAGGAAGCCTGTTTCTGCAGAGGTCAAAGGCAGAGCGAGTGCAAGTCTGTCTGTGCTCATGAAGTCTCCAATATTACTCCATATTATATTTTCCTTTTCAACACTGAAGAAAAAAAAAGTGTTTGAGCCAAAGCAAGTAGCTCCATTTGCTTAAATTTATATTTAGAAACTAAAAGGGAGCCTGTATATAATTATCACATTGAAGCAGAAAAAACGTATACATTTTCTAATTGTACTTTCAAACCAAACTAAAATCAATCAATCATTTTTAGTAAAAGAATACAGAAATTTTAGCCAGTAAACTTTAACCATTTTATTTGATTTTTAAAAAAAGATAAGAAAAAAAGAAATGTGTGCTCCTCTCAGCAGATATTCTCTTACATATAATAGGAGAAAACAAAACCAAAATCTTTTGTTTTAACAATCAAAAAGTATAAGCTTTTCCTTTTCTAGAGACTGGAGAAAAGCCAGAATTCTTGGGATATTCCCCTATACCTGATAAATGAAACATCTTCAGAGACTCTCAATGCCACTAACCCATGCTAAGGAAGAGTTTTGATACATATACAGGGTAAATAATCCCCTTTCTGCAATTCCATTTTGAGGGAGGTGGGAAAAGGTTTATTTAGGCTTTTAAATAAACTCAGCCAATTTGCTTAATTTAAGATGCTTAAGACATAAAACACATGAGTTTTTTAATAGATGATTTTGAAATGTTCAGTGCTTGATTCAATTTATTTGAGTTACCTAGAATAGACAAATTCATAAAGACAGAAAATTGAATGGTGGTTGCCAGAAGGTGAAAAGGACAGAAATGGGGAGCTATTGTTTAATGGGTACAGAGCTTAAAGTGAAGAAAATGTTCTGGAGATAATGGTGATGATGGTTGCACAATAATATGAATGTACTTAATGCCCAAGAATCATATACTTAAAAACAGTTAAAATGTTGTTTTATGTTATATTTATTTTGTCACAATGAAAAAATATTTACTGCGGAAACTTAGCCATAATGAGTGATTCAGTGGGTTACACTAGCTCCTTGGCAATGACCACATTATTTAAGTCTGACTGGCTAAAAATCAACAGCTTCAAGGAGTACTGTGTGGTTTTCATTATAAAACATAAGTCTATTTTCTGACTTGCTGACAGAACAAGGAAAAGTGTGATTAAGAGAATGCTCTTAAAGATAAGAGGTCAAAAACTGACCTGTGCCCTATGTTAACAATGGGAAACATGTAGGGCAGGGAAAGAATTCTTCTCACAGAGCAGAAATTCTATACAATTTCTCCTTCAAGGTTGTTTAGAAACTAGTGGGTAATCATGATCTAATGAGAAAAATACTGTTTTTTTTATTGTTGTGCTGGGCACAATCTATGAGCAATCCATTCTTTAATTTTATTAATTGTTACCCTCCCATCATTTTGACTAATATACTCATATTTTAACTACTTTAAATAAAATCCTTTTAAAATGCATTGTATTTATTGATTTTAGAGAGAGAGGGGAAGAGAGAGGGAGAAAAATAGATATTGATTCATTGATCCACTTATTTATGCATTCATTTGTTGATCCTTCTATGTGCTCTGACTGGGGACTGGACCTTGGCGTATTCAGACGACACTCTAACCAGCTCAGCTACCAGGCCAGGGCCAAATCAGAGTCTTTTTCAATTAAAAAATATAAAATTCCTAAACATCACTCTACCTAAATAGGAAAGTTTATATTTTATTTCTTCTGATACTTTGCTTAATTTTGGAGCTTATACATTATAAATTAGTGATTGTTAAGAGTTATACATGAAATAGCCAAATATAAAATAATTATAAAGTAGACAAGTGATTGAAAGGAAGTATAAGTATTTATATAGAAATATATACATGACAATTATATAATGCACAAGAAGCTCTTAAGACAGGGTCTAGTACATAGTGCTTAATAAAAGTTGCTTTCTATTTAACAATGTTGATGGGGTTTTTTGTATATTTTATTGATTATGCTATTACAGTTGTCCCATTGTTTCTCCCCCTTATCCACTCCACCCTGCACTCCATTTGATCATCGTCATATCTCTTAGTTCATGTTTATGGATTGTATATATTAGTTCTTTGGCTTTTCAATTTCCTATACTATTCCTAGCCTCCCTTGCCCCTTTTTTTTGGTCAAAATTTTTTTTGACCAACATTTTGGTCAACATTTTTTTTGGTCAACAACCTGCCACCACTTTCCCCGGCCCCACCCATCCTCACCTGCCACTCTCAAATCTTCCCTTACTTGGCTTTGTCAATGGGTCCTTTATGCATGTTCCTTGATGACCCTTCCCCTCCTTTTGTCCTGTTATCCCCCTCGCTCTCCACCTCTGTCAGTTACTGTCAGTTTGTTTTTTATTTCCATGTTGCTGGTTATATTTTGCTTGCTTGTTTATTTTGTTGATTAGGTTCCACTTATAGGTGAGATCATATGGTATCTGTCTTTCACCACTTGGCTAATTTCACTTAGCATGATGTTCTCCAGTTCCATCCATGCTGCTGCGAAGGGTAGTAGCTCTATCTTTCTTTCGGCTGCATAGTATTCCATTGTGTAAATGTGCCACAGTTTTCTGATCCACTCACATACTGTTGGCCACTTAGGTTGCTTCCAACACTTGCCTATTGTAAATTGTGCTGCTATGAACATTTGGGTGCGTAAATTCTTTCGAATTGGTGTTTCAGGATTCTTGGGGTATAATCCCAGTAGTGAAACTGCTGGGTCAAAACACAGCTCCATTTTTAGTTTTTTGAGGAAATTCCATACTGTTTTCCACAGTGGCTGCATCAGTCTGCATTCCCACCAACAGTGTACTGCGGTCCCCTTTTCTCCACATCCTCACCAGCACTTGTTTATTGATTTGTTTATGATGGCCATTCTGACTCATGTGAAGTATTGATGCCTTTAATTTGCTTCATTTTAAGACTATGAATATGTAATAAATACTTAGTGTATTCTTACTGGGTAAAAGTCATTTTGCTAGACTGTATGGAGAAACAGAAAGTTGAAGGGAGATATATACACTATTGAGAGAAACATGAATTCTTATGGGGGCAGAGAGAAAATAAATTACATAAATAACAAAGAACTTTACATGAGAGGATACCCAAGAATTATGGAGATTCAACCAGATCAGGAGAAATTCCACAGAAGAAAAGACATTTATCCTGGACCTTCAAGAATGGATGAGATTTCCACTGGCAAATATGACAGAGGGAGGTGAGAAACATTCTAGATGGAGCAAGTGGGGAGTGCACATGACAGAAAGTGAAGAGTGAGTGAAGGAGCCGGATTATCAGGTTTGTTTGAAACACAAGATGATAGCAGGAGAGTTCTAGGAGGTCAGCCTGATAAGGTTGATGCAGCGGGAGCATTAGGCCTCAGATTCAGAGAATCTCTCAGATTCTGAGACAAGGAGAATCCTTGAAGGTGTTTGTACATGAAAGAACATGACTAGAGGCAGCTTTAGATTGATCTAGAAGCATTCTGCTTTTACTGTGTTGACATAGAGAGGAAAATTCCTTTTGCATAGGAAAATGTTTTGTTCCCATTTCACTGATGTGACCACTGGCTTGCATTAGGTCAGAACCCACCCTTTGTTTTTGGACTTGAAGTCCAGTGTTGTTGTTGTTTTTATTGGGGGAGGAGGTAGTACTTTAAAAGATCTGCATTGCCACTACTACAATATCTATATGGCTCTGCAGGCAACGTATCCTCACCAGCTCTTGGGCGGGCTTTCTGATTGAGTCTGAGGAGCATTAGTAGGATCCTTGTTTTTTTGACGCCCTCCAACAGCACTGTCTGCTGCTCACCCAGCCCCTCCCCTCCTGAGCCATGCATCTGTCTGGATGGGGCAAGAATGAGGTGGTCCTATTTGGCTGTGTCCCACATAGCAGGGGAAGCCGGGTACTCACTCACACCTCTCACTTTCCTCAGGACAAATCACCAGCAGAGAAAGTCTCTCTTGGCACTCAGCTGTATGGCTCTGGGGGAGGGGCGATGCAGATGAAATGAAACTGTTCCTGTTACCATCTTCAATGCACCTAATTCCCCACTACCTTTTTTTCCCTCCACTGATGTGCTGGAATTTCTCTGCTGGACTCCTGGACTTCCAAATACACATTTTTACCTACAGGAGACAGTCAAAATTTAGAGGGAATACAGTAGCATCAACAAAAGCTCACTGCCACCAATCTAATATCAGCAGGAGTACTCACTCTGGAGTGCAGAAAGAAGGGAAATTTTATTCAGGTAAACATTTTGCAAACCGGGGAAGTATAGCCTCTGGTGGAAACTGCAAGTGTGCTCTGCTGAGACATACCGGAGGCTGCTTTTTATAAAGTCCCTGCCCTGTTCTCTAATAGGCCCAATTTTTTGCAAATGAGTACTTCAAAGTTGCACAGTCCTATTGGTCCAAATAGCACTATTCTGATTGGTTGGAATTTCATGTTCCGATTGGTCAGTATGGGGTTTCTCTGATTGGTCAGTAAAGATGGCTGCAAATAAGGATATTGCTATGCAGTTTTGATTGGGTGGGGTAGGTCTCAGCTCATTGGTTGCAAGTTGATACCAGCAACTTTTTTATAAAGCTCAGCCTGCAGGAGCAGTGCAAGAGATTGAAAGTTCAGTCTTTGGCTTTTCCTTGAATTACAGTGTGTGAGAGAGGACTCCATTAGCAATCTCTATTAGATTCTGGTTATGATTTTGGACCCAATTAACCGTGAGGAGTCCTTCTTGCAGGTATTTTCCTTTTCAGAATCAACAGTAGAAAACTGCTACTTAACTATTTTGCTGATGTCACTCCACAAGTCTCCTTTTAAAGAATGAGAATACGATGGGAAAATTAATTTATCTTTGTTCCTTCATACCTTGCAGAGAATTATTTTTATACTTTCTGATTGTGTAAAATCTGAGTAACCCATGGCATTTTGTTTAAAATCAAATATCAAATTGAGGATATCAATGATAGATTTTATTTAAATGATGGATAAATTCAATACTTTGAAGAGTAACTTCAACCAGGGTGACTACAAAAAAATATAATGAGCTTCTTTGATGTCTCTGAAGGAAATTCCAAAAGTGTTGATCCAAAGAACATTTTTGAAAACAGACAGAACTGCTTGAATTAAATATATGACCTCTTATAGAACTTGCTTTAAAGGTCAGTTCTGTGTTGGCTTTTCTTAAATTTAACAAATTTGTTTTCAAAATTGAGTTTCATACAAAGCCCAAAGTGAGCAAAAGGAAGAAAATAATAGAGATCAGGGCAGGAATAAAATAGATCCTAAAAAAATACAAAAGATCAATGAATCCCAGAGCTGGTTCCTTGAAAAGATAAACAAGATTGACAAACATTTAACCAAACTCATCAAAAAGAGAGAGAGAGAGAAAGAAGACCCAAATAAATAAAATCAGAAATGAAAGAGGAGAAATAATAACTGACACCCAAGAAATACAAAGGATTTTAAGAAAATATTGTGAATAACTATATGCTAATAAACTGGACATCCTGGATGAAATGGATAAATTCCTAGAAACATACAATCTTCCAAAACTAAATCAGGAAGAATCAGAAAATTTGGATAGAGAGATTATACCTAATGAAATTGAAGCAGTAATAAAAAAACTCCCAACAAACAAAAGCTCTGGAGCAGATGGCTTCAAATGTGAATTCTACCAAACATTCCAAGAAGATCTAATAGCTCTCCCTCTCAAACTATTTCAAATAATTCAAGAGGAGGGAAGATTCCAAAGCTCATTTTATGAGGACAGCATTATCCTAATTCTAAAGCCATAAAAAAGGTACTACAAAAAAAAAAAAATTAGAGGCCAATATCCCTGACAAACATAGATGCTAAAATCCTCAACAAAATATTAGCAAACCAAATCCAGCAGTACATCAAAAAATCATACACCATGATCAAGTGGGATTTATTCTAGGAATGAAAGTTTGCTACCACATTCACAAATCAAGAAATGTTATACACCACTTAAACAAAAGGAAGGATAAAAACCACATGATCATATCAATAGAAGCAGAAAAAGCATTTGATAAAATCCAGTACCCATGTATTATAAAAACTCTCAGCAAAGTGGGAATAGAGGGAATATACCTAAATGTAATAAAGACCACATATGACACTGTCAGTATCATACTCAATGGGCAAAAGCTACAAGTATTCCTATTATGATTGGGAAACAAGACAGGGATGTCTTCTTCCACTTCTCTTATTCAACATAGTACTGGAAGTCCTAGCAATAGTAATCAGATAAGAAGAAGAAATAAAAGGCATCACATTGGAAAGGAAGAAGTAAAACCGTTCTTATTTGCAGATGACACAATACTGTACATAGAGAATCCTAAAAATTCCACCAAGAAACCACTAGAACTGATCAATAATTCAGTAAAGTAGCAGGATACGAAACCAGTATTCAGAAATCAATTACATTTTTATATGCCTATAATGAACTATGAGAAAAGGAAATTAAGAAATCAATTAATTCACAATTGCTTCAAAAAGAATAAACTACCTATAAATAAATCTAACCAGGGAAGTAAAAGACCTATACTCAAAAAATAGTGATACTGAAGAAAGAAATAAAGAAGATACAAACAAGTGGAAACACATACCACATTCATGGGTAGGAAGAATTTACATCATTAAAATGTCCATACTACCAAAAGCAATCTATAGATTCAAAACAATTATTATCAAGTTACCTATGATGCATTTCACAGCACAAGAACAAATTTTTCAAAAATTTATAAGGAACCATAAAAAGTCTCAGATTAGCAACAGCAATCTTGAAAAAGAAGAGCAAATTTGGAGGAATCACGCTACATAGATGAAGCCATATTATAAGGCCATAGTAATCAAAACAGCATGGAACTGGCATACAAACAGACATATAGATCAATGGAGCAGAATAGAGAGCCCAGAAATAAACCCATGTCTTTATGACCAATTAATATTTGACAGAGGAAGCATGAACATGCAATGAGCTAAAGATAGTTTATTCAATAAATGATGTAGGGAAAATCAGACAGATACATGCAGAAAAATGAAACTAGACCACCTTCTTACACCACACACAAGAATAAATTCAAAATAGGTTAAAGAGTTAAATGTTAGACTCAAAACCATAGAAATCCTAGAAGAAAACATAGAAGCTAAGATCTTGGACACTGATTATAGCAATATTTTTTCTGATATATCTCCTCAGGTAAGGGTAACAAAAGAAAAAATAAACAATAAAAGACAAAATAAACATCAAACTAAGAACTTTTTGCACAGCAAAACCTTTTTTTTTTTTACTGTGCAAAAACTTAACAAAATAAAAAAAGAATCCACAGAATGGGAGACCATATTCACCAAG
Source organism: Mormoops blainvillei (assembly GCA_004026545.1). Lineage (NCBI taxonomy): Eukaryota > Metazoa > Chordata > Mammalia > Chiroptera > Mormoopidae > Mormoops > Mormoops blainvillei. The sequence goes on along the minus strand of PVJD01000206.1, from coordinate 194,232 downwards.
ATACCTGGCAAGGGGTTAATATCCAAAATTTATGAGGACTTATACAACTCACCGCCAAAAACACAAACAATGCAATTAAAAAAAGGGGCAGGGAACCAGTACAGACACATCTCCAAAGAGGACATACAGATGGCCAACGGACATAAGAAAAGATGCTCAATGTCACTAATCATCAGAGAAATGCAAATGAAAACCACAATGAGCTATCACCTCACACCTGTCAGAATGGTTATCATTTTTAAAAAATACATTTTATTGATTATGTTATTACAGTTGTCCCATTTTTTTCTCCCCTTTATTCCCTTCTGCCCTGCACTCCCCCTCCCACTGGCATTCCCCTACTTAGTTCATGTCCATGGGTCATATATATAAGTTCTCTGGCTTCTCCATTTCATATACTATTCTTAAGCTTCCCTGTCTATTTTGTACCTACCAATTATGCTTCTTATTCCCTGTACCTTTTCCCCCAATCTCCACTTCTGTGATTCTGTTCCTGTTCTAGTTGTTTGCTTAGTTTGTTTTTTTTGTTTTAGTTTTTTAGGTTCAGTTGTTGATAGTTGTGAGTTTGTTGTCATTTGACTATTCATAGTTTTGATCATCATCTTTTTCTTAGGTTAGTCACTTTAATATTTAATCTAATAAGGGCTCGGTGATGATGAACTCCTTTAGCTTTACCTTATCTGGGAAGCACTTTATCTGCCCTTCCATTCTAAATGATAGCTTTGTTGGATAGAGTAATCTTGGATGTAGGCCCTTGTCTTTCATGACTTTGAATGCTTCTTTCCAGCCCCTTTTTGCCTAATGAGCTTTTCCTTCATTATTTGTTCAAATAAGTTTTCAATTTCTTGCTCTCCCTCTTCTGGCACACCTATGATTTGGATGTTGGAATGTTTAAAGTTCCAGCAGCAGAGGTTCCTCAGCCTCTCCTAATTTTTAAAACTTCTTCTTTTTAAAGATTTTATTTATTTGTTTTTAGAGAGAGGTGAATGGAGGGAGGAGGAGAGAAACATCAATGCTTCTCTCGCACCCCCTACTGGGGACCTGGTCTGGAACCCAGATATGTGCCCTGACTGGGGAATTGAACCAACCACCTTTTGATTCACAGGCCAGGGCTCAATCAACCAAGCTACACTAGCCAGCATTTTTTTGAATTCTGGTTTCTTCATTCTGTTCTGGTTGAATGTTTATTTCTTCTTTCTGCTCCAAATTATTGATTTTAGTCCCAGTTTCCTTCCCTTCACTGTTGATTTCCTGTATATTTTTCTTTAGTTCACTTTGTATAGCCTTCCCTTTTTCCTCCATTTTGCAATCATACTCAATCATTTCTGTGAGCATCCTTATTACCAGTGTTTTGAACTCAGCATCTGCTAGGTTGGTTATCTCTTCATTGCTCAGTTTTATTTTTGGAACTTTGATCTGTTCTTTCATTTGGGCCATATTTTTTTGTCTTGGTGCACCTATTACATTGTGAGGGGTGGAGCCTTAGGCATTTGCCAGGGTGGGGCAACCCACATCACTGCCTTGTGGCATTGTACATGGGGGAGGGGTCAGAGAGGGAACAGTGCCGTTTGGTTGGCTCTTGGCCAGCTTTCAGTCACTTCCCCTGCTACCCACAAGCAAATTGGGACCTTTTGGTACTGATTCCCAGGTGGGGGTCTTTGTGTACATTCTAGGATCCTCTGGGTTTCTCATACAAATTCTCCTATGAGACTGGCAGTTTCTCCTGCCACCAAAAACCCCACAGGTTTTTATAGCCAGAAGTTTTGAGACTTTCTTTTCTCGCACTGGAACCCTGGGTTTCATAGTCTCACTCACTCCCCAGTTGTTCCTCCCAGTTTATACGCATGCAATGTGGGACCACCCAGTCAGCCAGCCGCTGCCTTGCCTGCTCCAGTCCGCCATCTGCAGCTTTGCCACATGACCTCTCCATCCCAGCTGCCTGTCTCCACCCCTCCTACCAGCCTGGATAAATGTTTCTTCTTTAACTCCTTGGTTGTAGGACATCCATACAATTGGATTTTCTGGCAGTTCTGGTTATTTTTTTGTTTTTAAATTTGTTGTTGTCCTTTTGGTTGTGTGAAGAGACAAAGTGTATCTACCTATGCCTCCATCTTGGCTGGAAGTCAGAATGGTTATCATTAATACATCAACAAAAAACAAATGGTGGTGAGGATACTGAGAAATGGGAACACTTTTGCACAGTTGGTGAGAATGCAGCCACTGTGGAGATACTCTCAAAAATTAGCAGAGGAACTGCCTTATGACCCAGTGATGCCACTCCTGGGAATTTATCCAAAAAACCTGAAACACTAATTCAAAAGAACATAAGCACCCCTCTGTTCATTACAGCATTATTTACAAACACCAAGGTATGGCATCAGCCCAAGTGTCCTTCAATAGATGAGTGAGTAAAACAACTATGGGACATTATACCATGGAATACTACTCAGCTGTAAAAAACATTTTACCCTTTGTGACAACATGGGTGGACCTGGATAACATTATCCTAATTGAAATAAGCCAGTCAGAGAAAGACAATTACTATATCATTTCACTCATATGTGGAATTTAATTAAAAAACTGAACTAACATGCAAAATAGAGACAGACTCATAGAGAGAGAGCAGGATAACAGATTTGTGTGTGGGGTAGTTAGTGGGCAGAGGGATCAAGCAGAAAGGAAAAGGACTCATGAACATGGACAACAGTGTGGTGATTGTGGGAGGAGGGGAAGAAGGGAATAAATGGTCATGGAAAATAGAATAAAATACAATAAAATTTCTTAAAAACTGAGTTTCATTCTTTTATGAATTGTTCGTAACAGAGGTTACTATAGCTCACCAATATCAAGCTTTCTTCTTCTTCCTGGTCACACAGCTGGACTGTACCTCCCAGGTCCCTGTTATCTGGGGCTGATCATAAACCAGTCTTGGCCAATGAAATATAGAGAGAAGTGATGTGTGGCATTTCCAGATGTGCCCCTAATTCTTCCTTGGATTCTCCATGTGTCCCACTTGCCTTGTCTGTGTGCTGGATGCAGAAAATCTTCTGAGGACTCCAGGACTCTAGGGGATGGAAGGGCCACTAGATGAATGAAGCCCAAGTCATTGAATAACTACACAGAACAGATCTCCCTGCTCCCCCAATCCATATTTGATTGTGACTCTTCTTTGGTTAAGCCAATTAGATTTGGCTATTGTAGGTTGTGGCAGTGAGCTTCCCCTGAGTCATATACATCATACCTCTTAGATTCTAATGAAATTGCTAAGACTCTGTAGGTGACACCTACTTGGACACAATTTGTGCTCTTCTTGAACATGTGCTTTGGGATTCTGAACTGTTAGCACACAGGGCCAGAACTGTCAATAACATAACCAGTCTACTGAATTCCCAGTGAGTTAGAAATCTATTATAACATCAGCCTCAAATTCCCTTTTTGTGTCCTCAGGGAGAGATATGCATAAATTCATTCTATTTGTGTTGTGGAATGAGTCAGTGTGCAAACCAGTAATTTAAAACAATTGACCAAATACTCAAGTACTAAGTTAAAAAAACCCAGTAGATCTAGTAAATGAATGAATATGTCTGGCTGCTCAAGTTTTCTAAATGTGTATTTTTTATGGACTTAACCATATAGATTTACTGGCTTAGCAATAATGTAATATGGATACAGGTCAAGATACTGCTGTCAGTACATCTCCTGAAGGGGCCCAGGTGCAAAGACCATGTCTTCTAGATACCCCTGTGTGAAAATGTGGGCTGTGGTTCTAAGAGTTAGCTACTAACAATTGTGATAAATAAGAATGTTTTATAGTATTTTGCTTCCAACAAAAATATTTATGACTGTATAAAAATCAAAGTAGCCCATAGTCATGTATTTTGATTGAAAAGAAATTATTTTTAAGGGTATTTTATAGATTATGCTATTATAGTTGTCCCACTTTTTTACCCCCTTTATCCTCCTCTGCCTTGCAACCCCCACAAGCATTTGCCCCCTTAGTTCATGTCCATAAAATTAAGGGTTCTGTGTGAAAAAAAGGGGGGGGGGTTGTAATATAAGTTCTTTGGCTTCTCCATTTCATATACTATTTTTGACCTCCCCTTGTCTATTTAGTATCTACCAATTGTACTTCTTATTCCCTGTAATTTTACCCCCTCCCTGCTGATAATCCTCCATATAATATTCTTCTCCTTCCCCTTCCCTGCTGATAATCCTCCATATAATCTCCATTTCTGTGATTCTGATCCTGTTCTAGTTGTTTGCTTAGTTTGATTTGTTTCTTTAGGTTAGTTGTTGATAGTTGTGAGTTTGTTGTCATTTGACTGTTCATAGTTTTGATCTTCTTATTTTTCTTAGATAAGTCCCTTTCACATTTCATATAACAAGGCCTTGGTGATGATGAACTCCTTTAGCTTTACCTTGTCTGGGAAGTGCTTTATCAGCCCTTCCATTGTAAATGATAGCTTTGATTGATAGAGTAATCTTGGATGTAGGTCCTTGCCTTTTATGACTTTGAATACGTCTTTCCAGTCCCTTCTTGCCTATAAGGTTTCTTTTGAGAAATCAGCTGATAGCCTTGTGGGAACTTCTTTGTAGGTAAGTGTCTCCTTTTCTCTTGCTGCTTTTAAGATTCTCTCCTTATCTTTAATCTAGGGTAATTTAATCTTGGGTAATCATGGTGTATCTTGGGTATTCCTCCTTGGGTGCAACTTCTTTGGGACTCTCTGAGCTCTCTGGACTTCCTGGATGTCTATTTCCTTCACCAGATTGGGGAAGTTTTCCTTCATTATTTGTTCAAATAAGTTTTTAATTTCTTGCTCTTCCTCTTCTCCTTCTGGCACCACTATTATTCAGATGTTGGAAGGTTTAAAGTTGTCTCTGAGGTTCCTAACCCTCTCCTCATTTTTTCTGAGTCCTTATTTCTTCATTCTGTTCCAGTTGAATGTTTATTTCTTCTTTCTGTTCCAAATCATTGATTTGAGTCTGTTTCCTTCCCTTCACTGTTGGTTCCCTATATATTTTTCTTTAGTTCACTTTGCATAGCCTTCATTTCTTCCTCTATTTGCGTCTATACTCAGTCATTCCTGTGAGCATCCTGATTACCAGTGTTTTGAACACTGCATCTGATAGGTTGGGTGTCTCCTTGTCACTTAGTTCTTTTCCTGGAGTTTTGATCTGTTCTTTCATTTGGGCCATATTTCTTTGTCTCAGTACACTTGTTACGTTGTAAGGTGCAGAGCTTTAGGTATTTGCCAAAGTGGGGCAACCCATGTAGCTGCATTGTGGTGCTGTTTGATAGGGAGAGATCAGAGAGGAAACAATGCCACTTGCTTGACTCTCACCCCACTTTCAGTCACTTCCCTCGCTACCCACAAGCAAATTGGACCCTTCTGGTGCTGATTCCCTGGTGGGTGTGTTTGTGTACATTCTAGGACCCTGTGGGTCTCTCCAATGAACTCTCTTGTGAGGCCGGGAGTTCCTCCCACCACTGCAACCCCCACAGGCTTTTTACAGTCAGAGGTTTTGAAGCTTTAGCGTCCTGCACTGGAAACCTGTGTTGCATGGTCTGTCTTGCTTCCCAGTTGTTCCTCCAGGCTTTTCTGTACACAAATGTGGGACTGCCTGGTCTGCCAGTGGTCTCCTTGCCTTATCTGCCCAGGCCGCCTGTCTCTACCCCTCCTACTAGTCTAGATGAATGTTTCTTCTTTAACTCCTTGGTTGTCGGGCTTCCATACAGTTTGATTTTCTGGCAGTTCTGGTTGTTTTTTGTTTTTAAATTTGTTGTTGCCTTTCTTTTGGTTGTGCAAGGAAGTGACATATATCTGCCTCTGCCTCTATCTTGGCCAGAGCCTGAAAAGAAATTATTGAGAACTACTAGTTTAAGTAGCCCTGGATTTGTTTTTTGTTTTGTTTTTTTGTTTGTTTGTTTGTTTTCAGATTAACAAATGTCTTTGTACATCATAAGTTTGAATTGCTTGTCACTTTGCCAGAACTGCATTGTCTTTATGTGAACTAAGTGACAGATTACATGGCCTGGAGTCACCTAAGAGCAGTTATAGTTCAACCTCCTCAAGTGACATAGCTAATAATGCATAAAGCTGAGAGTAAAATTCTGTGTAAAAAAAAAATTAAGAGACCTGCAAAGGAAATGTATTGCTCTGATATTCACAAATGTAGGCAAAATTCACACCTCTGAGGACAAAATTAATGCTAGGAGAAACATGATTGCATATAAAGGATCTATATAAGCTATGAAACACTGTATTCATTAAAGGTTATCATTGCTTCTTTTATTACACATGTGTATTGTGCATCTATAATATTATAAGCCAGACACTGTTCTTAGATGTATCAGCAAACAGCTCAAAGTCCATGAATTATAACACATATTCTAGTTATAGGCAGGCAATATATAACAGATATTTAATAGAAGGTCAGGAGATGAGTAATGATGCTTTGATATAAACTAAAGCAAGGTAAGTGTATAGACAATTACAGATGCTGCTATTTTACATAATATGGTCAGGGAAGGCCTCTCTGAGGAAGTAGCATTTGATGGGGCCCTGAGAGATGGGAGAGAGTGAGCCATGTAGAGATATAGAAGAGGATAAAGATATGAACGTGGAGTGTTCAGCATACGAATGTTATTCATAGCCATGGACTTGGAATGAGATCATCTAGAGAGAGAATATTGAGAGAAACTAGATAAAAAAGAGAAGGGAGGCGCTCCCAAATCACTCCATCATTTAGGGGATTCAAAGAGGAAGAAGAACCAGCAATGCTGACCAAGAAAAAGCAACAAGTCAGATGGGAGGAAAACCTGGAGCATGTGTTGTCCCTGAAGCCAAGTGAAGGAAGTGCTATTAGAAGGAAACTTGAGCACATGGTTATCCATGTGGAAACAAACATTATAATTAAACCCCCACCTTACCTATGTCATAAAAACAGGTGCCACTTGGACCAAATACCTAAATATGAAGAACATAACTTTAAAAGTTTTTGAAGGGTATATATGAAATATTTTTATGATTTCAGTCAATGGAACTGTGTCTTTGAAAGGACATAAGTAACACATATCACAAAAGGAAAAAAGTAATACATTTTAAATTCCTATTCATTAAAGAAGAGTACTAAAAAGTAAAATGAAAAAAAAAAACAAACTGGAAAAAGGTATTTGAAGCATATATAACCACCAACACCTTCTTAATAATCCAGAATATATGAAGAACTACAAATTGGTAAGACAAAGACACATAACCAAATAGAAAAAATGGGCAGATGACATAAATAGGCATTTTTCATTACAGAAAGCCTGAATGGACAATAAACATATGAAAAGATGTTCAACCTCTTTAGCAATTGGAAAAATTCAAATTTAAATCTCCAAAAAGATATCATTTTACACCAACAAAATTGGCATAAATTTAAAAATCTGACAATATCCAGCATTGACAAGGAGATAGAGCATGCAAAACACTATTCACTAGCAGGTGGAAGTATAAATTGGTACAACCATTTTGGGTCAATTTTGGTGTTATTTAATACATATAAAGGTGCACATACCCTGTGGCCTGGCAGTTGCTTTCCTGAGAAACTCTTACTCCTTTGCACCAGGAAGCCTGAACAAGAATGATCATAGAATCACTGTTTATAATAGCAAAAAAAGAAAAGAAATAATATTAATGTCATTAACATGAGAATAAATAAATTATGATATAGTCATTATGGTAGCCAGCCTCCAAGATGGTCACTGATAAACAATTTCCAGTGTTCATGTGCTTTGTATAGTCCCTTCGGACATTGAATAGAGCTGAGCTGTGTAACCAGTAGGAAAATTTAGAAATAATGGTAGATAACTTCCAAGGTTAGGTCATAAAAGTCATTGCGACTTCTGCCTTGCACTCTTGGATCACTCTCTGGAAGAAGCCAGCTACCATGTTGTAAGTATATCAAGCAGCCCTTTGGCAATATCCACACGGCAAGGAACTGAGGTTTCCTTCCAACAACCAGCACCAGCTCTGGGTCCTGTGAGTGAAACATCTTGAAAATGAACTATCAGCCCCGGTCAAGCCTTCAGATGACTGCATACTTAGTCAATATCATGACTTCAAACTCATGGGAGACCCTGAGGTAGAACAACTCCGCTAAACCTCTCCTAAATTTCTCACCTATAGAAATTATTAGTAGTTGTTTTGAGCTGCTAAATTTTGGAGTAATTTGTTGCACAGCCATAGATAACTAACACAGGCACATAAAAAAATACTACCACATGGCAATGAAAAGAAACTATGGTTACAGGTAATATCATAGGTAAATCTCATAAAAATAATGTTGAGAGAAAAAAAGTTACAAACTAGGTCCAGGAGGAACCTAGTGGGGAGAAATCAGCTGGGACTGTCTAGAGAGACAGACCAGGAGTACTCTTTCTTTGGGACCTCATTTGCAAAGGGAATGGACCTTGAGCCTTGAGGATAAAGTAAAGTCAAGATAGCATTAGAGTTTATTTCTAAGTGACTTATTTATATTCCTCATATTTTCCATGGTTCATCTCCACTGGCATCTAGTAAAGTCTTGCTGGGTGTAGCCTGTCTTAGCAATAGCAGTACCTAACATTGCTGAGCACATAATATATGCCAAACACTGTATAAAGTCACCTGGCCATGTGAGAGACATCCCATGGGTTAGGGAACACTCAAAGGATAGCATTAATACTCCTAGAAAGTCCCAACCTTATGCACCAAATTCTAATTCTAGGACTAAATTTTGGAGGCACTGGTACTTCCTTAAACTGGGATTGTGAGATTCAAATAGGAGAGAATATTGAACCTGGAAACTGAGAGAAACAAATGAGGCCCAAACTAAGAAAAACTGTGGCAAGAAAAGCAGAGTCCAAGGAAATGTATTCAAAGAGAGACAATGAGAAATGCTGCGGAAAACAACAGTTACAAGGAACAATGAATGGAGAGAGGATATTTATTTCTTATTTTTTAATCATTTTTAAAATTTTCAATTGCAGTTGACATACATTATTATGCTAGTTTCAGGAATATACCCCAGTGGTTAGACATTACATAACTTAGTAAGTGATCACCTCAATAAATTTCACACCCACCTTGTTACTGAAACCAACCAGTAGGGGAGTCCTACCGCTTACCACCTGACAGGCAAAACTCCAAAGATGGAGTGTGGCAGAAAGGAAAGTAACCTTTTATTTAACAATGCTCAAAGCTATTTAAATATTTGTCATTACAACTACTACATAGAATCAAGAGCTGAAAATAATGCAAGACAACTGAAGAAGGCACATAAACTTTGGTCTAAGACATACAGAGAAAAATCACCCTGTCACCCTCTGCCAGCTCAGCTTAAGTTTGCACCAGTAACCTCTTCTCCCACCCAAAAATATTGTTAATGTAGGTGGCTTAGCAGTCCTCCAGTCTCTGTCTAGCTTCAGGCATCTTTCAGAGACTGTGCCTCTAGGCCACCTACTTGTGGCACACTGTCCTCTTTCTACCACCCCTCACCAGCCCACACTGGTGACCCTTGACACACCTGTATGTGGGAAGGGGCATAGGTCCTGCTGCTGACAGTCCCAAGCCTCCTTCTCTCCTCTCTTACCATCCCTAATGGCCAGGACCCAGGACCTCCAGCCCTCGGTGGCCAGGAAATAGGGGAGATCCAAAATGGAAGTGTCATTGCTGCATGCTCCTTTTAAATAATCTCTCTCAGAATCCCCTGTGTGACCCAGTATGCGTTGCCCTGATTGCTAGGGTGCCATACGCATGTGCAGCTCAACACCCCCCAACCATTTCTGGGTCAGGGTCCCTGTTACCCCATTACAACTGCTCCCTTGTAACACTCTGGGCACTTATAATCCTACATGGGCAAATGGACAAAGGTCTTGTTCTTCTGTAGCTACTTCCTACTGGCCAAGAACGTAGTCCTTCCTATCCCCTGGTCCAGAGATCACTAACAGAAGGGGGTCTGGAGAGGAAGGGAGTCTTCATGCAAGGGATAAAAATCTTTCAAGGCACAGGTCAGTTGGTTGTCCCTGGAAAGCAGTGTGCGCAATGTCCAAAAGGCATTGATGGGCATTGGCAGCCTTGTTGTATTCTGGGGACAACAAATTTGACAAGAGGATTAGAAGGCATAGTCCCACATAACTAAATAACCAAGGTAGAGACTGTTACAATTCCCCCCTGTTAACACTTCTGGACCTTGTCTATCCAAATCAAGGCAGAAAAAGAACACCAGTTTTAAAACAAAGCTGGAAGGCTGCCCCATACTTCACCAGCTCAACCATCTAGTCCAGTCAAACTATTGAGTCTTAGGAGGCAGCAATGCAGGTGGGATTCTCAAGTGGGGCCTATACCATCTGTGAGTCTACAAGACCGTCTTTTGGAAGGACATTCAGCTTCAAGGCCCTTGCTGGAATGATATCGAACAGTGACAATTTGACAAATCCTTCATGTAAAGTAGTTGAATTTCTAAGTGAAAACCGACTTTGAAGACAGTTAGCTGCACTGAAGTTCAATATTCTTAATTGACCCTTGTGATTTTCCTTAAAACATGATTCCTATCCCTAAGATTACCCTCATTATCATCCAAATTCTAGCAGCATCAGGTAGAGAGAAAATGCATAGCATGAAGGAAAATCCTTGTCTTTCCAGTATCTGCCAGTTTTATCTCCATGCCTTATAGCTTTTGTTACTTTGCTTTCCAACTCAATGTGAAGTTTTAACCCTTAGAAACCTCAATTTATTTTCAAAGCATAAAACCAAAGCAAGAGTTTCATAAAAATGGGGGAAGGACTGGAACTAGCCTAAGAATCTTGTCTCACACCAACCGGTCCCACTAACCAGTCACACAGATGACCTCTCTGAGGTCCAAAGGGCATGAAGCCCAACCAACAAAGATGTTATCTCACACTGTTCAGTACTGCAGATGAACTTTCTAAGGTCCGAATGGCACAAAGCCCAAATGGTAGAGATGTTATCTTGTCCCAACTGATACTACAAATGACCCCGATCAGGTCCAAATATCATGAAGCCCAAATGGTAGAGACAGAGGATTCCTGGTATAAACAAAAGAGCTAAGTTCCCCCTAGTCTCCACAAGACCAGCAAGCAAACAAAGAATAACTGTAACCAATAACCGAGGTTTCTTTCATTTCAAGTTAAAACTCTTACAACTTTCTATATTCATTCAGAAATAACCATAACTCACTTTCAATCCTTGTTCTTTTTAACAATGAAAAGGACCATACTCTAACTCAGTGTCAAGCAGCTAAAAGTCCTTACATTTTCAAACACATAAATGAAGTAATGGAACATGGTCACTTTGCATTGGGGTCTGCTGTCTTCTTCTGAAAGAAAAATTTCAAATCTCCTTCTGGAGTATAGATCTAGCTGTCCTTTTCATCATCAGCCACTAAAACAGCATTCAAATCCTCCTCAGGCAGTGCCATTTCATCCACATGTGGTGAATCCAAGGCTTAATTCCCATGAATTTTAGAGAAGAGTGCTTTGTTAGTAGGACATCATAAGGACCAGTCCATTACTCAGCTAGCTGCTGTTCAGGTCTTTCAATCCAAGTTTTTAGTAAGTTTTGGTCCCCTGGTTGGAATGGATATAAGGGCTCATCAGATGGGTAGGCAGACCTGCAATGAGCAAACTTGTGCAGAATGGTTAGTGTTCACCTTAAATGTTGCACATATTGCTTGATTTTTTAATTTGTGCTCTAAATCTAGGGGAGTGGCACTCCCAGAACCAAGATTTGGAAGGGTCTCTCATAAACTATTTCAAAAGAACTTAACTTAAGCCCACTTCTGGGTGCCACCCGAATCTGGAACAAAGCAATGGGAAGAGCCTGGTCCCCTTTCCTGGCATATTTTTGCCAGGGTCTTCTTTATTGCATGATTCATTTTCTTAGTCTTTCCTATAGATTGAGACCTCTGACATGCGTGTAGTTTCTACGTTATTTGCAGTGCCTGTCCAACCATCTGGGAGATCTCTGAGGTGAATGGTGGTCCATTGTCATGCTGAATGCTGTAAGGAATTCCCAACCTATAAATTATTTCTTTAAGTAGAAGTTTTACTACCTCAGTCACTTTCTCAGTTCTAGTGGGGTGTGCCTCTACCCATCCAGAAAGAAGTGTCTACAAAAACCAGTTAAAATTTGAAATTCCCTCTGGTTTTAGGCATTTGTGTAAAGTCTACTTGCCAGTGCTCAAATGGGCATAACCCTTTATATTGTATTCCCTTTTTCACTGGGGCATGTTCTGTCTTAGGATTATTCTTGGCACATATCTGACAGGCATGGGTAATCCTCTGAATGGTTCTGTGCAAATGAAATCTTTTCAAATGTGGCCCAATGAATTCCATCAAAGCATCCCTTCCAGAATGATCTTTCATGTAGGTGTTTGAAGATGGGATATAGTAGAGCCTTGGGAATTAATATCATACCATGGGTCTTGATCTTCCATATAGAATTGGGATCAGTGTTAGAGAATCTCCACTCTTGGGCACATTTCTCATCCCATTCTGTGCAGTGGTGTTTAAACTTTGACAGGTCCAAACAGTGGATCGAAGCCCCCAGACATGGCAGCCAGCCCTCGAGCTGCCTGTCTTGCTGCTTTATCCTCATTTGGGAACTGTACCTTTGATATCCTGGGCAGGGAATTATGGCAACCTGGTCCAGTAGATTCACTGCCTCTAACAATGGTAAAATCTCCTCTGCATGTTTAACATCCTTGTTCCCTGAGGTTAGGAGTCCTCTCACCTTCCATATTGCTCCATGAGCATGGACTACCATGAAGGCATATTTGGAGTCCCTGTAGATAGTAACCTTCTTTCCCTGGGACAGCACTAAAGCTCTCATGAAGGCTATCAGCTCAGCTTTCTCTATGGAGGCTCTTGGTGCAAGTGCTTGGGTTTCTGTTACCTTGTCTACAGTGACTACCACATACCTGGCTTGTCGTTGGTCATCGTCCATGAAGCTGTTCTCTTCTGTGTACACCTCCCACTCTGTTGCTGCCAGCATTGGTCCAGTAGATCCAGCCTACTAGAATAAACTTGGCCAATAATTTCTAAGCCGTCATGCTGTAGGGCTGAGTCTCCCTCTGAACCTGGGAGCAGAGTGACCAGATTTCAAGTTGTGGTAGTATGCAGGGTAACATTTGTGTTACCCAAAAGAATGGCCTGGTATTTTCCCATGGGCCCTGCCATCAGCCAATACCCACCTTTCAGTTCCAATAGAGTAAGGACCTGGTGTGGTACCAATACCTTAGTAGGCTCTCCCAAAGTGAGCTGCTCAGCTTCCTGTAAGATGTCACAGGTAGGTACTCCTGCCTGGAGACATGATGGTCATGCCTTTGTCGTGTAAACCAACTTCTTTGAGAGATAGGTCATGAGTCTGTGGATGTTTCCCAGAGCCTGGGTTAGTACCCCCAGGCCAATCCCCTGCCTTTCATGAGCATACAATATGAAAGGCTTTCGTAAATTGGGCAACTCTAGTGCAGGAGCCAAAACTAGTTTTCCCTTCAAGGTATCAAATGTTACCTGATAATCCCCTGTCCATTCAAAAGGTTCAGAGGCCAGTCCTTTCAAGGACTCATACAGTGATTTTGCTGTAAGTCCAAAGTTTGGGATCCCAATTCGACAGAACCCTGTAATCCATAAGAACCCATGAATCTGCCTTCGGTTCTCTGGGATTTTCAGTGTAGCAATGGCTTGCTTTCCATTTGCCATTAAGCTTCTACTGCCTTGTTTCAGTCTATATCCCAGGTATGCCACATCTTGTTTGCAAATCTGGGCCTTGTGAGGCAGTGCCTTATATCCCCTTTTTGCCAAATGATTCAGAACTGTGATGGTGTTGAGCAAACAATCCTCATAAATGCTGCTAGTCATCAATATGTCATTTACATATTGTAGAAGAATCCTGATCTCAATTGACTATCCATTAAGTCCTTGGCTCATACTTCACCAGATAGAGTCGGGGAGTTCCTAGATGCTTGTGTCAGCACAGTCCAGCAGTATTAGAATGTGGCTTTTGTTTCTGGGTCCTGCTATTCAAAGGCAAATAGTAGTTGAGCCTGTTCATTTACTGGGATGCAGAAAAGGCATCCTTCAAGTCTAGGACTGAAAACCATTTGCTATCTCCATGCACCATGGTCAACAGAGTATAGGGGCTGGGCACTGTAGGGTGAATATCTTGTACAATGTCATTTATGGCTTTAAGATCCTGTACAAATCAATATTCATCAGAGTGAGGCTTTTTGACTGTAAAAAATGGGAATGTTATAGGGAAGCTGGGATGACTAAATTAGTCCTGATTTTAAAAACTTCTGCAGTATTGGTAGAATCTCCTCTAAAGCCTCTTTTTTTGAAGGGGTACTGTTTCTTCCATGAAGGGATCTGCAACCCTTCTTTTAGGTTGGCTTTTATTCGTTGGACATTAACTGCTTTACCTGGGGTTCCATTAACCCAAATGGTTTAATCGACCTGTTCATAGATCACAGGTGGGAGATGTTCACCTCTGGGACCTCTGGGCAAGTCAGGACCACCTGGAGCTGTACAGCATGTTCCAGTGGGACCTCTACACATAATTGCTAATTTCCAGGAGAAAAAGTCATTAATGCATGCAATTTGCAAAGTAAATCTTGGCATGGAAATAGAATGGGACAACCTGGTATGTAGAGAAAAGTATGTACAATCCTCTCATCCCCAAGCTGGTTATTCTAGGGGTTGGAGGAATGCCTGTTTTTGTAATTGTCCAGTCACTCCAGTAACCATTACCGCATCTGAACTTTTCCAAGTTAATTTTGTATTCAACAGTGAATATGTAGCTCCTGTACCTACAAGGAAATCAATTAGTTTGTTCCTCATCATCAACCCTACCCAGGGCTTCTGTGGGGAAATAGTAATAGGTCAGGAGATGTCCAAGGGAGCCCCTGGGCCTTCTCATTCACCATCAGACTCCCCTCACCTTTTTAACATTTCTCAGAGAGGGTTTTCATCTCTGTTTTTCCTTTTGGGCTTTGGGCACTCCTTTCTCCATTGGCCCTCCTCCTTGCAATAGGCACATTGAGCTGCACCTAAGGGACCTCTTCTCTTTCCTCCAGGGTTCTGCCTCTGTCTCTAATTGCTCTACTTTGTTTCTAAGAACACCATGGCTTGTTTTATCTTCCTTGCTCCTGGGTATTGAAGACTATCAAGGCTATGCCTACAGGCTGAGAGGGATTCATTCCCAGTGTCCCATCTGACTTCTGGAGTTTCCCTCTAATATCTGGAGCACTTTGCCCAATAAAGGTCATGTTCACCATCTACACATTTTCTGGTGCCTATGGGTCAGCATCAGTGTGCTTTCTTTGTAGAAATTCAGGATTCAGAAAAATTCAGAACGGTCTTCATTTGGTTTTTGAGGAAGGGCCTATATCCTATTCAGGTTCTTGCTTAGGCACCTCTTCCTGAAGCCCATCCAGTACACACTTTCTGTGTGTTCTAGGGAGGCTAGGCCCCCGCCGTTTGGCATCCAGTCAGGCTCCGTCAAAGGGAATTGCCCCAACTGGGTTGGGGGTCCCACTGGGATTCTCTTGGTGGAGACATTAAACCTCTTTGTTTGCTGTATTTATAACCAGCCACCTCTCATCTTCCGTTAACAAGATGTTAAGGAGAGCTGGTGCATCTGCCCCGTTCAGATGATAAGTGGCAAAAATGGAGGTGATAAGATCTGCCATTCTCTGAGGATCCTCCCTATATGAGGGGTTGGATTTCTTCCAGTTCAATAGGTCCGAAGTGGAGAACGGAGTATGGGCCCAATCGTAGCCAGCAGACTGGCCTTCCCGAGTTACTGTACTTATAGGATAGTACCTCAAAGGAAGCTCCCTTGCTCTGGATAAGGAGGCTTCCTGGTCAAATTAGGTGCCCTGATGGGTTTTTAAGGTGGAGACCTGTCCCTTGTCATACAGGGGTAGAACCATTGACTCTGGGCCCCACTCTAGGAGTAGCTAGCAGTGAGGGTGGTGACTGGGGAGGTTTTCCTGATACTAATCCTGTGGCCCCTTGGTTCAGCACATTAACAAGACTTATTTCCTCATTCTCCTTTTCTTCCTGTGTTTTACTCTCAGGGATGTGTTTTGAGGCCATTTCCCTTCTCTGCACCATCAAGCAGTTCTCTGTCTCTGGCAAAACCCTACTGTGCAATGGCACAAACGCATCGACATAACAGCTTTCATCCCATTGGTCTAACTATTGACAATACTGTTTCAATTACATGATGCCACAGTGACTTAGGGAAGCATGCATGGTTCGCCTTTCCCCCCCGATCCAAAACACATGCAGGCCACACAGTGTTACAATAATAAATCAATACCTCTTTGGACATTGGATAATAGCAGTACATGCCAAAATCCTATCCTATAGGCTCCCTCCAGGAGTTAGCACAGAACTGCTCTTCTTGGCCCAAACATACAAAGCTAAGACTGAAAGAATGCAGGCAAACTGTGAACATATAAGCAAAACTTGAACCCACAACTCCATCTCACAAGCAGGTTTTGGGGGTCCTAGCTTCTGCCAACTGATACTGCAAATTGTGACCCCCAAACTGTGGCCTCCACAAAACTCAGATGGTCCTCACCTGATCCTAGCCAAGTGAACTTCCTAGACCAGTCCTCAGCCAGATCACAGTTCACAGCCCCAAAACTCAGGTGATCCTTCCTCCTTCTTAGAGTCTTTCCCCCTCCCAGACCCATTTCCTTTCCACCAACCAGGTGTGTTTAAGCAGCTGATGTCTCCAGTGGGCATGCAGAGGATTTCCCAGAAACTGGGAAAACCCAGCCTCACTTCTTGGGGGCAGGGTGGCTGTCGACCTGCCGTGAGCAACTAGGGTCCCCGTGGAGTCACCATTTTCTGTAACCAGACCCAACCAGTATGGGGGTCCTACACCTCACCTCCTGCCAGGCAAAACTCCAAAGATGGAGTGCAGTGGAAAGGAAAGGAATCTTTTATTTAACAATGTTCAAAGCTATTTAAATATTTGTCATTACAACTACTATATAGAATCAAGAGCTGAAAATAATGCAAGACAACTGAAGAAGGCACATAAACTTTGGTCTAAGACACACAAAGAAAAATCACCCTGTCATCTTCTGCCATCTCGGTTCAAGTTTGCACCAATAACCTCTTTTCCCGACCAAAAATATTATAAATGTAGGTGGCTTAGCAGGTCTCCAGTCTCTGTCTAGCTTCAGGCACCTTTCAGAGACTGTGGCTCCAGGTTGTCTATTTGTGGTGTGCTGTCCTCTTTCTACAGGCCCATGCTGGCACTGGTGACTGTTGGCAGGCCCATGGTGGCGACGCTTGACATGCTCACACTGAGGGAGGGGTTTGTGATCTGTGACCATTGACGTGTCTTTGTGGGGCAAGGGCATGGGTCCTGCCACTGAAAAAACCAAGCCTCCTCCCCTCCCCTCTTACCATCCTTAATGTTCAGGGCCCAGGAACTCTAGCCCCTGGAAAGTGGGAAGGAGGGGAGATCCAAAAAGGAAGTGATGCTTCTGGGCACTCCTTTTAAATGATCTCCCCCCTTGCATGGCCCAGCGCACATTGCCCTGGGGTCCCCTTTCCCTCACGACAACCTGGCACAGTGCATAACTATTAGACTATTATTGACTATGTTTCATATGCTGGACTTTACATCCCTATGACTATTCTGTAACAACTAATTCAAATTTCTTAATCCCTTCACCTAAAAGGTTGCCTGTATCTTTGATTTTGTTTCTGTTCTGCTTGTTTTGTTTATTTTGTGTTTTAGATTCAATTGCTGATGGATATGTGTTTATTACCATTTTATTGTTCCTACGTTTGATCTTCTTTTTCTTCTTCTTAACGAAGACCCTTTGACATTTCATATAATACTGGTTTGGTGGTGATGAACTTCTTCAGCTTTTTCTTGTCTGGGAAGCTCTTTATCTGTCCTTTGATTCTAAATGATAGCTTTGCTGTGTAGAGTAATCTTGGTTATAGGCCCTTGCTTTTCATCACTTTGAAGATTTCTTGCCACTCCCATCTGGCCTGCAAAGTTTCTGTTCAGAACTCAGCTGACAGTCTCATGGGAGCTGCCTTGTAGGCAACTAACTCCATTTTTTGTTGCTTTTAAGATTACCTCATTGTCTTTAATCTTTGGCATTTTAATTATGACGTGTCTTGGTGTGGGCTTCTTTCAGTTTATTTTGTTTGGGGCTCTCTGTGCTTCCTGGACTTGTATGTCTATTTCCTTCACCAAGGTAGGGAAGTTATTGGTCATTATTTTTTAAAATAGGTTCTTAATTTCTTGCCCCTTACGTCTCCTTCTAGTACCCCCATGACGCAAATGTTGGTATGCTTGAGGACAGAGGATATTTAGGAAAGGAGTGCTTTGTACACATGAGTAGAACAAGCATTATCCTCCTAATTGCATTAATTATTTGAAATTATACCTTGGTTGCCTGCATCTTTTAATATCTGATCCACTGTACTTCAATTTAATTTGGAGGTAAGTAGCTTATTCTATTATGTTAAGATCCACTACCTTAATCAATTCTACATTCCCTAAATCAATGTTGTAGCACTGGAAACATTTTTCTGGTTTTATGGTATTTTGATGGTATTTTTATGGTATTATGGTAAAAGGATTGTAATATACTATTTCTTTAATTGGATCCTCTGTTGTCTCAAATTCATCTGAGTAAGATCTGTTCCAGTGTTCTAAAATGAAACAAGGTCAGCCCATGTGAAATTTTTGTTCTAAATATTTCAAAGTTTCCATTCTTTTTCTGTGGGTGGGAGTTTGAAGTATAAGCACCCATGGGCTGGGAGTTGTGGTGTGCATGTGTATGTATGCCTATTTTTTCATGTCATAGGTCAGAAACTAGAGCATTTTTATGCCTCTAAAATAGAGAGAAGAAGGAAAAATGTGACATGAGTTTGGCCCCAGCCATCTTCACTGAGGGACAGGGTCATTTCTTGGCCCCAAAGTGTATCTGGTTATGTTCCTTCAAGGTGTTCTCTACTTGTACCTTTTTTGAAATAGAGAAGAGATAATCATGGACAGGGGTAAGGGTGGTAATGATGTTTTCAGAACAGAGAGGAGTGTGTTAGCTGAATTCTCAGCAGAAAATCTGGACTGGACACCTTTGCTGAAGCTGGCTCACAGCAGGGAAAAAGCACTCCTATGTGAATGCACGTTAATTCCTGCTAAAAATTATACTGGATTCTTTTCTTCTTATTATCATAAGAAAAAATCTAGGAAATTCTGTAATTAATTTTTAATGAATAAAAATACAATGTGTCAAAAAGGAAGTCTTTAACATTTGTTTCCTGCAAGCCCTATGACAGCAAGTTCTCTCCAGCCCCATTTCTGAGCCGTTATTTATGAGGGCAGGAACACATTGATATATTTTCCTCACTTCCAACACCATCACTACTAGGTTGGGTCAAGAACTTGCTGCTGTGTAAAGACCTGGCATCTCCTGAGTGGTGTTCAGGCCCTGTTATAGGCTGAATTATGTCCCCTCAAAATTCATGTGTTGAAACTCTAACCTTCAGTAGCTCTGACTGTGACTGTATTTGGAGAGAGGGCTTTTAAATAAGTAATTAAGGTTAAATAATTCCCTTAACGATAAGCAATAAATGTACTCTAAACAGAGAGATCACCTGTCAAAATCTGGATGGTTCCCCAATGCTAGGCACTCTGGGTCTCCCTTTTGTCTCTTTTTCTACCAACCTGGGCTGCTGACATTCCTGCATACTTTGGCATCTAATCCACTGAGGCTGCAGACTGAGATGTTTGAAGACTCTGCTTGGGGAATGAGTCCTCCGTGGAGGATACAAAGAAGTTGAGGAATGTGATTCTGATTTGATTATAACAGAACTACACATAATACCAGAAATAAGAAAACAAAGCTGAATGTATTATTTACTATAGCAAGGGGAAGTTATGCTGGTTAGGTTCAGTCTCTCTGAGCAGAATACAGTGTTAACTTATAAAAGGTTTTGGGAGCATGGAGTTCAGGGATTGAAAGACTGTCAGAGGCATAAGGGGGTTAACATCATCTGTAGAGGTGTGGCTGCTGGTTGACCTATTGTTGATTGAGTAGCACTCAGGGGCGTGTTTACTAAAATGAGTCAATCTCTGACTGTTAGGTTGTAAGAACATGTTCATTGACGCAAGTTGTCATTCATCATTTTAACAGATGTAAAACGGGTTCTGGCGGTTACTTGTTACCATAGCTACAGAAGAATCTGTCTTTCCTAGGTTCACGGGAATTTTTAAATTCTCATATGCAATATGTGTAGTTGTTTCCCCAGTCGTTAAAAATCTGCGTTACCCTCCATGGCAAAGACTGCCAATTGCCTACCTAATAGCCACTCTCCCCTTCTTTCTTACTAACAGATGCCTGTTTTCCTTAAGAGTAACAATGTTACCATCAACTGCATTTCCCACACAACCCGGCATATTGGGTTGACCGTATGACACAGTCCTAACCAATGAGATGTGAGCAGAATCACTGGATGCTGCTTCTGATAAAGCTCTCTCAAAGGGTTGCAGAGTCACTGGACATGCCCTTTTTCTTCCTGCTTGGAAGGGGGTCACAGTGTCTGGGGCGGGGGAGCGGGGTAGGAAACATCGTAGATCCATGGAAATTAAAGCCATACCTTAATGATGGCAGATAGAGAGAGAGAAAGAGACCCTGAATATGGTGGAGCTACCACATCAGCTCTGCACTGCTTGCCTCCTGACTTGTAGTTGTACAAGAAAAAACAAGCCTCCCTTTATTTGGTACAGCTACAGTGAGTTGAGTTTTCTGCTATGTGTAGGCAAATCTATTTCCTATTGTTAAACCTGAACTTCTGTTTTCCTTATCTTTTCACCTCACTGTTGTATCAATGGGTCCCATATGTCTTCATTGCATAGTAGAGTGCTCAGCACACTGCATACACAACTGAACAACACAATCAATATATATTTGTTGAGTGTACAGTTCCCAGATGAGGTTTTATATGTCTCTTAATATCAGGCAATAAGAAGTACAAAACAGCATCTACAAATTAATCTTGCCAAAATTATTTAACATGAATCTAATCATGAAGAAATGATCAGGCAAATTTGACATGGAAGACAATCTAAAACAACTCACCTGGAATCTTCCAAAAAGTTCCATGTCTCACACACACACACACACACACACACACACCAGTGAGAGGGCGGGATTACTCTAGATTAAAAGAGACTGAAGAAACAATGACCAAATGCAATGTGTGAAGTTCAACCGAATCCTGGATCAAACAACAATAAATATTTGCATCACCTATACTTCCTGAATGCATCCACAGTGGTCTTTGTGGTACAGAAAAAAGGTACTTCTTGTGGAATAGGTCCCCCACTGAGAATGCCACCGAGACCATTCAGATCAATAGAGAAACTGGGAGAGTTATTTGCCCTCCAAAATACTTATGTAGCTGGGAAACAGAAATCTGTTTTTGTGGGTTTGGGCTTTTTGTTTTGGGGAGGGTTTTTTTGTGGGTTGTTGTTTGTTTGTTTTTTTTAACCATTCAAAGAATCAATACAACCAGAGGAGCTTAGAAGAACTCTTAAATCTATCAGAGATGCTCCTGCAGAGAGTGACAGGGCTATTGTAACTAGTACCTATTGGCCTGCTACAAGCCTTGGAAGCCACCGCTGGTGCTGCTGGGAGGTAAGGATCTGGGAAGCCTCACTAGGTGTGCAGCAAAACTCAGCCACTGCTATCACTTGCCATAATACAGACAGTGTGGTGCCAGGGCTGAAAGGAGGAGCCATGCCGCAGAACTATAGGCTTCAAGGGAAGCATAAAGTAACAACTGTGAAATGACTTCTTACTGAGCTGGAAAGAAGCTGGGGCTCCTACCTGAGCCCAGTGTCAGTGAGACCTGCAAGATTAGGAGGATCCACTAGGGGGCAGCGGAGCACAGAGCTTAAGGGAACCAGCTCAGAGTCAGAGAGCCCAGATTGGTCCTGGCTTCACCACTTTGCAGATACGTTACTTTGCAGATAAGGTTAGTCACAACCCCCCTGAGCTTCAGTTTCCTCAACTGTAAAATGGAGATGAGATGATGTATTGGCTACAACAGAGGTTTGTTGTAGATAATACGTATGCCTCATATTGGAAATACTCAGTCACTAGTAGTTATTATTATCATCCACTGAAATGACATTATTCACAGGAAAACTAGAGCAGAAGGCCGCTCCTGCACATACACATACAGTTTAGGTGCAGGCGTGTGCAGCAGAGCAAACAAGGATACAAACACATTGAAACTTATGAAGCAAAGCCTGGAAAATGCTGCTCGTGAAAGTGAGTTGAGAAACGAATCATTGGGGGAACATGGAGACTTGTGACACATCAGGCTAGGGGTTGCCCACCCATATCCTCTAGCTGTAACCTTTGTTTAGTTCCTTTACAATTTTTTTGACTGCGGCAAAATACACAAAATATATAATTCACCCTCTTAACTATTTTAAGTGTCTAGTTCAGTGGCATTAAGTATGTTCACATTGTTGTGCAAACATCGCTACCATCTATCCACAGAGCATTTTTCATCTTGTAAAACTGAAACTCCATACTCACTAAAAAACAACTCCCCATTCTCCCCTCCCACAGCCCCTGGCAACCACCATTCTGCTTTCTGTTTCTATGAATTTCACTAGTCTAGGGACCTCTTGTAAGTGGAATTACGTACTATTTGTCTTTATGACTGGCTTATTTCACTTATCATAATGTCCTCAAGGCTCGTGCATACAGTAGCATGTATCAGAATTTTCTTCCTTTTTAAAGCCAAACAACAGTCCGTCGTGTGCATATATCACATTCTGTTTATCCTCTCATCCTTCAGTGGACACGTGTTACCCTCGTTTAGTTCGTTTTGAACCAGATGGTCCATCAAGCATTTCTGGAGTGGGTTAAGCAGCCAAAGAAATCAGTGACTGACTCCTGGAATGAGACAAAACCTCCAGTGGGTAAGGGCCTAAGAGAAGAAGACATGATTTGCAGACAAGGGAGGAAAGAATTCAGCCAGTGTAGAGACTCACACGTGTATGCAGCCCTAAATGTAACTCTCACAGTTGAGGGCTTTGTGTAGCAACCGTGATAGTCATTGCCTCTCAGCTCCAAACCTGTGCTTCTCTACTTAGCTTTGTGATGCTGGGCTGAGACCCTGCAAGCCCCCTGTTGGGCTCTACCAAATTGGGATGCTACAGGAAGGCTGCAAGTTTGGTGGAAGAAGGAGGGACTTACAACTCCTTTCTGCTTGTGGTTCCTCTGAGCAACACCCCAGCAATATTTCTTCACCCACTTCAGGCAGTGCCTTCCTGTAAGAGCCACTGAATCCTTTATTCAGTTGTTCCCACACTTGAAGAGACAGTTTCATTGCTCCTGACCATCACCAGCCAGCCAGCAGCCCCCTCAGGGGCCTGGGTCCCGGACCCCTGCAGCCACTCCTCTGAGTTGTGGGTTTCAATCATTCCCGATATTTGCCCTGTTTGTCTAGCCTGAAAGGTGGCAGCTGTTTCCTCTGCAATGTCATGGAATTCTCTCTTAACTTTCATATAGTTAATTCTTTATATATAGTTCTCTCTTTTCAAGTTATTGTTGTGGTTTTGTCTCTTGAATGGATTCTGATACACCTCTCCCCTCTAAAACCACCATCTTGAAACTTCGGTGCTCTCCCAGGTAGCGTGTTTAACCCCAGACCCCTCACTCTCGTAAGGATGACCTGTCCTCCAGTTTTATCCAGAAAATAAAGCTATTATACATGAGCTCAAACATGCCTCCCCACCACCGAATTTATAAAAATTTCTGTAGCTAATTTATTTTCTTCAGTCTCAGAGGATAAAGCATTTTCTTCTTGTTTAATTCAAAATCTTCCATAGGGGTTGTTGAGACAATCCTCATGTCTTCTAGGACCCTGCACTGTCCCTTACACATATCCTCTCCCAATTTTCAACATGCTTTTTTGTATAGTTTCTGGGGAGCTGACTAAATGCAGGTAAGTGGATTGGTAGGGGTATCTTTTCCTTGCTCCTGTCAGCCACATCCGTATTTCCTCCATAACATATTCATCCCCAAGTCCAAATTTCCAGACAAGCTCTGTGTTCCAGCATCAAGCACACAGTGCCTGGCAGAAAGGAGGCAGGAAGTGACAATCAGTAAGTGTTTGCTGAATAGGTAGATAGTCAGAAGTCACTCTTTACCTGCTTGCTGAAGGAATCAGTGAGTGGGTGGCATCCCTTAGTTAGCAGAGTTCACAGTGCACTCTAAGTCACGTTCTCAAAGCGCGGTCCACAGAACTGCTTGGGGAGCTTGTTAAAATGGTGACTCAAAACCATACTCTTGCTGATGGGAGCATGTGGAAGGGGCACAGGGCCCAACTGAAAGAGCTCCCAGTAGCCAAAACTAGGACAATTTGAGCAAGAAAACAAAGTACATATTGGGTTATAACCTAAAGTATAAAATAAATACTATACATGACTCCATACTAGTATAAATAAATCATTGAATAAGTAAATGGGAGAGAAGATACAAATCTCCTGTGTAGAAGAATTCCGAATCATTTATATAGATACTCTGCCCTCAGAGAGTGGAACATAACTCCCCCCTCAGGTGTAGGCTGCATGTATTGGCTTTCTTCCAAAGAGGACACTTTGGGGGAGCAGGAATTTTACAGGAGGGAAACCTGACTAATGCTACTTCAGCCACATAATCAAAGGCAACACCAGCAGCGGTGAGTCGGGTTCGTAGTATGTACACTTGACATGATGTAATGTGGTAGATTTTACCTCTGTGGTGTTCCAACAGTCCATAACCTCATTCATATCATAGGAAAAACACTAGACAAGTTCCAATAAAGGAATACTCTATAAAAACTACAAAATACCTGACAGTACTCCTCAAAACTCTCAAGATCATTGAAGACAAGGGAAGTCTGAAAAATTGTCCCAGCCAAGAGGAACCTAGAGACATGACAACAAAGTGCATATTGCCATCAAGGTGGGATACTGAAACAGAAAGAAGACAGCAGGCGAAAACTAAGGAAATCTGAATCAAGTATGGACTTGAGTTAATAATAATGGATCAATATTGGTCCAGTATTGGTCCAATAATGGATCTATATACTTGTCTTAACTGATAAGTATAATAATATAAAATGTTGATAATGGGAAAAACTAGGGATAGGGTTTACGGAAACTCTTTTCTGTAAACTGAAAGCTTTTCTGAAAATTAGAGTTTACTAAAAATGTTTGTTTTTTTAAAAAATGCAAATTTCTGAGCCTCGCCCCAGAATCCCAGGTAATAAGCTTCATAATTCTGCAATTTAAATAAGCATCTTAGTAGTTTTGTGCACACTACAGTCTAAAAAAAAAGTGTCTTTGAAAATTTCTTCTCAGAGGCATAGAGACTCCCAAGGTTTGGAAAGCCCATGCAACTGTCAAATCTGGGGGAAGCATGAAGCATGACTTGATGCTGCATTTTCTCATTCACCTCATTCAATACATAAACAATCACAGGCTAAGTAAGACTCTGGGATACAAAGATAAGAGACAGGTCCTGCTTGCAGTTGAGCAAAGAAGATAATTAGTACACAATGGCCATGATGTAGTGTGTACTTGCAGTGACAGAGGACTACCTAAGGGCAAAAGGAGCCCAGTGGCATAGAGTCCAGCTGCCATCACAGAGCAGTGGACTGGAACTCTCAAATTCCTCTTACCTAACATCAGAATTGGTCCTAGTAACCAGACCATGTGTTCATCTGCTGAGGAAGATTAAGGTGAACTATGACTACGGGGAGAGGTTGGTGCCAAGGGTTCGAGCCAGGTAAGTGAGACACTGACAGTTTCTCCTTATGCCGAACAGATCCAAAAACAACAGCCTTAACTTAAAGCAATTTTGGATTTGGTCGAAATCAAGGGTGAAAATATTTTACCAGTGCAGTTTTTCAGTTCATGATCTTATCATTGTACACATGGCATATAAGATCACCTTTGGGACAATAGGATTGCTATGAAGTGTTTGATCAGTAGCACCTATGTGGTTGCTGGGCAGAAGTAAAATATTAACATAGCTTTTACCCAGGAAAACATTAAGGAGGAGGAAAGGAGAAACAGATGTATAGCAGATGGAATAAGAAATTTTAAAATATGAATTAGAAGCTGAGTGTTTCCCAGTGTAGCCATAAAGAGTACACAAACTGGGTGGTTTAAAACAACAGCTATATGGTATCTCACAGTTCTGGAGGCTAGCCACCCAAAATCAAGGGAGCAGGACTGTGCTCCCTCTGAAACCTGTAGGGGAAGATCCATCCTTGCCCTTCCCTGCTTCTGGCGTTTTGCTGACCATCGTTGGTGTTCCTTGGCTTACAAGCACTTTAGTCTCTGACTTCATTGTCATATGGTGTTGTCCCTCTGTCTATATCAGTCTCTTCTCCTTATAAGGACATTGGTCATGCTGGACTTAGGTCCCATCTGATTTCATCATGATGTATCTTAATTACATTTACTAGCAAATAAGATTACATTTTAGGGGCTAGGCATTAGGACTTCAATATACATTTTGGGGGGTACACAATTCAACTCATAACACTGACAGAACTGAAGATGTAGGTAAAAGAGAGTCCTGAGCTTAGTTTTCCATAAAAAACAAAAAGAAATCTAAAATCAGTAAGTAAAATTAAGTAGCATATGATGGTTAGTAAGTTTTTAATACTTTACTTTGTATTTTCAGCTTATCTTCTAAAATATAGGAAATAGTTTTTTGTATTTTATTCACTAGATGCTGTGGTAATGACACTTTTCCCACGTATGCACATTTCAATTGCATTTCTATGGATTTACAATAATAAATAGTGTCATTAATTCAAATAAGAGTGATGAGGAATTTCTTACACAATATTTTTATAATTATCTCATAAGGAGAAATAAATTATCAAATGAATTTTTTAAGATTTTATTTCTTTTTAGACAGGAAGGGAGAAAGAGAAGGAGGAAACATCAATGTGTGGTTGTCTCTAGAGCGCCCCTACTGGGGACCTGGCCTGCAACTCAGGCACATGCCCTGACTGGGGAATCGAACTGACCACTCTTCAGTTTGCAGGCCAATGCTCAATCCCTTGAGCTACACCAGCCAGGGCTCAAATGAATTTTAAGAGCTGTTAACTATATTTATTGAGGTGAACATTTCACAATGTATTCAGATACTTGATCACTATTTCATATACCTGAAACTAATATGTTATATGTCAATGATCAAAAAAGGATGAAAGGAATATGTTTTGTTTTTGAACATTATATTGAATACATGAATTCAAATCAATGTGCTCCTGGTCAGCATGACCTGGTCACAAAGAAGCACAAGTAAAATTAAGCATCTTAGCCAATAATAACCCTCCAATCTCTGAGTTGGTCTTGACAGTGGGAGGTAAGGTCCCAGTTCTGTTGAAACAATCTGGGGGGAAGTAATCTGTGGACATGGTCTTGCTCTGATGGATAGGAGGAGGCTGGGCAGTTCCATAAGTGGACATATCTTGGTCAAGGGATAAAATTATGATTTTTTGTGTGTATCCTTCCTGTTTTAATGATGCCCTGAAATCCAGCTTGCACCTTGGCTAGGAACCAGGGCTGCTATGTCATGATCCAAGAGAAGTCACTTACATAGCATCAATTGCTAGCCACATCCACGGGAGGGGGAATCACTGGCCCCACAAAGATGTCCTGCCCTGGGACCAGGTGTAAGAGAAAAGGAGGAATTGGCAATTTGGAATCACTCCCTTCTGTTCACTTTCAGTAGATGCTGCCAGTGTCCCAACCATATCCTCTCCACCAACCCTGGAGGTCAACTAGTCCTTTTGAGGACAACTGTTATATGACTACCCCTCTGCCTGAGGGCTTTCTCTGGGTGTGGAATGCTTGGTCCATCCATACAGCAGTGCAGGGGTGGGGTTATAACCCCTAGAAGCAACTGTAATTCAATGAGGGAAGGAAGTTGCTAGGCAAATAGCCCAGCTTCCATGCCCATTGGTGAGATAGTTTTGAGGTGTGTTCTGCTCAGTTTTGTTTTGTTTTTTTGAGGGATTCTAGTAGGATTTAATTATGGGTACCCACAGCTGTAACCCACTCATCACTGACAACCGTCTCCCTCTTCACCACGCTCCTTGGGATGACCTCCCAAATAGGGAAATGGGATTTGTACCCAAATCTTTTTTATGAGGTTGGTTTTGTGGGTACACAGACTAATATTATTCTACTACACCAAATACCCCCTTTTATGAGGCCTATTCAATTTGTTTAAACAATATTGATGTGCTAAGAAATGAGGAATGTGATATTAACATCACAATGGAAGGCTATGTAGGAATCCTTTCCACTTTCATTACTGCAGTGTACTATAAGCAAGATCTTGTCCACTTGACCAAAATTGCTCTTGGGAAAGAAAAATGAATAAGGAATGGAAAAATTCTATTTGTTTACAATTATAAATATTCTAAGCAATAGTGTTATGGAATATGTATGGCTATACTGAGATAGTGAAAAGCTTCTGTGTCTCCTTTTTATAAGTCATACCCCTAAAAACAAGGTGTAAGAAAATGTCTAATACATCTGATACAGAATTCTGAAGATTACCTAAGATTGCATTGTCTTTATTCTCATTAGAGTATTTAGAACTCAATTACAGTTTGTCAAATGTATGCATGGCATAAATGGCATATCTAGTCTAATGGTTCTCATCCTAGGAGACTTAATTCTCCTTTTTATAACAAATATTCTGTAATTCTGCCTTTAATATCCTAAAAGAAACTAAAGGAAAATATGCTATACAGAATTTAAATAATCAATATAACATCCTTACAGTGATAGAAAGAAACAAAATTAACTTATCTGAAAATAACATTTACCTAGTTTGATCTATAGGTCTTTGGACTACACTAGGTAACAATGCTTGCATTCATTTATAAATATATTAGCTTGTATATAAGAGAAGTAAGAACATCAGAGGTGATGACACACAAGATGTATAGAAAAATGGAAGAGCAGAATAACAACTAGTGTAAGATGAGTGAGTACACGATGTGCACTACCAACATACAAGACATATTTGTATGCAACATGAGAAAGAGAAGTAACCTTAACTTAGCCACCGAGAAAGAGCAGATGATTAGGGTGAAGAAGATGAGGAAGTGTACTTGTCTCATAAATGTGACAGGCTCTAGATGAGTGGCTTAAAAATACTTCCCCATGTTGTGAAGGGGTAGTGATGAAGTTTGACAGAAAACTGATCTTCTATTCTGAAATCCCACCACATTAGGGCATATGTTCCATCCCTAGAATGTAAACCCTGGAGACCACATCCTTTGATATGTGATGGGAAACAGATGAATCAGGGGGAAAAAAAAATCTACAGAAATGATGAGGTGAACTTCTAAGGTGGGTACTGGAGGAAGACTGAAGAAAAAGAAGCAAACCAAACCCATCACTTCTCTTAAAAAATCCCCAAACCATAATTTCCATATGTAATGTTATAAAAACCATAAGCAGGGTGGTGTAGGCAATACTGTTGGTGCTCTACCTTATCCTCATTTCAGGGCATACTTCCTGACTGCAGCTCTTTGCCAATACTCTTGTCCTGGCAACAGAACCCCTGTTCACTCACATGGGGGGCTAAAAGTGGTGGGAAATTGCACTGCTTGGAGGTAGCCCTCAGTGACTAATGGAAGTCAATGGATAAATACCCCAGCTGCCTTGTCCTCTGGTGGGATGACTCTGGGGCACTGGCTCCAGTTACCCACAGTGCTCATTTGTTTGACAGTTCACCTCTACAGTCTTCCATCTTTCCTTTCCCTGTCTCCAATTGCCCATTCTCACACTGGTTTTTCTTAGGACCACTCCCAGAAAACTTAAAACTTTGGCTCAGAGTTGGTTTTTAGGAAGACCCAAACTAAAACATGTGATGGTAAGCCAAAATATTTGATTGATGAGATTTAATGAGGTTCTGATTCTGATAAAAAGAAATCACGAATTTTCTCTTGCATTTTGGTGGTTTTGCAGAAATTGTTTTTCCACTGCACATTCCACCTAAACATGCAGTTGGAAATACTATGGTAAGTAATGTAGCTCTCATGTTGAAGAAGGACAAATTAAAGTCTTAGCTGAATCCCAAAATTTTATAATTAGATTGAATGATACATTTGTTCCCCCAAATCATGTTTTATCTCAAGTAATATTTCCTGCAAACATTGGCTAATATGTTGCATAATTTTCAAGTGTATTAATCACCTAATCTGATATTATACACCCACACTGATCTTTAGAACTAATCATTGTATGTTTTTAAATAGCATCAAAATTAGCAATATAATTCAAAACCAGTAACTTAGTTTTATCTGCTATAGATGAAAGAACTGAAAATTCTGGGCAAGAAATCTCTTAAAATGATGTGTGTTGAAAATCTCATGATAATTCTTCTTTAATAATATCAATTTCTTTTGCTTGCAATTTAAAGACTTCATTTAGCCCTGGCTGGTGTGGCTCAGTGGACTGATGGACAGCCTGCAAACCAAAAGGTTGTTGATTTGATTCCCAGCCAGAGCACATGCCTGGATTGTGGGCCAGGTCCCCAGCGGGGGGGCATGGGAGAGGCAACTGATTGATGTATCTCTTGCACATTGATGTTTCTCTCCCCCTCTTACTCCCTCCCTTGCCCCTCTCTCTAAAAGTAAATACATAAAATCTTAAAAATAAAGACTTCATTTAACAATTTTGATACTCCTGTATGAAACAGACAGTTTGAAATGAGACAGTATGAAATATCTGTCAGATCCATTCATAATATTTTGATATCACTATTTAATTTTTTATTGATTGAAACAAATATTGCATGTTAGTATTAAGGAATACATTAAATATTTTAAAACTATTTTCTTTGGATATTATTTAACTTCCATATGTAGGGTAAGGTAAACTCCTATTAAAGTCACTGCAAAGTTTACAAAATAATCTTTTTTAAAAATATATATTTTATTGGAATTTTGGCCACGATGGAGGCATAGGTAAGTATGCTTTGCTTCCTCGCACAACCAAAAAAAGGACAACAACAAATTTAAACACAAAAAACAACCAGAACTGCCAGAAAATCAAGCTGTACAGAAGTCTGACAACCAAGGAGTTAAAGAAGAAACATTCATCCAGACTGGTAGGAAAGGCAGAGACAGGCAGCCAGGGCAATGACAGCATGGCAGCCACTGGCAGACCAGGCAGTCCCACTTTTGTGTGCAGATAAGCCTGGAGGAACAACAGGGGAGCAAGACAGACCACGCAACCCAAGGTTCCAGTGTGGGAAACTAAAACTTCAAGACGTCTGACTGTAAATACCTGTGGGGGTTGCAGTAGTGGGAGAAACTCCCAGCCTCACAAGCAAGTTCATTGGAGAGACCCACGGAGTCCTAGAACATACACAAACCCACTCACCTGGGAATCAGCACCAGAAGGGCCCAATTTGCTTGTGGGTTAGTGGGGAAAGTGACTGAAAGCAGGGCAAGAGCCGAGCAAGTGGCATTGTTCCCTCTCTTACCCCTCTCCCCACAAACAGTGCAACAATGCAGCTACATGGGTTGCCCCACCTTGGCAAATACCTAAAGCTCTGCACCTTACAACGTAACAAGTGTACTGAGACAAAGAAATATGGCCCAAATGAAAGAACAGATCAAAACTCCAGGAAAAGAACTAAGTGACAAGGAGACACCCAACCTATCAGATGCGGTGTTCAAAACACTGGTAATCAGGATGCTCACAGGAATGACTGAGTATAGACGCAAATAGAGGAAGAAATGAAGGCTATGCAAAGTGAATTAAAGAAAAATATATAGGGAACCAAGAGTGAAGGGAAGGAAACGGACTCAAATCAATGATTTGGAACAGAAAGAAGAAATAAACATTCAACTGGAACAGAATGAAGAAACAAGGATTCAAAAAAAAAAATGAGGAGAGGGTTAGGAACCTCAGAGACAACTTTAAACTTTCCAATATCTGAATCACAGTGGTGCCAGAAGGAGAAGAGGAAGAGCAAGAAATTAAAAACTTATTTGAACAAATAATGAAGGAAAACTTCTCCAATATGGCAAAGGAAATAGACTTCGAAGGAAGTCCAAGAAACTCAAAGAGTCCCAAAGAAGTTGCACCCAAGGAGGAACACACCAAGATACACCATAATTACACAAGATTAAATTACACAAGATTAAAGATAAGGAAGCTTAAAAGCAGCCAGAGAAAAGGAGACACTTACCTACAAAGAAGTTCCCACAAGGCTATCAGCTGATTTCTCAATAGAAACCTTACAAGCAAGAAGGGATTGGAAAGAAGTACTCAAAGTCATGAAAGGCAAGGGCCTACATCCAACATTACTCTATCCAACAAAGCTTTCATTTAGAATGGAAGGGCAGATAAAGTGCTTCCTAGACCAGGTAAAGCTAAAGGAGTTCGTCATCACCAAGCCGTTATTATATGAAATGTTAAAGGGACTTGTCTAAGAAAAAGAAGAAGATCAAAACTATGAACAAATGACAACAAACTCGTAACTATCAACGACCGAGTCTAAAGAACAAAAACAAACTAAGCAAATTACTAGAACAGGAACAGAATCACAGAAATGGAGCTCATGTGAATGGTTATTAGTGGGACTGGGGAGGGTGGAGAATGGGGGAAAAGGTACAGGGAATAAGAAGCATAATTGATAGGAACAAAATAGACCAGGGAGGTTAAGAATAGTATAGGAGATGGAGAAGCCAAAGAACTTATATGTACGACCCATGGACATGAACTAAGTGGGGAGGAGGCTCTTGTGGGGGGGTGCAGGGTGAGGGAATAAAAGGGAGAAAAAATGGGACAACTGTAATCGCATAATCAATAAAATATTGATTTTCCCCCTTTTCCCCCGTTGCCCCCTCTACCTGATTCTTCTAAAAGGTTGCTGATAGAACTCCTGAGAATTTTGAAAGGGGCTCTTCAGGCAGAATGTGGAAAAGGATATGGACTATAAGCTTTAGCCACAATAGCTTTCATCTGTACAGAATTCAATACTTTGGAAGTCTGTGATTTTTAATTTTGTTGTTGTTGTTGACCCCTTTCTTACTCAGTAATATTTTAGTAAAAAATCCAGGCTGTCTCTGCCAGACGAAAGGAACACTTTGCTAAAAAAAGGGTAAAATACACAAGAAAGGTACTTGTCAAGGATGTTGGTCAGCAACCGTTTCCCAGGAATCACCTGGAGATTTTCTTCTCTGTGCCAAAATCTTAGATGCTGTGTTTTATTATATTAAAGGAATACAATGCCTTCAAAATGGGTTAGGATGCAACATTTCGTAAGACATTCCCTTCCTGCTAAGGGCTCATCCTTTCGAGCTACCACTATTACTCCAATATAAAAAGCAGATTCAACAAGACACGGTGAGACAAAGGATGATCCCTAGTAACTGACAAAAGTAGTTCTCCATAATACAATCTAGAGAAAAGACAAGGTGGACATATAGGCAAGGACAATAGAAATGATAACAGATCTAGGACTGCCTGATAAACACTGTGAGGCACGACAGTAAGAAGCTAGGAAAATTCCTGGGCAAGTGGAATGGGGAAACTGAGACAAGAAAATTAAACAAGACTGAACAGTTTGGGCAAATCAGAGCCATCTATTGAATTGCCAAAACTTATCTCCTCTAACCAAAGACAGTTGAGAGTGAATGGTTTATACTTCTCCTCCCTAACTAAAGAATACATAGCTTAAATCTCCCTTGTCTCGGAGATAGAGAACAGAGACCCAGTTCATGTAATTTGTGCCAGTTAAACCCAAGGTCAGATGAAGTCAGGGGAATAAATAACAAAAACCCTATTAAAAGCCAGAAGACTCAACATAAAAGTAAAACAGTGTAACAGACCAAAGAATATTTCTAAAACCTCCCATGAGCTCATTTTGACCCATCAGCATATTAAAAAATGCACCTGGAAAGCTAACAAATATTCTGCTGAAAACTTCCCCTAAGATTCTCACCCGCAGAAAAAAGATAAAAAGCCCTTAGAACAAAGACACAGCATAAGCTCACTCTAGAGCACGTCCATGCCCCTTCTTGGGCAGTGGCAACTGGACCCAGGTTCCCACCCCCCCCGCCCCCGATCCTGTCCCCAGGGAACCCCTTTTTTCCCTCTGACTTCAGGTGAGCTAACAGCAGCCCCGGCTTGGCTCACTCCTTTCCTATATTTTTCTGGAGAACCAAAGCAGCTCCCCCAGGCTCTCTCTTGTTACTTCTTCTACCCTAAATCCTTCCTTTGTTTCATTGTCTCCAGCCTTAATAAAGATTACCTGGACTCGTGCTGTGAAACCTTTCCTACACGACTCAAGAACCCAACCACTACAGGCTGGCCTGAGGCAGACCTCCTCTGGGCCAGTGCCTTTCTGGTAGTAATAGGATGAATTACACTCGTGTAGGGTTTCTCAACTTCTGCACTATTGGCATTTTGGGCAGGAGAATTCTTCACTGTGGCAGGCTGCCCTGTGTATTCAAGAATATTTGCAGCATCCTTGGCCTTGGCCTCTAAGCATTAGATGCCAGTAGCAGCCCTCTCCTCCAAGACTAAAAATGTCTTCAAATCTTGGCGGGACCCCTGTAAGCCCAAATCGCCCCCTGTTGAGAACCATAACACTAGTGCTTTTCAAACACTAATGGGCATGGAAACCAGCTAGGGGGCTTGTTAAATGCTGATTTAATAGGGTTGGGGTAGGTTCTGGCAGTATCTGGCCCTACCAAGATCCCAGGTGAAGCCTATGCTGTCCATGCAAGGACAACACTTGCTTCTTAGAATACCTGCAGCTTTCTACCAGACAACATGCATAGGCTCTCAGAGTACAGAGTAGATGTATACTCAAGGTTTGAATTACTGAAAATACTTTAAAGCAAGGACTGCATACCATATTAACTTATCCTGCCTTTAAGGTGTTAAGAATGCAGAATTGAACATTAAGTGAAAAGCTTGTTTTTCTAAACTAAAGAGCGCTTAGTTAACTCCTAATGCAGCAGTTCTCAAACCTTTTCGGTTGGAATCCATTTAACACTTAAAAATAATTGGTAACTGGTAAAGAGATTTGGGGGACCGTCCCAAAAGACTGAGCATACGTGGAACGCCCCGGGCGTCCACTCCGGGTACAGGTCGCATGGAATGCTCTCGCGCCGACATTCCAGAAGAATCTGCGGCCCGCCCGGGTCCACCGGGTCGAGGGTGGAGCTGAGCATTAACGTGCGGCTCGCAGGAGTTACACCTTTGCTCCTCCCACGCCATCCCATTCCTTTTCTAAAGGGCCCCGTGGCCATTGGTGAAACCGGGAGAGGTGGATATTCTCGCTGTGGACGCACTTCCCTTCCAAGGAAGGAAGGGGAGTGGAGAACAGAGCAGCGCGCCCCATAGGGCGCGCATGCGCTTTTCACAGATGGCTCCTGAAGTGGAATCCAGTGCTGAAGTCACCGCCCCACGGGGAGTGCGCCTGCGCGGTCGCTGGTTCCTCCACTTCTGCTTCCCCTCCCCCTAGTCGCCCCGTGGGGGCTCCGGGTCAGGCGGAACCATGTTCTGCAGCACCGGCTCCAGTGGGCTTTGTGAGTACCGGCCACCGTCGTCCAAGCTCTGCCCTACATGGCACCCTGCGCACCTCTTTGAGAAGGCTGGAGGCAGTGGGGGCCCTCGGGGTTGCTGAAGGTTTAGGGGCCGATCGTTCATCACGGCGCCTGCACCTTGGTGGTTCCTGCCCTTTGAGGGCAGCGACTTAGTCCCGCTGCCAGCCCCCGTCCCCTGCCTGTCAGCCCCAGGTGCCTCGGGGACCGCCGCAGGTCGGTTGAGCAGTTAGGGTCAGGATGGGTGTCCTGGTGGTGTTCGGCCCGGCCCCTTGCCCTCAGCAGCGCGCGTGTCTGGCTAAAAGAAGAGGCTGCCGCCTTCATTGTCACCGTGCTTCATTCATGTAGGCGAAAAGAGGGACCAACTGGCACTTCCCCAGGTGTAAATTCCAACCTCTGGTTCAGGAGATGACTTTTCGGTTTTACTTAATTTCTTTCTTTCTCAGTCTCACAGAAGAGTTTTTAGACAAAAACTGATTAAAGTACTTTTAAAGTGGAAGGAAGTTAGTCCTGTGGCAGGAAAGCGTGGTCCTTATGGCTGGATATTGCTGTATTTTTTTACTGGAATGTTAGAGGTGTTCAGCAGACGGAGCAGAGGAGTACCTATAGCCTTTAAAACTTTTTCTCGGTGTAATTGTTTAATTGACTTTTTGGTAAGATGGACTGTATGTTAATTAACTAAAACAGCACTGAGATTAGCCATTGATACAGCAACACTGAACTGTTTGAAAGCAGGTATAATTTTTCAACTGTTTGTCACTGTTAGTACTTCCTGTCCTTATACATGTGAAGTTAATCTTCCCAGAGTACAGAAGAGTGGACATTTCCAAATATTAAGGGTCTGTTGTGAATGTTAACAATCTTTTTTTTTTTTTGAGAATATATGTCTTAGTGTCAGAGCCATGGGCATAATTTTAAATATTCCTCACATCTCAACTTCTCAGGTTTTGAAATTGGATTAATATTTATGATCTCCCCGGTTTCATAACTAATTTGATTTATGGCATCTTTCAAGCATGGATCTCAGAGTAACATTACAACTAAGTATTAAGTACCTGCTAATTAATTTTCCCCAAACTACCCTTTGGATAAAGAACATTATGACTGTTGATGAAAGAGAGTCAAGATTTGCCTGGGATCACACAGTGAGCTATATATACACTGGTGGATACAAAATTAATAGTAGAATTCTTCAATTGTAGTTGTTCTTTCGGTATTTTGAGTGTTCCTTCCTTACTGACCAAAATGTATATAAAAATTTAAAAAGGCAAGTGAAATCTGTCATTGGTTACTATACTGTATTAGCCATTATATTGGCAAAGTATATACAAATTTGATACATGGTGACTCTGGGGAAAGTAATACTCGATAACCTGTGGCACAAGGTAGATGAGTATTGAATTCTAGGAATCATACTACTGCCCAGAGAGAGGCCTAAGCCAAGGGCTCTTGAACTGTCTTGCCGTGTTTCTAAAATAAGTGTATTTGCAGCAAGGGAGTTGACAGGGTGGCCATTCCTCAGAAAACCATGTCTTATGTGCTTATTTAACAACTATTCTGGGCATCTGCTATGGACCAAAAACTGCTAGGTGCTGGGACTGCGAGGTTAAACAAGCCTTGGTCTCAGTGTTTACAGTGCTCGCAGAGGAGCTTAGGCACAATTTTTAGAACTGGTCTTTTGGCAAGTCTGGGTGTGAGCAGTTACCCTGCTTTAAATTTTTTCTTTGCAAGGTTACCCACTAAGAGGGAAGAGATTTCCTTTAGGTTAGAAGTGCAGCTTTTAAGTAAGTCAGCGTTCTGATCCTGATTAAGTATCCTGAGGAAGAACAGTCTGCCTACCCCTGCCCTCATGGGTGGTGAACAACATTCCCTTTTTGAGGGAAATATCTCTGCTATTTTCTCCCACCTGCTTATTTCCCACATTTTGTGATGAGTAGATAGTTGTATTTTAGGGTTATGTTTGCTCCCCCAGTTCATTTATTCATTCAGCAAGTGTCTGTTGATTACCCATATAAGCCAGACACTGTGTACAGAGGGTAAAATGGTTAGCAGGATGACGGAGAGCAACATTAAATAGGTTAAAAAATAATGTAATTTCACGTAGTGTTAAGTGTCGTGAAGAAAATAAGAAGGTAACGGCAGGGAGAGACAGGTGGATGACTGCTTTAGCATTTGGGGTCAGGGAAGATAACTGAGAAGGTGACCCCAATGGTGAGAAGTGGCCAACTATGTCAGAGTTTGTTGGAAAACATGCATGTTGCTGAAAGGGAACTGCAAGCACAAAGACTCTGAAATACGCATAGCAAGTCATTTTTAAGGTACTAAAGAAAGCAGGGGCCACCAGGACAATAAATTGAGGTAAGGACGTTTTGATTTGCTTTCTCTTGTTTTAATCCTCATCCAAGAACATACTTACAGATTTTAGAAAGAGAAGAAGGGAGGGAGAAACATTGATGTGAGAGAAATATTGATCAGTTACCTCTAGTACATGCCCTGACCAGGGATGGAGCCTGTAGCCCAGGCATGTGCCCTGACTGGGGATCTAACCCATGACCTCCCAGCTTACAGGGCTGTGCTCCAGGCAACTGAGCCGTAGTGGCCAGGGCTGATTTGCTTTCTTGTAGCAAATAAACTTCCCCAACTTCTTCACTGTCTTTCACAATGACTTATCACCAGACTCTTGATCCCCTCATTGTCTCCAGTTTATATCCCACTTCTGGAATCTTCCATATACAGCCTGGAACCTGTAGTTAATTCCCTTAGTTGTGTTCTCATCAAGACTCTCAGAGACCTGGTGCTCCTATCCTTCTATACTTACCTACCAAAACCCCAACCTTGTTTTATGGATGGTGTCTGATCGGAGCTGAGTCATTGGCGTGATTGCTCAGTTAATTTCTTGGATTTGGTCATCTCCCTATGCTCTTCCCCTTTCATCCATGTCTTCAAGACTATTCCCAGTCTCTACCCATCCAAAAAATAAGGGCTGTCATCTGGACATAGGCTCTCACTAATTTTTTTATTCTCATATTTTAATGGTTAAATATGACTTCCCAATGTAGATGATACTTGTGCTGAATTTTGAGAGAAAAGAGTTTGTCAGGCATACAGACTTTGTTCCTTTCCCCCAATTTAAAAGAATGAAGCACACTTCTCCTAACTGAGGCTCATGCCAACCTAGTCTTAACTTACTCTTTGTCGTCTTTTCCAGTGTCACTCCTTTATTCTTAGGTATGAGAGAATGAGCCTGACAGCTGGTTAAAGCTGATGCTTTCTACTTTGGTTGCTTTAGTGTGATCTTCAGAAGCTCCCAGAGTACTTTAGATTCTTTATCTATGGAAAGGCGATGATATTATCTGTTTTATTGGATTGTTCCTAAGATTAAAGGAGTTACTATTTTTAAAGCTCCTAATCAGAGTTAAAATTTTTTAATTGGATTTTTCTTCTGCATCTTAAAAATGCAGAAGCAAAATGCTTCCATTGACCTGAACCTTCCCACTGTTGACCACTTTATTTCTTCTTCCAACCAAGCTTCTTGAAAGATGATCCTCATTTTTTTCCCTTTCTCACCTTCTTTCTCTCTTTAGTCCTCTGCAGTCAGTGAACTATTCTTTGGAGGTCACCCACTGTGGCATGGCTCTGTTCTTGGCTCACTTTTGAAGCTATTGGTTTAACAGCTATTTGATGAGCACTCCTGTGAGCCAGCCCCTCTTCTAGGTGCTTGTAATTCAGTAATCAATAAAAGACAAAAGGTACATTCAAGTAGCTGTAATCTTAGGTAATAGAAATTACAAAACATAGACTCATGTTAAAAACCAAAAGTATCCAGTTCAATATTTTAATCAACACTTAAGTTTTCACTCAAAGGTAAGACTCTCTCCCGGTTAAAACTGCTGGTTGGCAACTACCTGCTGTGAGAGAAGGGTATGTGATTAGCTTCTGCTCTTTTTGTGTTCCCCTCTGTCCCTTAGGATTTCCTGTTTCTGACCTTATTGGCTTCTAGATTGGGTGGAGAGGGAGGAGGAAGGAATAGTGAAAAATTAAGATAATTCTTATGTGGCTCCCTGAGCCTGGCATGTGATTTTTTAAAAGATTTTTATTATTTTTAGAGTGAGGGGAAAGAAGGGAAAAAAAGAGGGAGAGAAACATTGATTGGTAGCCTCTTGTATGTGCCCTGATCGGGGACCAAACTCACAATCCAGATATGTGCCCTGACAAGGAATCGAACCCGTGTCCTTTTGCCTTGTAGGATGTTGCCCAACCAACTGAGCCACACTGGTTAGGGCCTGCCACACGATTAAAGCTGACTCTCTCTTGTGGGATCTTTAGAAGTTCTTGAGAAACTTGTATCCTGGCTCCTCTCCTGACCTGGAGGGGTGCATTTTTATGCTTGTGGGCTTTATTTGGTGACTCTTCCTTAGCCCCTAGGAATGTAGGTCCACCTACGATTTCCTCCTGGAATCCTTTTCCTTGCTAAGGGACACTGTAGGACTGAACCCAAGGTGACCCTTCTGTTGGCTTTTGCATGTGACCCACCTCTTTTCTGCTGGGATCGCTGATTTTTGCCTTGGTTGTGCATTTTGATTTCAGTGGTCAACATGGCTTCTCCTTCTTCTGCTCTCCAGAGCTCCCGGGTTGGAAATGCACTGTACCTCACCTCAAGGCTCACGTGTTTAGCTCAATGAATAGGCTCATTGAGCATCCCACTCACCTTGCTCTGAGGGCATGGTTATACTCACAACACTTGGATAGTTCACTCTACAGTGTCCTCTTCCTAGTGTCCTCTTTTTTCTTTTTTTTAAGATTTTATTTATTTATTCTTAGAGGAGAAAGGAGGAAGAGAAGGAGAGAAACATCCATGTGTGGTTGCCTCTCGCGTGCCCCTTACTGGGGACCTGACCTGCAACACAAGCATGTGCCCCGACTGGGAATTGAACCAGTGACCCTTTGGTTCTCAGGCTGGCATTCAATTCACTGAGCCACACCAGCCAGGGCATAATGTCTTCTCTTTACAGAGGAGAACCCTCATTTTTCTACTCACTCTTTTTATATTTATAATCTGCCTAAGAGGAACCAGAATCATGTGACTGCTTTTGATTAATTTTCTTTTACATTCTGAATTTTGCTGTGGAACCTTCTTTTGGCATACAATAACCCTCGATACCTTAGTAGAAACTACCATTTTATTATCTGTTTTATTGGGTTTCTGTTTTGGGGGCCATTTGGCTAGGCTCTTTAAAGGTGACTTTAACATTTATCTATTTCTGCTCATTTCATTCTTTGTCGCATTGAAGGATTAGTAGGCCTGGGTTGCCCAAGCACTGCACAGTTACCTTTCATGCTTGTTTCTTGGAGATTAGCTATTTCTATCATTTCTGAAATCTTTGAAGCTCTTGAGGAAATACTGTTTATTCAGGAAATAAACCCACACATATATGGTCAATTAATTTATGGCAATGGATCCAAGAATATACAATGAGGTAAGGATAGTCTCTTTAATAGTGGTGTTGAGAAAACTGGACTGTCACATGCAAAGAATGAAACTGGTCCACTATCTTACACTATACACAAACATTAACTTAAAATGGATTAACAACTTGAACATAAAACTTGAAATCATAAAACTCCTAGAAGAAAACATGGTGGTAAACTCCTTTTCATAGGTCTTGGTGATGATTGTTTGAATCTGACACCAAATGCAAAGTCAACGAAAGCAAGAGCATATTAAACTAAAAACTTCTGCTAGCAAAGGAAACTGTTAGCAAAATAAAACGGCAACGTACTGAATACAGAAAATATTTGCAAGTCATATACCTGATAAGGGGTTATTATCCAAAATATATAAAGAACTCATACAACTTAATAGCAAACCACACAGTCTGATTAAAAATGAGTGGATCTGAATAGACATTAAAAATTTTTTATTGTATTTTTCCATTACCATTAAATCCCCTTATAATCCCCTCCACTGCAGTCACCACACTGTTGTCCATGTTCGTGAGTCCTTTTTCCTTTTTGCTCGATCCTTCCCCCCACCAGCTACACCCCTCCCCCCAATAGATGTCACCCTGCTCTCTATGAGTCTGTCTCAGTTTTGCCTGTTAGTTCAGTTTGTTCATTAGATTCCACATAGGAGTGCGATCATATGGTATTTGTCTTTCTCTGACTGGCTAATTTCGCTTAGCGTGATGTTCTCCAGGTCCATTCATGCTGTTGCAAAGGGTAAAATATTTTACCAAAGAAGACATACAGATGGCCAACAGGTACATGAAAAGATGCTCAACATCACGAATCATTAGGGAAATATATATCAGATTTACAATGAGATATCATATTGTACCTGTTAGAATGGCTATTATCAAAAAGACAAGAAATGACAGCATTGGCAAGGATGTGGAGAAAAGAGAACCCTTGCACTTTTGGTTGGAATGTTCCCATTGATGCAGCCACTGTGGAAAACAGTATGGGTATTCCTCAAAAAATTACAAATAGAATTACCATATGATTCAGCAACCCCACTTCTGGAAATTTATCTGAAGAAAACAAAAAAACTAACTCAAAAAGATTTACGCACCTCCATGTTCATTGCAGCATTATTTACAATGGCCATGATATGGAAACAGCCCTAGCACTCATCGACAACAGGATGGACCCTGAGGGCATCATGCTAAGTGAAGTAAGTCAAACAGAGAAAGACACACACTATGTGATCTCACAGATATGTAGAATCATGGAAAAAAACACAACAAAAAACAAGCCAGAGCAGAGGTAGGTTAAGAAATAGGTTAAGGGGATCAAAAATCAAAAGGTATGAATTTGGAGTTCTAAAATAAGTCATGGGAATGTAACGTATAGCATGCTGACTATAGTTAATAGTACTGTATTATGTATTTGAAAGTTGCTAAGAGAGTAATCTTAAAAGTTCCCCTCACAAGAAAAATTTTTGTAACTATGTAAGATGACACATGTTAATTAGACTTATGCTGGTGATCATTTCACAGTGTATACAAATATGGCATCATGTTGTATGTCTGAAACTAATATAATGCAATAGTCAATTATACCTTAATAAAAAAATTGAAAGGATTTTAGCTGAGAAGTAAAGACAGGTATTAACTCAGAAACGACAAGCTTAAGGGAGGATACTTTTAAAACAATGTTTCTCTTTAGTCCCAAAGTAAAATTAATCACATTATAGAAAGATTGGAACATAGAGAAAAACCAGTTACCATTTAGTTACTTTCCTTCCTCCTCTTTTCCCTATACATTTATGTTTTTGTTTTAAATGAACTGATTTTGTTTTTATAAAATAAACATGTTCATCAAAGAAAATTCTGAAATTTGTAAAAGTAGTTGGAAGAAATAAAAATAGCATTTATTGACATCTTGATCTTTACCTTCATACTTTTTCCAGTGCAAGATGAATATCCAAATAAAAAAAAGAAAATTTATCACACGTAAATACTGTTCTGTAACTTTTAGGCCCTACAGCAGACTTTTGAAGTGAGGCAACTGAAGCGCCTCAGGTCACAGAGCTGCTGCGGAGCAACCTAGCCCTGGAGCCCAGGCAGCTTGGCTTCCTGTGCGGTGTTCCGAACGAGTGTACCCTGCTCCTTAGGCTAAAAATTCTGAGTTTATTTACACTTATCTCTCTTGACCACTGGGATGTTCATAGGTAATGATGAATGTGATAGCTCAGGTTAGCAGTGGAGCTTATTTCCCAGTCAGTGAAAACTGCTTTACTGTCTTGGCAGGTTGCTTTTCATTCCTCCTCTTGTGACTGCTGCAGCTATTTACTCGAGTTCCACACTTTCCCTCTTTTCTTGCTAAATCAGAGCCAAGTTTTACTTTCAGTAGAGGCTTTGGGTGTCCCAATT
Source organism: Mormoops blainvillei (assembly GCA_004026545.1). Lineage (NCBI taxonomy): Eukaryota > Metazoa > Chordata > Mammalia > Chiroptera > Mormoopidae > Mormoops > Mormoops blainvillei. The sequence goes on along the minus strand of PVJD01000206.1, from coordinate 150,648 downwards.
AGGATCTTTCTGTAGTAGCTAATGTGCTATAGTTATTTTTGTTTGCATGTTCTTCTTTTCACCTTCTCTTCCCTTCTCCAACTTTCCCCAACTTGTCTCAATATCAGTTTTATTAATGAAGGTGGAATCTGCCTTAAATCAAGCTACTTTAAAAATGCATTCTATGGAATTTTAATAAAGATTCCTTATTAAAGATAATGCCTTGTAAATAAGTTACTCTAGCGTTTTTCAAGTGTGTTTTGGTGGAACACTGGTACTATGAAGGTCTCCTTAAGTTTTATTTCTTTAAATTAAAAATAAATAAGTTTATTCTTATACCAAAATTTGTATTGTACAGTTTATTTTATTTTATTAAGGTATAATTGAGAAATAAAAAATTATATATGACATCTGTCCAGAAAGCATCCAGCCATGTAGAGACATTTATTGAAATCTCTTCCTTTTCAAAGGTGATTTTAGTTTTGAGAAAATCCAGAAGTCATGAGACCTCAAACCTGAGCTGTAGAGGGGCTGAGTCACCTGGGTGATGTGATGTTTTGCAAAAAAACTGCACCAGACATGATGCATGAGTGGGCATGTTGTCATGATGAAGCTGCCAATCACCAGCTGCCCATGGCTGTGTCCTTCTGAATCATCCAGCTAGTTACTGTAAAAGAATGTTCAAGCTTAATGCGAAATTTGATGCAGATTCGTTGCTCTGCTCGCTCAAGTCATTTGAGTGTGATGGCCATATAGTACACTTCCTCACTCAAGGACGTCTACCATCCCCACTGACTAGTACAGTGAAGTCATCATTGTTCACACATGCACATTCCAGTCCACTCTTCTTGGCGGGCAAGTTTCACTGATGTCACTGTTCTTGTTATATTAACAGTGGCTGGACGTTTTCCGGACATACCTTGTATGCTATTATAGATGTTGCATTTTTCCCCCTTCAACCCCCTCCACCCAGCCCACTCCTCCACTTTCATTGTCAATCCCCAGACCATTGTCCATGTTCACGGGTCCTTCATGTATGCATTTTGACTAATCACTTCAGCTTTCAGTAAGGATCCACCTCCCTCCTCCCCTCTTACAGCTGTCACTCTATTCCCTGATTCCATTTTCTGGTTCTGTTTTGGTCATTAATGGTTTATTTTGTTCATTAGATTCCTCTTATAAGTGAGATCATATGTTATTTGTCTTTTACTGACTGATTTATTTCACTTAGCATAATAGTCTCCAGTTCCCTCCATACTGTCATAAAAGGCAGTAATTCCTTCGTTTTTTCCTGCTGCATAGTATTCAACTGTGTAAATGTGCCACAGTTTTTGATCCACTCATCTACTAATGGGCACTTAGGCTGCTATGAACACAGGGATGCATAAGTTCTTTTGAATTGGTGTTTCAGGATTCTTAGGGTACATTCCCAGCAGTGGAATCATTGGGTCAAAAGACAGCTCCATTTTCAATTTTTTGGTGAAACTCCATACTGTTTTGCACAGTGACTGCATTCCCACCAAAAATGTACTAGGGTTCCCTTTTTCTCCACGTCCTTGCCAGTTCTTATTGTTTGTTGATTCATTAATGATAGCAATTTTGTCAAATGTGAGATGATATTGTGGTTTTAATTTGCATCTCTCTGATGGCTAGTGATGTTGAGCATCTTTTCATACGCGTGTGGGCCATCTGGGTGTCTTCCTTGGAGAAGTGTCTTTGCAGGTCCTTTGCCCATTTTTTTAATTGAATTGTCTTCCTGGTGTTAAATCATATGAGTTCTTTATATATTATGCCCTTGTCAGACGTATCATTGGCAAATACGTTCTCCCATACAGTCAGTTCCCTTTTCATTTTGATGATTTCTTTAGTCATGCAGAAGCTTTTTAATTTGATATAGTCCCATTTGTTTATTTTTTCCTTTATTTCCTTTGCCCTAGGAGATACATCTGCAAAAACACTGCTATGTGGGATATCTCAAATTTTACTCCCTATGTTTTCCACTAGGATTTTATGGTATCCCAACTTATATTTAAGTTTTTTAAATCCATTTTGAGTTTATTCTGGTGTATGGTGTAAGTTGGTCATGTAGTTTCATTTTTTGCATGTAAGAGTCCGGTTCCCGCAACACCACTTATGAAGAGACTGTCTTTACTCCATTGTATGTTTGTGCCCCCTTTATCAAATATTAATTGACCATAAAGACATGGGTTTATTTCTGGGCTCTCTCTTCTGTTTCATTGATCTATGTGTCTGGTCTTATGCCAGTACCACACTGTTTTGATTATGGTGGTCTTGTATCACTTTAGTCCTTTGAATATAGCATGACACAGTGGAAAAAGCACACAGTACAGTAGTTCCCCCTTATCCACAGAGCATACTATGCAAAGACCCTCAGCGGATGCCTCAAACCACAGATAGCACTGAACCCTATGTATACTATGTCTCTTTTCCTGTACATACATATCTGTGATACAGTTTAATTTATAAATTATACAATTTCACAGATCGATTTTATTCTTTCTGTAGATGACCTCAGCAAATAATTTTTTTCTTTATTAAGTCTAGAACTTTCATCTTTTCACTTAAATGAAGCACTTTGTGGCTTCTCTTCGGCATTTTTGAATTGCCAGCATCACTGTTGTGGTTTGGGATCATTATGAAGTAAAATAAGGGCTACTTAAATACAAGTGCTGTGATACCACCACAGTTGTGATAACCAAGATGACGACTAAGAGTCTAATGGTTAGGTGAATGTATACATCGTGGAGCTGCTGGACAAAGGGAGGAATCATGTCCCTGACAAGAAAGAACAGGACACATGAGATGTCATCATGCTACTCAGAGTGGCATACAATTTAAAACTTACTTACTTCTGAAATTTGCTGTTTAATATTTTTGGATCACGGTTGACCATGGGTAACTGAAACCAAGGAAAGTGAAATTGCAGACAATATACTGTATTAATATTTGGAAAGAGTTGTGTAGCCAAACAAAGATATCCCTAATATTGTCAGCCATTTTAATTTTTAAAGCTTGAAAATATAAATTAGCAGTTCCAAGACCCTTAGCAGCCCTGCAACAGAGTAATTTAACTTTTAAAATTCCGTTTCTGAGACTTATTGGGGATGGTTTTCACTGTAGAAAATTTGGCAAGTAAAAATAAGGAAAAAAATATAAAATTTTACTTCACTGTAAAGCCCAGACTTCATCCCTGCTTACATATTTGTGTTGTGAAATTTTCCCCATGTGGATGTATATAAACATTTTTAAAAGCAAAATTGGACCTACATACAGTTTCATATTCTGTTTTTTAAATTTAACCATCTTAAATGAATTTACCTTGTGTCCCTAGTAATGTTCAAAGTTGACTCTTAACATTGTTTTTCCTATTACAAAACTGAAAGATGCTTGCTCCCAAGAAATTCATAAATTACACAAATACATAAGGTAGAAAGGAGTATAATTCCATAAACATCACTGATAGTTTAGTACTTATTTTTTTTCCTTTCCCATGTTAAGCATTTATCTGTGCATTTTTTTTCTCTTAGATATAAACATACATATACGTACGTATGTGTATGTGTAAGTGGTTTTCACAGATTGGCATTCAGATATACATTTTGTTATGCTCCTCAACATTATCTTAGATACAATGTCATGACTTTAAAGGGTTTTAATGTACTAAAACATACTAAACTGTTTTTTTCCAAAATTTCCCCATTTGAACAGTGTCATGGTGAGCATATTTCTGTTATTAATCACATCTTTGACTAAATCCTAAAAAAATATTCACAAGTATAGAATTACAGGGTCAAAGAAAGGGAACATTTTAAAGCTCTTCATCAGTATTGCCAAATCCTTTCAGGAAGGATGTATTACTTTACATTTTTCAGTAGCTTGGAAGCACATCTTCCTCACCAAACTTATGACAGTTGAGCATGATATTTAAAGTAATTTTTGCCACTTGAGAAACTTAAAAATGACATTGCATGTTGTCTTCATTAGCATTTCTTTGAATACCTGAGAAAGTGAACTTTTTTCATCTTTCACATTTATTATTGGCCATTTTAATATGTCTTCTGTACTGATTTGACTGTTTATGTCCTTTGACATTTTTTTTTTATTGGATTATTAGTGGTTTTTAAAAAAACTGATTTGTAAAGACCTGTTAAGGGCATTAGCATTAGTCTTGGTGTATATTACAGATATTTTAGCCACTTACCTGTTGTTTTTAATTTTATTTATGAAATTTTTTTATATAACGTTTTTCATAAATATCATTTAAATAAAGGGATTTATCTCATAAATTTTATTTGGCCAATTTCATTCTTTATCAAGTCTTAGGCCTTAGATCTGTTAAATATTTAACATTTTTGGTATCTTTTTTTATAATTATGAAGATAATATATACTACTGGTACAAATTAAAGTAACCCAGAAGAGAAAGTAAAATGTGAAATTCTGTCGCTTTTCCTCAATCCCAGCAACAGTTTGGAGGATATTCTCAATAGATTTTCCCCCTGTGAATCCTGGTGTGTGTGTGTGGGTGTATGTATGTAATACAAGGGAAATGTATACATATAATAAAAAAATTAACATGAATATATAATGTGAATTCTCCTCACTTGGATTAACCACTTTTAAGTTACTTTTTCTTTGCTGCTTCTGCTATTAGAGCTTTTTTTTTTAAATTGTCGACGAATCTTTACTCCTGTTGTCCAAGCTCCAGTTCACTTTTTGCCAGCACCATCATTGGCCTTTGCAGTCCCCTTGACTTTTTTCATTCTGTTCTTGTTTTCCGTTTGCTGTTTTCTTGAGGTCTTCTCATATAGGTTATGTCTTTTAAGGCTGTATTTGGGTTTATTTTTCTTTGTGTAATCCAAGGAATCATAAATCACCACCACCAAAATAGATTCTGAATCCAAACACAAAGATGACATCTGGTGCAGCTTTATACATTTTTCTGTCTCAGGTGCTGTTGCCTTTCCAAGGTGAAAGATGTCTAAGACCATTTACTGGTTTCTGCAGAGGTAGTCTCATGGTCACAAACTTCCTGGTCCAGACAGTTACTGTGGTGTTCATGATGGTGGCTGATCTTCAAGCAGCCAGGGAGGAAAAATACTATTATATATTTAAATGATGTATTTATACCTCTATTTATCAGTCATCTACAGGTTCTGTTTATAGGCTAGATGAGGAATTTGCATATATGCAATGTGTATTTATAGTCTGTTCTATAATGGTAATTAAGCCTTCTGTGCTTTGTCCATAGGTTGATTTTATATAGAAAATCAAAACAATAGCTATATTTATATTGTTATGGTGGTGTATTTATTGTAGAACCAAGGTGTGTATGTGGAGTTCTAGAAGGAAACAGAGCCCTAGGTTAGAAAACCTGTGCCTTTTCCGGTAGTCTCTCAGTTTCTATTGATACTTCTTCACTACTTTAAGTCACACTCAAGTACTGCTCTTTCTTGAATCATGCATCATTTTCTTCTTGCAGTCTTTACTTTTTTTCCCAGGCACCTCTCTGGAGTAAACTTTTTCATGTAGAGGGCATTGGTGGTGAGCGTTTTGGATGCTTGCTTAGCCATTCTTGTACATAGTGAAAGAACAGATTTACAAATAGCTGGTGTGGGTTTCCTTTTTATTTGTGGGTAGGTCTTTGTCCAAGAGACCCATACCTTAAAAGGCAGGGCAGACGGTAGGTTCTTTTCAAGTTTGCAGAGCATGTGAACAGCTTGTTTCCATATAGGGTGCAGAGGTGGAAGAAAGGTGGTGCATAAGGGACAGTGAAAATCCCCTGCTGTGACAAAGTTAGACAGGCTTGGCTGTTTTTGTGAATTTCAGTCCCTAGTAAAGCTGCCCTGTGTACCCTCCTCCCCACCCTTTCCAGTCCTGTGTTACTCAGGCTGTCATCTTTGGAAGTTTAAAGTTGCCCCAAGCTCGTTTTTATTTTTTCTCAGATCTCTAACACTCTTTGTGTCCTCCCAAAGTAGATTGTCCCTTTTATTTGAAGAGCATATCTTGGATTTTATTTTAGAGACCAAGTTTTTTCTTTCAGCTGGGATGGTTGAATGAATGGCTCCGTGAGAAAGAATATGAGATTGTGTCTGGGGCGGGTTTTTGTGGAAGGGATAACTGACCTAGCTGCGAGACCTGTGACATTCGTACTGCTGGCAGTGTTTGAACAGGATGTGGGCCCAACATTAAGTGCTACTGAAACAGAAGTGAGATAATGACTCCCTTTTCAGTTTTTTTTCTCCTTTTATTAAAAAGAAAGTCTCAGTTTGGTGCTAGTCTGAAGTACCTCCATAATAGCAGCTAGTTTCCTCTTGTAACAAAGAGAACAGGAGGCAGGCCCAGATTTTTCTGTCAGCAACATTAGTTAGAATTTAATAAAGTTTATTTTTATAGTTACCACCCACTGATAACAAAGTGACATTCAAATTCCACTTATTGTAGTGATATAAAGTTTCCTTTAAAATATGTTTATTTAACTAAATCATAGTAAGGTGACTTAAAACCATTAATAGAATTTTGGGCTATAGCAAAAATTGTGGTGCTGTAATAGGAATAACTGAAGTTTGAGAAATACTCCAAATTATTCCCATGAAAAATTCTGAGTACTCATATTCCTCCCCAGGCCTTGGTATTTATTGATTAGTTCCCTGGACTTATTTGGTAGGAGACATTTCCCTAGTGTTTTCAGGGTTCTTTTATTTCAGAATGACTTTGGAAGGGAGGAGAAGTGAATAGAGGTACTAATCTGTTGTCTTGAACTGGAATTTTATCTAGCTATCCCTTTGGTTTCATTGCTTTTATTTGATTCTTTAATCCTTTCAGAATTAATTTTAGTCCTTGCTGGCATGGCTCATGGATTGAACGCCAGCCTGTGAAGCAAGGGGTTGCTGGTTCGATTCCCAGCCAGGGCACTTGCCTGGGTTGCAGGCCAAGTCCCCAGTAGGGGGCACGCGAGACGCAACCACACATGGATGTTTCTCTCTCTTTCTCCCTCCCTTTCTCTAAAAATAAATAAATAAAATATTTTTTTACAAAAAGAATTAATTTTAGCGTTAAGAGTTTGAGACATTTTCTTCTCATTAGCTGGGCAATCTCAGCACCAGTAGTTTGAGATGTTTAGTAGCATCTCTGTTCACAAACAGATTAGGTGCTCAAAGGCCCTGTGCAAGTCCAAAGGATTTTAAGCTTGGTTTTCTTATGCTTTTCCACTAGACAGGAGTGCAAGATGTTCCTTAGTTCACCAAAGCTTTAAAATCTGACTAGGGTTCCTACATTACATCTGCTAAACTGATAACTCCCTTTTCTGTTTTCTTAGATGTTCTAGTGGATGTTTTTGTGGCTATAGTATCCTTACTTGTCAAACTGTTTGGGTTGATTCAAGATTCATTGGGTCTTTGAACATGTAGAACCACTCCTGGCTTCTCATGAAACTGTTACCAGCAGCACTGCATCACACTTGGCCTTATAACTCTTAGCCCTGTCTTAAATTAGCATTGCTGTAATAGAAGGTCACCTCCGTGACGATTCCCTAAGCCAGGTTTTGAAAACAGACAGGCCACACACAGATATGTTTTATTTGCTTTTATGTGTTGGTGGTGAGTGTTGGGGGGCAGGAGGAGAGTTTACTTCCAACACTTTAAAATTGGAGTATTTCAGACAGAAATTCAGATTTCTCTTATCTCTGGAGGTGACTATCTGGCAACAGCAGGGCTGAATTGTTAGGTGACAAGAAAAACTACTGATCATATACTTTTTGCCACCTACTTCCCCTGTTTCACTGATACCTGCCTGGCCCATTTAGGCCCCTGAATTTACAGCAGATTTTCTTGTTAAAAACCACACATATTCTCTTTTTAAAATTAGTTTTTCTCTATCTCTCTTATTGTTGATCACCTGGGTCCAGAATTCCCAGACGCTTCCTGATTCACCTTTTCAGAGTTTCTACTGTTGAATAATTTATCCTGTATTTATGTGTAACATTCATAATTTTCTTCTTTTGGCTTTTAAAATTATTATTTCATTATAATTGTATTCCTTGTTTAATTAGCATGTTTAACAATTACTGCTTTTCCACTAAATGAAAGGCTTAACATTTGTATAAAATCTTTCTTAGAAGGATAAACTGAAGTCCAGCAAAGCAGCAAGACTGAAATAAAAGTGTAGATGCCTAAGCATTATCGATTATTTGCAGATTTGACACACATTTCTCTAGCATGCAAGCCTTTGTGTTGGGCTCTGTTTTAGAACTTATTTTACAGTTTAAATTGCTCATTCTCCCTCCGCCCCAGCCTAAATTCACACTGTCTAGATATTAAGTGTAGAGCACGTTTTTGGAATCTAGAGTGCAAGTCCTCCTCCTTCATGCCTTTTTGTTGTTATTCCCTTCTGGAAACTTCTTAGCCCTTTCTTTTGTTCATTTTCCTGATAAATTTTTCAAGCATTGGTCTAGTAACTAGTGTTTCTTGGCTACCCTCATAAGGCAGGCACTCTGCCCAATTGTTTGGTGATTTGTGTGAGGAGCCATCAGCGTGGCAGGTGCCTAGTGTTCATTGAATTCTCCCCAGTGCCTTAGGAACAGGAGTGTATTCATGGATGGCTTAGAGCATTTTCCTTCTAAACATTGTAGGGAAATGAGTATAACAAGAACAAACTTACGCCCTGGCTGGTGTGGCTCAGTGGATTGAGCACCCACCTGCAAACCAAAGTGTCGCTGGTTTGATTCCCAGTTAGGGCACATGCCTGGGTTGCAGGCCAGGTTCCCAGTAGGGGGCGTGCGAGAGGCAACCACACATTGGTGTTTCTCGTCCTCTCTTCTCCCTCCCTTCCCCCCGCCTAAAAATAAATAAATAAAATATTTAAAAAAAAAACAAACAAATTTGGGACCTTTTAATTCCTGGGCAGTTTTATGGAAGTCTTTGTTGAGATGATCACCACAAGGCACTCTCCCCTCCCTTACTTGGTCAGTGAGGATCAGTTTTATTAACTTTTCTTCTAGGATGCTAATAGGCCTGAAGAATAAATCATGGTGGAAATAGAAGGTATCTTTTGCAAATGCCTGGGTCATTGCACTTTTGTGGACTTCCACTTTTATTATTGGTTTAGCCCCTTTCTGATGAAAAACTTTAGGGAAGTTACTCCATGAGACACCAGATCCTCCTGTTTTTGTGGGAACCCTGAGAAGTTCACCAAATACTTTAGTAGAGTCATAAATAGGGAAACCAACATGGTAGGCACGGTGGCTCCTCCTCTCAGTGGTGTGAGCCACACTGGGGTTTTTGATGAGTGTTTGTTTACATGGCTGGCTTGTGGGGACAGGAAGAGTGGCTGGGTTTGCTACCTTTTTCTTCCCCCATGCCGACCTCCTACTTCTATCTTCAGCTACGAGGCTTTTTGTAACAGCCTACATGCCAAAAGCTTTGCAAGACCTGTGGTTAGTGTCTTCCTTACATAGAAGATGCATATTTTTATTCAGGTAAAATTCATGTAACATAAAATTTACAATTTTATCCATTTTTTTAAAGTATACAGTTATTGACTTCTAGTACATTCACATTGTTGTGCAATTATCACCAACCAATATGTACTTTTCAGAACATTTTTATGACCCCAGAAACAAATCTAGAACTAATTAAGCTGGAACTCGCCTTTCCCTCCTCTTCCATCCTCCTGACAACCACTAATCTGGACATTTCATATAAATGGAATCATGCAATATGTGACTTTTTATGTCTGGTTTCTTTCACTTTGCATAATCTTGTTAAAGCTCATATTGTAGCATGTATCAGCACTTCATTCCTTTTATGGTTTAATAATATTCTGTTGTGTGGATATATTACATTTTGTTTATTTATTTACCTGTTGATGGATCTTTGGGTTGTTTCCACCTTTTAGCTATTATGAGAATGTTGCTGTGAATATTCAGGTTTTTGTTTAAACATCCATTTTACAGTTCTCTTGGGTATATAACTAGGAATGGATTTGCTGGGTCATGTGGTAATTCTGTGTTTAGCTTTTTTAAGGAACCAAAAAGATACATGGGAAGTATTAAAAAATAATAGTGGAAATCTCTTTAGAATGGACCATGATATAAAGATATCATATTTCCTCATTATATATTATAAAAACTTTTTGCTTTAGAGTGAGGTAGAACTAGGCTCAAATCTCAGCCCCCCTACTAACTAGCTGTGACGTTGGGCAAGTTATTTAACCTTTCTTAGCCTTTCATTGTTTTTCCTACCTAGAACATGCAGATAATTGCTGCTTCAGGGTTACTGTAAGTATTCACTGAGATGGTATTACACAGAAGGTGCTTTTTTAGCACAGGGCCTAGCGTAAAGTAATCAACAAATACTGTAATAATTATTTTAGGATAATACACAATCACCAAAGCCTGATTGCTATTCATCGCCACAGAGATGGCTGTGTATTTCCATCATACCCAAGAGAAGAATGACCCAAAGGGAAACATCTTAAATTTTGGTGTTTTATGTTATCTTTGCCATGATGTTTTACATTTTTACTTTTAGATTAATGTATGGTCTGTTATTATAAAAAATTGTAATATCACTGTTTTCTAGGTTGGAAGGACCTGTTTTAAACAAATGACTTTCCTAACCTTTCATTTGATCTCTGCTTGGATTCTGCCTGTATGAACCACTTCCTTGGTTCCACTCACACACAGGCCAGGAGATTGCTAGTGACGTGCCTTATTTCAGTGCATAAGGATTTAGTGAAACTTTTTACTGAGTTTGTAACTAGTTAACCAAAAATTATTTAATTTTTAAAAAAGGTTTTTACGAAAAATTAAAATCTTCCAAGAACAGATCATTTAGAAGTTATCAGTTAATATTGTGATAAATGCTTAAAGAAAACCCCAAGAATTTATGTACTGTTTTTAAAAAGCATTATATAACATTTTATTTATTTATTTTACTACAGCAGTTTTCAACTGGTTTGCTGCAAGAATTTTAAAACATGCAATACCTGACTATTTAGTCAAGGGCATTGACCTCCTTTTCCTTAGATTGTCAAATAAAAAAATGACAACAGCCAACATAACAATAGCCATCAAAATTATGCCTATTTTTTGTCAGATCAGCAAAAAATATACTTTTTGTGTGCTAAAAAGTTTTAGTAATTAGCCCTGACTGGTGTGGCTCAGTGGATTGAGCCCCAGTCTGCAAATCAAAAGGTCACTCATTCGATTCCCAGTCAGGGTTGTGGGCTGGATCCCCATTTGGGGGCATGCAAGAGGCAACCAATAGATGTATCTCTTGCACATTGATGTTTCTCTCCCCTTCCTTCTCCCTCCCTTCCCCTGTCTCTAAAAGTAAATTAAAAAATCTTTTAAAACATTTAGTAATTTGTGCAGTGAGATGAAAAATGTTGTAAATCACTGATTTACTAGAATACTTAATTATATATTAGAAATATATTGCACTTACTATTTAGGAACGTCTTTCAAAGGCATGAAGTATATTTCTACAACCTACTTCTTAAAATTGCATATTATTTTATTTTACATGTTGAACATAATTTACCCATTTTCTTATTGGACATTCATGTTTTTTCTAATCTTTTCCTGATCATAAACGATGCTGTGATGAGTATCTTTGTGTCAAAAATTTTATGTACATCCATGACAATTACTTTGGGCTAAATTCCTAGATGTAGATATTTTTTTTGAGCAGAGGGTTTATATATTTTTTAAAAACTTTTCATTAGTTCAGCATTTAATAAATACCCACTATATGTTGTACCCTCCCAAGACCACACACAGAATTGCATTTATTCTTATATCCCCACTCAAAATTGCATTTATTTTTGTTGCACAGGGCACCACTATGATTTCAATTATTGCTGTTTGTGATTTTATAAGTCTTTCACTCAAAACCCACCATGCAGGTGAAAATCCCTTTGCACCATGGAGTTCTGTGAAAATGCAGCATAAGAAGGAGTTTTATTTATGGTCAGATGCTTAGGGTGTGAACTTGGTTCTGCCATTTCCTTACCGTTATTTCAGATAGCATTTTGATGTACTCAGCCTCACCTCTTACTCCATTTATTTCTCCAGTCTTGTTTGGTGTAAACTGGTTTGGTTTGTTAAAGCTTATATCTCTGTTCCTCCTATGGGGCTTCTTTTCTATGGCCACTCTAGATTATGGAGGGATGATGGATAAAAGTGGACTTGTCAGAAACATCTATCACTCATATTGGTGGCCGGCTGATAACAAATCCTTGTATTGACCCTCCCTGTTTCACTTCCTGTGTCCTTCACTTCTGCTCTCTGGGATCACATTAAAAAATAAACTACCTGTCTCCAAGCCTGTGTTTTACCTCTTCATTTCAGTGGAACCCAGGCTAAGACATTTTGTGATCATGGAGAGTTAACTTATTCTTTGATTTGCCGTTTTTTCATATGTATAAATTTGGAGAGGGTAGTGTCTACCTCATGTAACTTATTTGTTCACCAAACACTAATTAAAACATTAATATGTGCCAGATGCTGTTCTGAGAATGGGAATATAGCAGTGAACAAGACAAAGAAAGACCCTATCTTCAGAGAGTTTACATTATGATGAGGGAGACAGATAAGGAAGTAAACAGAATAATTTCAAGTAGTGAAAAATGCTTTGAAATAAACAGGATCATGTGCTCCAGAGCAGTAGTTATGAGTAAAGGCACTCTCAGATGCTATTAGAAATGCAGGCTGAATGATCAGGATAAGCTGGATATGGGATGAAGATATTGGGGAGAGGGAATAGCAGGTGTAAAGACCCTGAGGTGTGTCGGGAGCAAGGTAACACATTTAAGGTGCTGTGTATGATATTTTGCATTTGGAAAGTAAACGTTGGTTACTATTAATAAAATTAAATCAAAGGAGTAGCCTACCATTGAATAAGTGGCCAGTTTTGCCACATGAATTGACAAAAATTGGCTTCATAGTATAAGCAGATAATTATGCAGGTTGTGAATAGGGTTATACAGTACATTTTTCTTTACTCTATTGATAGGTTGAGTTACACTGATTGATTTGCTTTGCATTCCCAAAAAAACTTTCCTTGGTCATGATGTATTATACTTTTTATGTATAGCTCAATTCAATTTGCTCATATTTTGTTGAGGAATTTGCATCTGTGTTCCTAAGAGATACTGGTGTGTTGTTTTCTTTTAATGTCTTTGTCTGGTTTTGGTATCATTGTAATGTTGGGTTCATAAAATGAGTTGGAAAGTGTTCTCTCCTTTTCTATGTGGTAGAAGAGTTTGTATAGAATTGGTATTTTTCTCTTAGATACTTGGTAGAATTCTCTAATGAAGCCATCAGACCTGGAGTTTTCTTTGTTGGAAAAAATTTTAACTATGAGCTCAATTTCTTCATTTCTATAGGACTATTCAAGTTATCTGTTTCGTTATGAGTGAGTTTTGGTAGATTGTATCTTTCCTGGAATTTGTCTATTTCATTTAAGTTGTCAAATTTAATGCCAACATATTGTTTTCAATATCCCTTTGTTATCCTTTTAAAAATTATTTATTGGTAATAAAAAGTACATACATAAAATTTACCATTCTATTTTTAAGTGTATAGTACAGTGACATTAAGTGTATTTCACATTGTTGTACCTTTTCTCTGTACCTTTTCCCCCCATTCTTCTCTCTCCCGTGGCCTGCTGATAACCTTCCATGTGATCTCCATTTCTGTGATTCTGTTCCTGTTCTAGTTGTTTGCTTAGTTTGTGTTTAGGTTCAGTTGTTGATAGTTGTGAGTTTGTTGTCATTTTACTGTTAATAGTTTTGATCTTCATCTTTTTCTTAGACAAGTCTTTTTAAGATTTAATATAATAAGGGCTTGGCGATGGTGAACTCCTTTAACTTTACCTTATCTAGGAAGCACTTTATCTGCCCTTCCATTCTGAATGATAGCTTTGCTGGAAAGAGTAATCTAGGTTGTAGTGATTTTGAATACTTCTTTCCAGCCCCTCCTTGCCTATAAGGTTTCTTTTGAGAAATCAGCTGATGGTCTTATGGGAACTGCTTTGTAGGTAACACTCATTTTTCTCTTGCTGTTTTCAAGATTTTCTCCTTATCTTTAACCTTGGGTAATTTAATTATGATGTTTCTTGGTGTGTTTCTCCTTAGGTCCAACATCTTTGGGATTCTCTGAGCTCCCTGGACTTGCATGTCTAATTCCTTCACCAGATTGGGGAGGTTTTCCTTCATTATTTTTTCAGATAAGTTTTCAATTTCTTGCCCTTCTTCCTCTCTTTCTGGCACCCCAATGATTTGGATGTTGGAACATTTAAAGTTGTCCCAGAGATTCCTAAACCTCTCCTCATTTTTTTGAATTCTTGTTTATTCATTCTGTTCCAGTTGAATATTTATTTCTTCTGTTCCAAATCATTGATTTGAGTCCTGGTTTCCTTCCCTTCACTGTGGATTCCCTGTATATTTTCTTTATGTCACTTTGCATAGCCCTCAGTTCTTCCTTTATTTTGCAACCATACTCAGTCATTTCTGTGGGCATTAGGATTACCAATGTTTTGAACTCCGCATCAGACGGGTTGGCTATCTCCTTGTCACTTAGTTCTTTTTCCAGAGTTTTGGTCTGTTCTTTCATTTGGGCCATATTTCTTTGTTTTGTGCACCTGTTAACAACTCACTTCATTGTGTTGTGGTGCTGTATGTGGGGGAGGGGTCAGAGTGGGAACAGCCGCTTGCTTGGCTGTCACTCAGCTTTCAGTCACTTCCCTTGGTTCCTATAAGCAGGTTGTGCCCTTTCAGGGCCAGTTCTTGGGTAGGTGGGTTTGTGTATGTTCTAGGGTTCTGTGGGCCCCTCCAGCAGACTCTCCTGTGAGACTGGGAGTTTCTCCCTTCACCGCAACCCCCATAGGTTTTTACAGCCAGAGTTTTTGAGCCTGTTGTTTCCTGTGCTAGAACCCAGGGTTGCATGGTCTGTCTCACTCCAGAGTTGCTCTTGCCACCTTAACTGCATGCAAATGTGGGACATGCTGGTCCATCAGCTGCTGCCTCGTCCAGCCTGGTCTGCCAGCCGCCACAGTGTCTCATGTCCTCACTGCCCTGACATCTTATCTTTGCCCCACCTACCAGTCTGGATGAATGTTTCTTTAATCCCTTGGTTGTCAGACTTCCATACAATTCAATTTTCTGGCAGTTCTGATTGGTTTTTGTTTTTAAATTGGTTGTTCTCCTTCTTTTGGTTGTGCAAGGAAGCAAAGCATATCTATCTACGCCTCCATGGAGCCATTTGGGAGATTTTTCATTTCATTCTTTTTGTTGACTTCTCATTTAATTTTGTTGTGGTTAGGGACATATCTTGTATGATTTTAATTTTTTAAAATTTATTGAAGTGTATTTTATGGCTCAGAATATAGTGTACCACGAAGAATGTTCCTTAAGCACTTGAAAAAATGTGTGATTTGTTGTTGTGGGGTAGAGTGTTCTATGAATGTCAATTAGATCAAATTGATTGATACTGTTTTTTCAAGTCTTCTATATGCTTACTGGTTGCCATGACAACAGGTCACAGACAGGATGGCTTAAACAACAGAAATTTATCTTCTCACAGCCTGAAGGCTGGAAATTCAAGGTCAGGGTGTTGGCAAGTTTGTTTTTTCCCTCTCTCCTTGTGTTGTAGATAGCCATTTTCTCCCTGTGTATTTACATGGTCTTTCCTCTGTATATGTGGATTAGGGCTCCACCTTTATTAATCTTATTTAACCTTAATTACCTCCTTAATGCCTTATCTCCAAATATAGGCATATTGGAGGTTAACGCTTCAGTGTATGAATTTGGTGGGGACACAATTCAGTCCACAACACTGATTTTCTGTTAACTTATATTATTGATTGCTGAAAGAGGAGTGCTGAAGTCTCCTCTTTGTGTCTCCTAGTATGGGTTTATCTGTTTCTTTTTTTAGTTCTATCAGTTACAGTGGGTTTTGGGGATCTGATTTTGCTTTTCTTAAGAGGACTACTTAATGTTGGAGTTATCTAAGTTAAGTTATCAGATCTATATTTTTAGGGTTTTCTTTAGTCTTAGACACAATTAAAATATGTAAATAGGGCCAGTTATTAATTCAGTAAGGATTTTATTTATTTTTAGTCTTAACTTTTAATTATTGCAAAATATACACAACAAATTTTACCATCTTAACTATTTTTAAGTGTATAGTTTAGAAGTATTAAGTACATTCACAGTGTTGTACATCTACTCTAGAACTCTTTTCATCTTGCAAAACTGGAACTCTTACCCATTAAGCAACTCTTCATTCTTCCCTCCCCTAGCCTCTGGAAACTACCATTCTACTTCCTTTCTCTATGAATTTGACTACATAAATACCTCATAGAAATGTACTTGTACAGTATTTATCTGTTTCTGTCCGGCTTATTTCCCTCAGCGTAATGACCAGGAGATTTAATCATATAGCATGTGTCAGAATTTCCTTCCTTTTTTAGAGTGTATATATACAAGGGGGAACTCAAAAAAACAAACACGGAATTATCTTTTGGATGCCAGGCCCCTTGTAGTACAGGCTTTCTCCACTAGGTGACTGTTCAAGGAACTCATCTCTATCAGGGTACAAGCAGGTGCTGTTGTGAGAGGCTGTGTCCTGTTTCAGTGAATTTTTTTTTTTTGAAGACTCTCAACGTTTGCCCACACCGTGCTGAGTATTCAGTATTTTTTGACCAAAATCAACTTCACACCCATGCCCCACCCTCCCTATTCACCCAATCTCGCCTGAGCACCTTTTGTTTCCTCTGGTGAAAAAAAGTCCTCAAAGGGAAGAGGTGAAACAAGAAACAGCAGAAGCACTAAAATGCATCAAAAATTGAGTTCCAAAAATGTTTTCAGCGGTGGGAAAAAAGTCTCAATAGGTATATTACATCAAATGGAGAGAATACATTGATGGTGACTGAAGTTTAAACATATAAGAATAAATACATACTTTTTTATAAATAAAATCTGGGTTGTTTTTTCCATTGGTTCCCCCTCGTGTACCACATTTTGTTTGTTCACTTGGTTTTCTTCCACCGGTGTTTACTGAGTGTCTTTTATACATCAGTCATCCGTTAGTACACAAACACTTACTGACAGCCTTTATGAGCCAGATTCTGTTAAAGGTGTGGGGGGATACTGTAGCAGTAAACGTATCAGACTAAGTTGATGCCTTCAGGAAGCTTAGATTCTAGTGGGGACTGAGGATAGGAAGATGGACAGTACACAAAGAAACATATTTCTTGGTTCTAAATTAAAATTTTTCACGTTTTAGTGTTCCTAGAATTGGGATGTACCTTACAGTCAATATCATCTTAGAATTATGTTTGTCAGTGTTTCTTTTTTAGTGACCCCTAAAATGTTGGTATATCTTACAGGCAGTTTGAATGATAGCTTTGATGAATCACTAAGTCAGTTGTTGATAACTGCTAGGAAAAAATAAACCAAAACAAAGTGAGTAGAGAGAGACATGGGTATTCACAAATAAGGTGACATTTGAGCAGAGAAGGTGTTCAGTTCGAATGATGTATTTTTCATAGTGGGGCTTCCTCCTTGTAGGACATAGTACATTGGTTCATATTCTGGCACAAACTCCTTCACTTCACTGTGGACTGGTAGCAGCTTATGGAGCGGTTACTTTGAGTAGCACTGGAATAGGTGGTGGAACCCTGGCATATGGAAGTAGGCATGGAGGTTAGGGGCTCAGATCTTGTAGGCATGGTAAGGGCCTGGGTGTCAGAATTTTCCGTCCTAGTAACTGGCAACAGTTACTGCAGTTACTTAACAAAAACTATGGAGTCATCCTTGACTTCTCCATTGGTCCATATTGTACACTCAGTCAGCCAGCAAATCCTGTCTACTGCACCTTCCAAACATCTCCCAACTCTGATCATCCCCGCCTAAACCAGGCCATCATCATGTCTTGCCTGGCTTATCAGGATAGCCTCCTTGCTTGTCTCCCTTCTTCTATGTTCGCCTTCCTGTGTGAACTCTTCTCAATTTAGCAACCAAAGTAATCCTTTGAAAACATGTCTGATCATGTGATACTTCTACTTAAACCCCTCAAAAGATCCCATCACTCTCAGAGGAAATGTTCAAGTCCTTTTGAAGGCTTATGGGGCTCTACTCTATTTGCTTCCCCACCTCCTTGACCTTATACCCTACCTGTCTGCCTTGTGCTTTTAAGCAGCCTTACTATTTTTTTAGTTATGTTGAGCATTTTCCTGTCTCAAAGCATTTGTATTTGCTGTTTGCTCTGCCAGGAATACTGTTTCCCCAGATATCTGCCAGACCTTCTTCCTTAGGATATACTCAAATTTCACCTTAGAAGGGCCTTCTAACCACCCCGTGTAAAATAGCACTTCTCTTTCCTCCTAGCACTGTTTTCCACTAAACCAGGATAAGCTAGGTTATGCTACAGTAGCAAACAACTCCACAATAGCAGGGGTTTAAAATAACATTTGTTTCACACTGATGGTATCTCTCCGTTCCAAGTCAACTGGGAGGTCTGCTTCACACTATTTTAACTCCAGGATCTGGCTGATACCATGGCCACCATCTTGAGCTTTGGCAGAGGGAAAGACCATTCACTGGCTCTTCGAGTATCTGCCTGGAACTTGTGTCTATCACATTGACTTGGCCAAAGTGATTTATGTTACCGTACCTAACTTCAGTTAGGGATGGGGAATGCGTGTATGGCAGTCCTGTCATGTATCTTGAAAGAGACTAGGAAATCTATGATGGGTGACATACCCACACTCTTTACCCCTTTTAATTTTTCTATATTATTTCTTTCCATCCGACTTAATACATATTTACTTTGCTTCGTGTATTTTCCTTTCTCTCCTGTCTAAACTGCAAGCACTACAAAAGGGGCCAGGGTTTGTCCATCACGTACTGCTGTAACCCAGGGCCTAGGATAATGCATGGCCAAAAATAGGTGCTTGTTAATTTTAAAGAATGATTGAGAATACACAAGCAAACCATTCATTTATTCATTTGGTGAAATCTAAGCCAAGATAGGAGGGTCGAGCAGGGAACTCTGAGGAGGAGATGAGATGGTATGAAGTAAGTTGGGGAGCAAACTTACTAGAGAAAAGCAGTAGAACTGCTGGTCAGTGGAGAGTGTCAGTCTGAGATTTGGGACTATGTACCTGCTGTGAAATCTTGCAGCTCAGCTATGTGATTTTCTCCGGTTATGTTGAGTTACTCAGGAGCTGTTCTGGAAGAGGCAGCAGGGAATGGCGGAGCCCATTTCACAACGACAGGTGGAAGCCCAAGCCGAAGAAGGAAACATGACCCTAGCTGCTCCTACATCACCGCTGCTCCATCTTTGGTCCTGTTGAAATGATATAGGAGCTTGCCTTTACAAAAAGCCCATTCTCCTGGAGTGCTGTGATTGTGGTGGTAGAAGCAGCTTTCCCTATAGTCATTCTTTATTTCATTTACCTCTTACAATACTTTAGAGATAGATTTTCTTATCTTCATTTTACAGGTGAGGAAAACTGAGGCTTAAATTGTTCAAGGTAGAATTAGATTGGTTAAGTTCATAGCCACGGTGCTCTGCAAAAGCTCCTCAGGCTAAAATGCTTCAGGGACGGGGGAGGGAAGTAGAAATGTAGCTGTAATTTGAAGGCCGTGTAATATTTAGACAAGGCTCTAAATGGAAAACAGGCAAGGGCTCCAGTCATATTTATGGTGGAAAATCTCAGTAGGCCACTGCAGTCAGTAATGTTAGCACTTTTAACCATGTTTTAATTTTTTCGTATGTGTGTATGTATGTGAATTCTGCACATGCTCAAGAGCTAACTGGTCAATTTGATAGAAAGCATACTCTTCTATTTCTTTTACACTTTGATGACCATTTTCTGAAAGGTATTTTATGGAGGTTACTGTCTGTAAACTTGGTTTAGTCTCATGAGAGTCAGCTGACAGTGAAAACCCTGCCAGTAAATACCACTTGTTTTTCAAGTATAGATGTTTTGAAATATATGTTAATGAGAACTAAATTCCAGAGTTTGTCAAATTTGTCTTCATTTTAATTTTTTTAAAATGAATTATCTCGCTTTTCACTCATGTGGGTTTTTAAATCTTAGGAACAATCATTCTCAAAGTGGTTTTCTTTTTCCCCCAGACAAGGCACCTCTGTCTAAGAGTCTTTTACTGGTCCCCAGTGCCCTGTCTCTTTTGCTGGCCCTTCTGCCGCACTGTCAGAGGTTCTTCCTGTATGACCTCCAAGCAGTCAAGGACGACTTCCAGGTGAGCTCTGCTTCAATAGCCTTTGGAAAGAGAGAAGGCAGATTTTTTTCCCTTGATTTGACTTTTCTTTCTGCTATGCCTAGTCCCTCAAAGCCTCTCAATTTGTAAGAAATGCTATTTATGATTAATATTCTATTAACAAGTAAGTTCTTTAGTTTTATTTATTGATGTCTTCGACAAAGCAGATCATAATGAAACAATCACAGTACTAGGCACTGTTTCTTTTCAGTTTTGCTTTTTATGCTTGGAAATGCAATTTATAATTTAAGAGAATTAAAACAATGTTAAATCTATTTTTTAAAGATTTTATTTATTTATTTTTAGAGAGTGGAAGGGAGGGAGGAAGAGAGGGAGATCAACGTGTGGTTGCTTCTTGAGCACCCCCTACTCTGACCTGGCCTGCAACCCAGGCATATGCCCTGACTGGCATTCGAACTGGTGACCCTTTGGTTCACAGGCCAGCACTCAATCCACCGAGCCACACCAGCCAGGACCCCAGTAGTGATTACTATGCATACTTAACATTTTAATGATTAATGGTTTTAATGATTTTAATGATTGATGATTTTAATGATAAGTATGCATTTTCAAAAACCTGCATCAATTTGCGTATTGATTGGATGATTTAAGCTCTTTTAGCTCTAACAGATTGTGAATCTGTGAATTACTTTTACAGTGGGGGTTAATCCAACAAGGAAATTTCTCTTGGTTTTTTGCTGCTGGGAAGAGCAGAACTGTGAGTTGGACTGTTAGTGCAAATTGTGGTGTATAAACCTGCCACCTTTTCTTTGCTAAATACTAAATTATCCATTTTAAGCACTATAATCTACCTTTTCTTCATAATGATGTAATTAATACTGTTCCAGTTGGATTCACCAAGTTCCTGTGAAGGTCTTTCAGTTATTTATCCATACTACTGTTTTCTGTAAGGATATAGCATAGCTCCTGTATTATTTCAGTTGCTGTAATGCAGTGGTTCTCAATTTGGCTGAGAACCGCTGCTGTAAGGGACTTTAAGGGCCATCTGGCCCTGAGATGGTACCTGCCTGATTTGGGGGTTTAATTTGGGGGTTTAATCTGGCTAAGTAGGTAAGCATCCCCTTCCTTTGTGCTGCTTTATGAGCATCTGTGCTCTGAAGATAAAGATGATAACCATTCTTCGCTCCAGAAATATGAATAGCCACACTATCCTGCTAGAATCTCATTAGAAACTCTCACTTTGCTTGTACAAGAGCAGCTACAGAGATAAGAAGTTTCCATTCTGCCTTGGGAAATCTAAATATACACATACATAACACACAAATGTACATTAATGAGAGCTGAATTAGGGACAAATATGGGATGGGATAGCCCTGGAGAGCCATAATGATATGAATTTTCCATTTGATCTGAAGGAAGGGATGGCAGTTTATTAGCAGTAAAAGGAGAAGGGCATTTTACTTCCTGAGCAACATAACTCCAGCCCTTTAAGTGCACTGTGTGGGAGACCTGGTTGGAGACAGAGCAAGGTTGGGTTAGATGAGGACAGGAGGGACAGTCGGTGAAGGTCTTTATTTTGCAAGTGTGGAATCTCCCAAATTTTGACACTTAAGGCGAAGATCCTGCCTCAAGTGTTTTTCAGGTTGAAATATAGAAGTAGTGCTTTATTGAGTGCAAGTCAGTAATCAGTCTTCACAGGGAAGAGCCACCTTTTAGTAATACCCAGTGATTTATTCTTGTACCAGGTCTCTAATTTTTGTGTCCTTGAGCATAGGGCAAATTACAAAACATGAATTATTTAAAAGTGTAGCTTCTAGTTTTATTTGTCATTAACTGAAAAAACAATGGGGTTCTGTAAACCCCATTTGTTATGTTTTAATAATTGTACAGTCTTAATTTCCTTAATCCCTCAGCTTTTCCTAATGGCTCTCAGGGCTTAGTGCTGACTAGAATACTTTTTTTTCGAGTTTTAAATTTGGGGAATAGAAGACTTGGAGCTATCATTCATGGTTTCCGCATCTTTGTTCTACAGAGGTGCCAGCCATCATCATCATATATTTGTAAAGCACTGTATAGTTAGTTTACAGAACACGGTTATGTGTATTGTTTCATTTTATCCTGTTGATGGTTGTATGTGCTAGCCTAAAGTTTCAATATGATTCTGGTGCCGAGTCATGGAATTTCTGAGGGAGAAAAGAAATTTAGTTTAGAGATGTCACCTGTGTTCCTTATGTATGCCCGTGATGGTCATTGCTAACTGAATATGGTTCTGTTTCTCCTTGAACCCACCTATGAACCTTAACATAGATTTATAGGCAGCCATCCCCATTTTGGTTAGATTGGCATGTGAAGTGAATTCTAGTGGCCATCCCTAAACCAATCCAGTTCCCTCATAGTTTGGAGTACACTGATGACAAAGACTGCCTAGTGTCTTGCTTGGAGCTGAGACAGAAGGGTAATGTTTTGACAGTTGATATAGTCTGTATTCTCATTTGTACTACTGTTATTATTTCTGTTGGCAAGAACACAAGTCATATGACCTTACACAAGTAAAATACTTTCCCTGTGCCTCTTCTCCTTATTTTAAGAGTTAATTTTACCAGTGTTCATAGCAGCATTGTCCACAACAGCCAAAAGGTGCAAAGAATCCAGATATCCATTAGCATATGAATGGATTTTTAAAATGTAGACATACAGTGGGATATTATTTAGCCATTAAAAGTAATGAAGTTCTAATATATGCTTTAATGTGAACCCTTAAGACATTATGCTAAGTGAAATAAATCAGCCAGACACAAAAGGACAAATATTGTATGATTCCACTTATAAGAGGTACTTAGAATAGTCAAATTCTTGGAGACATAAAGTAGAATAATTATTACCAGGGCCTGAGGGAAGGGGGAAATGGGGAGTTATTGTTTAATAAATGCAGAGTTTCTGCTTGGGATCATGAAAAGTTCTGGAAGTAGTGGTGATGGGGGTACCATATTGTGAATGTTCTTTTTTTAATTTAATCTTTATTGTATTTATTTTCCATTACCATTTAGTCCCCTTATACCCACCTTCCGCCCAGCAGTCACCACACTGTTGTCCCTGTCCATGAGTTCATTTTACTTTTTGCTCAGCCCCTCTACCCTCTAACCTCCCTCCCACATTACCTGTAATCTGCTCTCCATCTATGATTCTGTCTCTGTTTTGCTTGTTAGTTCAGTTTGTTTGAGATTCTACATATGAGTGAAATCATACGGCATTTGTCTTTCTCTGACTGGCTTATTTCACTTAGCACAACGTTTTCTGGGTCCATACATACTATTGCAAAGGGTAAAATTTTCCTCTTTTTTCTTAATACCACTGAATTATACATATAAAAATAGTTAAAATGATAATTTTTATGTATATCTTACCAAAATAAATACCATACAAAAAAAGAAAGTGTTAATATTTGTTTTACCTATTTTACAAGGTAATTGCGAAGGGGAAATAATATCAGAATGTTTTGCAGATGTCTTTGGGATTGTCTTTAAAAATCTGGAAAATATTAAAGAAGTATCAAAATAGGCCTTTGAGTAGCTCTTTCTTCTTTGTATATCCCCTTATGTTTTTCACACAAGAAGGAGAAATGGATTTAAATAAACTAAAAGTTAAATTATTTAAAAAGTTTAAACCTAGTAATATTTAGCAATAGCTGCCATAAGTTGTCTTGTACGTGATTGGTATGAAGTGGATTGATCATTAAAATGAAGCTCAGAAATGGATATTATTGAGTTTATCCCTAAATAGCTTTTCAGTTACACCTTTGCTTTATTTAGAAGAATAAAAGTGAACATCTGGACTTCTGGCCAAGATGGCGGTGTAGGTAAACGGGCTTCACCTGCTTGCTCACCTATAGCAAAAATTACAACTAGAGTACAAAACAAATATTACCCAGATTTACTGAAAATCAAGCTGTATGGAAGTCTGACAACCAAAGATTTAAAGAAGCCGCAGTCCTCCAGATGAGTAGGAGGGGCAGAAACGTGAGGAGGCAGAATGGCGTGGAGAGACATGGAGACGTGGAAAGAGCAGTCCGAGACCTACATGTGGTGCTGAAAAATCGGGAGGAATAGATGCTTTGGGAGCGAGGGATCCCAGCCTCAGACCAGACCACCCAATTCAGGGATCCACTGCCAAGAAGATAAGTCCCCACAACTTCTAGCTATAAAAACCAGTGGGTATTGGGGCAGTGGAAGAACCTGTAGGATTCTCAGGAAACTCCTCTTAAAGGGCCTGCAATGGTCTTATGACTTACACAGACCCACCCCCTCTGTGATTCAGCACCAGGGCAGCAGCTAGAAGGGCACCAGTGGCATATGGGGAGAAACTGAAGTGACTGGCAACAAGATGAGTGCGGGGAGACAACTTCTTCCTGGGCAAAACTCCAAAGGCCAGGCAGCAGCATTGTCCCCTCTCTGAGCCCTTCTTCACAGAGTCTACAGTAGTGATACAGGTTACCCTGCCCTGGCGATTACCTAAGGCTCTGCCACATACAACTTACAGGTGTACTTTACTACAATAGGCCACACTGCTAAGACAGGGAATCATAGCAGCTCCACCTAACACATAGAAACAAACACAGGGTGGCTGCCAAATCGAGGAGACAAAGAAATATGGCCCAAAGGAAAGAAGAAAACTCCAGAAAAAGAACAAAATGGAGATAAGCAATGTATGGGATTCAGAGTTCAAAACACTGATTATTAGGATGTTCAAAGAAATCACTGGGTACGGCAGCAACATAAAAAAGACCCAGGTAGAAATGAAGGTTATATTAAGTGAAATAAAGAAAAATCTATAGGGAACCAACAATAGAGGAGATGAAGCTGGGATTCTAATCATTGATTTGTAAGGAAGAACTAAACATTCAACCAGAACTTCCAGAAGAAAAAAGAATTCAAAGAAATGAGGAGAGGCTAAGGAGCCTCTGGGACATCTCCAAAACCACAAACATCAGAATCATGCAGGTGCCAGAAGGAGAAGAAGAGAAAGAATTTGAAAACTTATTTGAAAAAATAATGAATGAAAATTTCCCTAATTTGTCGAAGGAAATAGACATACAAGTCCAGGAAGCAGAGAGAGTCCCAAACAAGCTGTACCCAAAGAGGACCACACCAAGACACATCATAATTAAAATGCCAAAGGTTAAAGATACAGAGACAGTCTTAAAAACAGCAAGAGCAGATAGTTACCTACAGAGGAGTTCCCGTAAGACTGTCAGCTGATGTCTCAAAAGAAACTTTGCAAGCTAAAGGGACTGGCAAGAAGTATTCAAAATAATGAAAAGCAAGGACCTGCAACCTAGATTACACTAACCAACAAAGCTGTCATTTAGAATTGAAGGGCAGATAAAGTGCTTCCCAAACCAGATAGAACTACAGGAGTTCATCATCATCAAGCCCTTATTATATGAAATGTTAAAGGGACTTATATAAGAAAAAGAAGATCAAAACTATGAACATTAAAATGGGAATAAACTCACAACTATCAACAATTGAATCTAAAAAAATAAGCAAGCAAGCAACAAAAACAGAATCATAGACATGCCGATCATTTGGAGGGTTATCAGCTGGGAGGAGGAAGGGGGAGAAAGGGGGAAAAGGTTCAGGGATTAAGAAGTACAAATTGGTAGGTACAAAATAGGGGGATGTTAAGAACAGTAGAGGAAATGGAGTAGCCAGAGAACTTACGTGCATGAGCTCAGTGGGGGATTGCTGGAGGGAATAGGGGTACTGGGCAGGGGACAGGGGCAAAGGGGGGAAAATCAGGACACAACTGTAATAGCATAGTCAATAAAATATATTTTTAAAACTCTAACATCTAAAATCTAAAGACTAACATCTGTTAGCCTTTCATTGCAGCTCATATATATAATTATTTTAATTGTACTAAAAATAGTCTTAAAATTTTTACAGGAAATTTTCTGTTGTCTTAATGAGAATACATTATATGGAAAGAATTTTTAGTATGAGAGAGTTGAGATCATTTCTTAGGGAAAATACATATGCAGTTTTCCTTTTCAGTATGCATCATTAGTTTGCTTAAATTAAGAGTATAAAACATAAGCAGTATAAAGCAAATGTAATGACTTTGCTAAGGAAGCAGCCTGAACAGATCTTCCTCCTTCTTACTCTTCTTTCTAAAATCTCCATCCAGATTTGGAGGCTGATATGTGGAAGAATAATTTGCCTTGATTTGAAAGATACTTTCTGCAGTAGTCTGCTTATTTATAACTTTAGGATATTTGAAAGAAGATTTGGAAGCAGAAAATTTGCAGTAAGTTTTTATATATTTTTCCCTTTGCTATTAGTTATAGAAAAAAAATTTTGTTTTTTATTATATTTAAATAGTTTTATTTTGTTATTATTAACAATTATGTTTAAATTACATGATCCCCTGTCTGAATTGGAACATAGACATTAATGAAAGAAAAATTTTAAATTTAAGCCACTGGCATTATAAAATAAGGATGATGATGATGATAGATAATGTCAGGTATAAGTGGGTAATAACAATTTTAATTAGGATTTTGACTTTAATAAAATTCTAATCACTTATTTTGCTTAATGGTTTGTGTGTTACTTGTTAAAAATAAATTATGCTATAAATACCTTTTCTTCAACATACTTAGAAATTGTGGAAGTTAATGAATTTGACCAATGTAGTTTTACTCTCTCATTTTGTAAAGTCTATTCTAATAAAAACAAACATATATATGTATGTGGGTATGTGTGTGTGTATTCACACACGAGGTCTGTCCAGAAAGTATCCAGCCATCCAGTATGAAAAAATAGAGATATTTATTGAACAAGATACAAGAAACATTGTACATAGGACAATGATGCCTCAGTCCCCTTCAAAGTAGGCACCCTGGGACCTCACACAGTTCTCCCAATCACCATCAACTGCCTCGTTATATTTTCCTCAATCTCCTTGATGGTCTGAAATTCTTCTCTTTCAAAGGTGACTTTAGTTCTGGGAAAAGCCAGAAATCACAGGACATCAAGTCTGGGCAATAAGGGGCCTTAGTCACCTGGGTGACTTGATGTTTTGCTAAAAAACTCCACAGGAGATATGATACAAGAGCGGGTGTGTTGTCGTGATGAACCTGCCAATTGCCAGTTGCCCATAGCTGTGGCCTTCTAAATCACCCAAATAGTTTCTGTGGCAGAATGTTCAAGCTTAACGCAAAATTTGATGCAGGTTCATTGCTCTACTTGCTCAGTCATTTTGAATGTGATGGCAACACAGTGCACATGCTCACTCAACAGTGTCTACCACCCCCACTGACTAGTACAGCGAAGTCATCATTGTTCACACATGCACAGTCCAGTCCACTCCCCCAGGCTGCCAGGCTACATTGATGTTGCACAAACTTTCTTGTTAAATTAACAATGGCAGGACTTTTTTCGGACAGACTTTCATATGTACATGTGTGTATATACACACACACACATTGGTTCTAATTAAATAAATGTTGGTTTATTTTTAGAGACTCCTCTGTATACTATTTTGTTTTATTTTTAGTCCTTTTTGCTGGGCTCCTGGGTTTTGTCAGCCTTGGTCGACTTCATCCTTGTTGAAACTGTGTGGTATTGCTTTGGTATGGCTGCATCCAGGAATTTGCCTTCTGGATTGTAAGTAGCTCTAAAAGATTAGCTTAACATAGAACTAATTAAATCTGATTTAAAGTATTATTGTACATGAAAGTCAGTAAAAGAATATTTTAAACTTTTAGATACAGTAAAATTGATTTTATGTTTAAAATTTTATTGTACACTTACATTTTTATTATGTTCTTGAAACAGAATGTATTTTATATTCGCTCTTCAGCTTTGAAGTCCCATATTTTAGAGAATTTTTAATGAATTTCTTGTTCTGGTTTTGAAGATAGAATTAATTTTATGTGTTTATTTTATAGTGAAATTTTGTCATAGTAATTTTGTGAATTAAATGCAAAAATACAAAGTTTAATTAGAGTATATTAGAAGAAAATGTATTTGTCTGATTTTAGGTTTCTGAAGAATGATGATTGTAAAAATTGTTATAGTTTCTATACTTGCACCAAAGATAAAACGAAGTCAGTATATAGGTTACAACATTTTAACCAACCCGCAATGGCCAACCTAACTCAGAGTGTATGTGCTTTCGCGTTGTGTTGACCTTCTTTAAAACAAAACAGAAATAAAAACACATAGCATGTATTAATTTGTGAAATATCTAGTATCTAGAAGCAGAGTTGTTAACATGTATAAGTGACCTTAAGTATCTCTGAATTAAGTATCGGAGACTGTCTTTGAGAGATACTCTGAAATTAAGATTCCAGATACATAAATTTTGTGTGTACTAATTTCATCTTTATTTTAACTTTGAATGTGTGTTTTTGAGAACTCTTAGACAATTGCATGTGTCTTGATTCAGATTCACTTTGGATCTCTATATTAAAAATATAGTTAGTGATCTAATAGTGTTCACATTCACATTGTTAATATTTACATTGTAGCGGTTCTTCATGCGATTTACTTCATTGTAGTTGGCAAGAGTGTTGACCTTTAGCTGTTTTAATAATGTATGATTCTGAATAATAATTGAATAGAGACAAAGTTCTGTGTCATAATTATCATGCAGTTTTTGTTGAGTTCCATAGGCTGTAATTGTAATGAGACTGACCTGCTACTGTGAAAAATAGTGTAGTCATCAGGAGTGATTTCATGTTGATTCAAGAAAAGAGCAGCATTACTAAATCATTGGTTTTTCTGAAACATTCCTCATCTCCAGGCCAGTTGTTTTTAGTTTTCTATAAGGCCTACCGAGTTACATAGAACAGTATATATGTTACATGTGAGTTTGTAATTTCGGGCATGGGTAGTAACATAAGTTTTAATTGTAGTTTACGTTGTTCCCTTTTTTGATGATCTTTTTTTCCACTGAACATAGAGCTGAATGGCAGTTATTTCTTTATGGAATCCTGTTAACTGGTACATATGTGGAGGATTGATTCAATCTTGAAGCTGGGAATATTTTTATTTATTTTTAAAGCAGGAAGGCATTTACCTATTTGTCTTAGTTCATAGCAAGTTGCAAACTTGAGTAAACTCAAAACGTATAGGATCCCCTTTGAAAGACAATATAGTAATTTACCCATCCCCTGAATGAGAATATATTTCTCTTTCCTTTTCAAATCATGAAACATGAGAGTATGACTTTTTAGAATCTTGAAGCTTTCTCAGACATAGACTTCTTGGAACATAAATCTTTACATCAATAAAGAAACTTTGCATTTTGTAAATATATCTTTTATTTGATGATTAGCAAAGCTTCAATAACCCAGGAGAGGAAAGTACTTTCTCTTTGTCATCATGCTTTAAAATTTGCAGTGTTTTTCACATAACATCTGTTACTTTTTCTGTCATCAATGCCAAATTTATCTGCTCTATCTATAATTTTTCCTATTTAATTCTCTCCCCCTTTTTAAAAAACCTCACCACTTTTAAAACTTCTCTTATTAATCTCACCAATATCCAACTAATTTCTAAAGCCAGTGGCTTATTTTCTGTTGTCTTATTTGACCTTTCAGGAGCACATTAAATACTTTTGACCTTGCATTATTATTTCATGAAATAACCTGCTTCCTTGAGTCCTAACACTGTACTCTCTCTCGGTCCATTTTTTACCCTATTTACTGTCTACAGCTCTTTTCTCAAGCTTATTTCAAGTGCTTTCTCTGGGCCGTCTTGTCCATTTCCGTGACTTTAACTACAGTTAACATCTGTTGTTCCCTAACTTTCTATTTCTAGTCTATATTAATTACTTTACTGATATTTCTAGAGTTATGTTTCCTAATGCGTTCTAAGACTCAAAGAAAAGTCATGTTCAGAAGCTCTCATCCCTTCCAATCTCCACTCTTGCTGTATTCTCCTCCTCTCCTCCTGTATTCATTTTCGTTAATGGCATTTCCATTTACTTATCTCACTTGGAATCTCCCTATTCTCATCATTATAGTAGGGCACCAAGACTTAGTAATTCAAAGTCCTGTATAAATTGTTTGTTTATCCCATCTTCTACTCCTGTCCTCATTTCAGTCTAAACTCTAATCTTTTTTTGCCTAGATTTTTGCAATAATTCTCTAACCAGCTTATCAATCCCCAAACATTCCCATTCATTGTAATCAGAAATTATCTTTCTGAAACACAGATTTGACCATGCTAGTCTTCCTTTTAAAAACCTTTAAATCCTCATTTTCTTCAGAATAAAAATTAAACTATTCAAAGATGATACTCAGGCAGTGTAGAATAGTGGGAATGGCATAGGCTGTGCCATCCGATGGATCAGATTTGAGATTCCAGTTCTGCTACATATTACTTATATATGATCTTGAGCAAGTCACTTCTCTCAAGCTCCATTTCCTGAGCTCAATTTGTAGATGACCCTCAGATGTTAACTGAGGATCATAGTCTGTACTTCACAGGGCAGTGGAGAGAATTAAATAAGCTCACTTATGCAAACATCCTAGCAGTAGCATACCCCTATATTTTGGTTTTGTTCTTTCCCTTCAAAGCCCTCATAATCTGACCCCAGTCCAGTGTTCTGCCACTCCCTCAACAGTCATTGAGCTTTCATTACATGCTATGTATTTGTATTCTTATGCTTACTTTATTTTCTTTCCGTACCCGTCATCCCTTGGTAATATTAATTGTCCTTTTACGTGTATTCCAACAATTAAGGCCCTATTAGCATTTATTAGATTGCATTTTCATTATCATTGTCTGGGCCTTCTCTGCCACCCTACTATCTCTTTAAGAACTAGTTTGACTTTATGTACTCATTGCCTTGCTTTCGGTCATATGAAAGGGATGGCCTTGATTACAGTGTAGGCCCATAATGACTGTATGGTAAGGTCTTTGAACCATAAACCTGTTCATCTCTGTTTGTAGTGCTTTGCATTTAAATTATACCTGGCTTCTGATAGATTCTCATGACTGTCACTTGAAATTTAGAAAAAGTAACCATTAGGTTTTGACAGTAAAGATAGCTCCATTATTAAAAGCCATATATATATATGGCTTATTTATATATATATATATAAAATCTTCCAGGAACTCATACCTATCACATTATGTCCTTATATACCTATTATTTTTTAATTGTTACATATGAATGTTCCATTGTTTCCCAGAATTAAACCCCTCTAGAGAAGTGGAATTTTGAATTTTTACATACCATGTTTAATTATTTTTTGCTGAACAAAATTATTTTTTAATGAACTGTTTTAGATTATAATTTTATTGTGAGTACCATGACATATACTTTCACTTTGTTTACTTTATGTTCGCAAAGTCTTTTATTGTATTTTGTGCTCTCAAATTAATCTCTTATCAAAAAAAGCCATTGCTGAGAACTTGACACTTAATAAATTATATGTGAGCATATTAATCCATGTAGATTAGGAGTAGTCTATGATTGTGTATACATACTGTAACCCTACATATACAGTAGTTATTTCCATTGTTTTTATACATAATTATTTCTTTAAAGATATTTATTAAAGTATCTTGCTTACTTGACTTTAAACTAAAAACTTCAAGTAGTTTTCTCTTTGTTGAGAAACTATGTTTCGGTACCACCTTGGTTGGCTCCTTTATCTTATGTAGCTATGGGAATGTTTACATTTTGTAAGTTTGATTACTTTTATTATTAAAATATTGGTAATTGACATGAAAAGGTAACTAAATTTGGTTTTTAATCCTGGTTCTTTAACTGAGCAAGTCACTTAACCTCTTTGGACCTTAGTTTCTTTATATTTAAAACAGCAAATCATCGATGGGATCTTCTAGTACTAAAATGCTGTTTTATGATTAGGCTCCTATATATATATATTTTTAAAGATTATGAATCTACCCATCTTAATTATAGACATCAATTTATAGCCAATGCATTGATTTAATTCTAAGTCCCATTGGGAGGTGATCGTGTTAAGAGTAATAAAAGTAATTTAGCCAAGAGGAAGTTACAGTTTGCTCATTTGTGTGCTTTTGTAATATTTAGAATACAGGCTTTATAGGTTATAGTTCACTTCTTTTTCTTTTTAAATGAAGTTACTTAGGGGAAATTAAATGGCAAGGTCCCTGACTAGTATACTGTGACACATGACCTGGAAGGAAAAAAATAAGTCGCATTTGTAATGTGATGTTTAATCACATAAGAAAAGCATACTTTTTATATTGGATAACGATATTTCACCATATAGCAGAAACCTCATGTCATAGGAGAGAACTTGGATTTGGGGGCAGAAATAGGATCTCAGGTTAGGTTTCCCCCTTTGGTCTTAAGTAGGGTCTGGTGCTTGTAGGCTCGCAGTAAGTGTTTAGTGAATGACTATAGCCTGTTTCCAAAAGAAAATTAATTCAGAGTAGGGGCGGGCTGATGGCCATGGTCTCTGCTGGCTCCCCCAAGTGCTTGCTCCTACTAATTTTGCTCTGCAGTAAATAACAATGATGAGTTGAACGTAGTTGTTTTTGTAAGGATCCTGGAAGTTTGGCTTAGAACACAAAATGTTGAGTTGTCCACCAATCCTGAGTACACATTAAGCCAAAGGGAGCTGCATTGAGATGGAAAATACTTTCATCAAACTATTTTGAACAGTAGCTCGATTTTTTTTGCCTATTGACTTGATTGACATCATGATTCACTTGTACATAGAATTAAATCCGAAAAGCTAAGTCAACTATATATTTAGATAAGGATTGGATATGAAACACAAATGGCATGTTTGCTCCTAATACCTCATAAAAATGTTCTATACAAGTTTTAAACATAAAAATAATGAATTTATTAGAATACTTCAGAATATTTCATTATGTTGCCACAATAAAATTCCACAAAAGAGTTTTTAAAGTTTTGGGGTTTTTTTCCCAGAAGAAAAGGGACTTGCTAATATACAAAATATCCACTGACTCTAGGGTAATTCGTAAAGTAAATTTAAGGAGATTGAAGACAAAAAATTTATTTATAACATTTCACTGTTTATGTTGCTTAGTGACCGTAAACTACCTGATCGGAAGCTTTTTCTGCGCATGCTTCGAAGGTAGTTGCGGTATAGCATGACACTAATGACTCGAGCCTGAAATTGTTTGGAGACAATGTAGTACAGAATCACATCCAGACAGGTACTGAGGTTCATGAGGAAGGTGGTAAAGGCTCCCCAGGGATTGTAACTGTTCTCATCCCCATCCAACATCAGGACAGCAAAGCAAATGTGGAAGGGCACGAAGCAGATGAGCACCTGCACCATGAGCGTGATGATGATCCTTATAGACTTCTCCTTGACTCTTGGCTTCAGCTTCGATGTTCTGCCATGAAGGAGACTATGAATAATGACCAGATAGCACCCAATCATGATGAACAGAGGAATCAAGAAAAAAAATGTCAGTCGAGTGAAGTTCAATATGTTAATAGCTTTTAAGTGGATGATGTCAGAAATCTTCAGGCAGGTGGCAGGGGTGGAGGCTTTATCTGGGTCTTCAAAAAGCAGTAGGAGTGGGATGGTGGTTGTCAGGGTCATTATCCAGACTCCCACACAAGCTAGCACAGCTTTGCATGTTTTTTTAAGTTCTTTGGCATATTTCGGTTGCACAATAGCCATGTATCTGTCAGCACTAATAAACGCAAGAAGCCAGAGGGCAATGCTTGGATAAAATATTGTGAGTGCCCCGAGAATCTGGCAGAAGTACTCTCCAAATGGCCATTCACCTTTGGCATAATAAAACATTTTAAAGGGTAAGCTCATTATAAATATTAGGTCCAGTAATGCCACATTCATCATATAGATGGTTACAGTGGTTCTCTTTTTGGTGGTACAACTGAAAACCCATAAGGCAGTGACGTTAACAAATAATCCAATTATGAAGATACAACCATAGAAGACAAGAGCTGCAATTTTGTACTCATCCGGGTATGCGCTGTTAGAAGAGCCAGGCTGAGCTTGATTGTGAGATGCGGTCATCTTACAGTCTGTTGGTGGGCATGACACTTGAGAACTGTAAAATAGTTATGATTAGGAGAAATAAAACTCTTTGCTGAAAATAAATGTTTAGCATTCTCATACTTGTTCTCATTCTCATGTTTTGCAGTGGATTTTAATTTTGAGAGTATCTTATATTGTAGAGTCCATATATGTGTCTTAGTATTTATTAATAAATGTTTCCTAGGTATTATTACTAATCTGTGCTAATCTATTAAAGTGGTATGGTGTGTCATAATGCATTGACAGATTTATTCGTTTTCTCTCTCCCTGCTCACCTTTTTTCTCTCCCAAAGAATGACTTTTATGATTTGTTTCCTACAGTGTGAGATTGGGTAGCTATTATTCCTACAATAAGCATTCTTTGATTAGGACTAATTAGGGAAAGGCCATCCTGAATTTTGAATCTTGCAGTATAGTTTGCCACTTTTTATCATCTTCATTCTGTTTAAATATTTTGTAACCCAGGTTAATAATATCAAATAATGAATTTTTACTCGTTAAATACAATTTTAATGTATAAGATCTGTATTAGAAAACTTACGAAAGAACCATATAAGTGGTTAATTACTGAATAGTCACAGTAATTCTCATTTGAGATCAGGAACTTTCAGTTTTCACTGGTATATCCCCATTGCCTATTGAGCAAATTTTAAGTATTCAAAAAGTAAATGTTTACTGAATGATAGATGAGTGAAGGAACGAAACTTTGGTGAGGTGACCCTCAGAAACTACTCTCTAGTTTGTTGATGAAGACTCGCTTAGTTGGCCATTCAACCTTTTTTTTTAAAGGTAGTAAATACTTTTTCACAGTATTATGTTCTCTCTAAATTATCATAGGTCTAAAAACATCAATGGCTTGTGCCATGGTCTACAGATTAAGAAAGTAACCAGAGGGGAGGGAGATGAGGGATAATGGGGGAAAATAGGGGAAGGGTCATCAAGGAACATGTATAAAGGACACATGGACAAAGCCGAAGGGGGGAAGGATTGAGGGTGGGAGGCAGGAATGGGTGGGGCGGGAAAAATGGAGACAACTGTCCTTGAACAACAATTAAAAAAAAGAACACCAATTTTAGAACAACAGATGATTTGAATTCTAATGCACAGTTGAGAGTGTCTAAAGCTGAGTATTCCAGGTGGCGTTTACCAGTGTCTTAGAAGCAGATTTCACTGCTGCAGTGGTGCACAGAAAGTAACACCTTGAAAGTAAGATATTGTTAGTGTAGTAATTTTCATGTCCTCACTTTACCTAGATACAGAAGCTTAAGTATTATTTCTCAAATTAAATTTTAAAAAGTATCAAACGTAAGTAGTTGGTAATAAGTCACTCAGTAACTTTATGTGTATGCAAAAACTAATTACCATTTCCAAAAAAAAGATCGTTTCTAATGTAAAGGACTTTAGTGATTATATATATCATTGATCCCCCTCAGTGTGAAACTTCCATCACCCATGATGCAGTGCTAACCCCAGTGATTGTAAAAATAGAGTCACTACAAAGAGATGGAACCTTGTGGCATACCCTTGAGGTATGGAGGTGTAAGAAGAGTTTCCTTCAAAAATGTCACTTTGCAGAGTGGGCTGTCTCTAATTCAGCCCTGTAGGGCTGGTTAGCAGTCTGGTCAGTGGCATCGCGGGCTGTTGATAAATTAAAAATAATTTGAGCAATTGCTGTGGACAAACACAAGATATTGAGTTTGTTTTTCCTTTCCTTCTCACTTTCTCTTCTTTCCAACTTCTTTCCTTTCTGATTACAGCTAGTTTGCCAAATATTTAGGTTAAATGTGATTTTGGGATAGATTCTATATATTTGAAAGCCTGCATTAATTAAAATTTCCAAATATTGGTGTGACTGGAATATTTCTATCAAGTGAGAAAAGTACTGCAAAGAAAAAGTAAATCTTCAGTATCATACAAAGGAGAATAATTTTGGAGGCTTGACTCTTTATTTTTAACTTACAGTGAATTTTTAAATAGTAGCAGTTGTAATGTAAATGAAAATTTGTATCCTTTTTTTTCTCTTTTAATACTGCATCAGGACTCCCTTCACTCACCCTTACCCCCAAATTATGTCACATAAATTCTGTACTTACAAACCATTTCTGAGTAAATATTTCCCCCCCTCTTTACTGCATATAGGTCACCAATACTTGTATTCATTTGCTTAAGTTTGAAAAAAGTATGCAGATGAATGTTTTAAAGGCTTTGTCAGTATAGGTTGTGTTCTACACAGAGAGAGAAATTTTTTGGATAAATATTGAAGACCGATCGGCTTTCTACTCAGCATTTTAAAAGCTTTTGATTCTATTACTACCTATAGTCTTTTTTCTTAAAAACCTTTAAGTACATTTTGTGAAATAATGTAATTGAAACCAAGTGATGACTCTTAAGTATGCTTATAATTTATCATATCAACATTTTCCTGAAGCTCAAAAAATTACATTTACCAGTAATGTAAAACAATATTGAAAATAAACGAAAAAATCATATTTATAATGCAGTAAGGCAACAGCATAACTCATTTCAAGGTTCTTCACCAACATCACTTCAGTAATGTATTATTAAAATAAAAGCAGTGCTTTTTATTTATTTTATTTTAGAACAATAGAGCAATGCTTTTGAAATTTAGTAAGTACAACATTACTTCTGATAATCTATGATGAAGTTAATTAAATGTGACTTACCTCCTGTCCATCAAAAGGCTGTATTAGAAAGGAACATTTTTCCGTATATCCAGTTCTGTAAAAGGCATCTTTGAGTTTCTTCTCTTTCTAGAAATGGTATATGTAAGAAATTGTATATTTGTTTCTTTTAGGCTCTCCTGTTGCTTTAAAACACTGTTTCAGATATAATTCTTAGTATAGGAGTTGGTACTAGTTGCCGCTTTGTCTCTTTCAGGAAGTACTCTCTGAAGGCTTTTTCAACTTCTAACTGGATGTGGTTTTTCTCTTTCACAAATGATTTGTTTATGAAGTTACGCTCAGCATAAGCTTCCGTTGAAATGATGCCATGTATTTAAGAGAATCATACAGAAAAGGGAAAATGTCTTCAATTTTTACTTTGATGCTTCAAGTCTGCATTATCTATTGAAAGAGTATGAGATTTGATGTTGACTAGAATGAGATTCATAGTATAGCTTCTTTATTCTTTAAGCTATGTGATTTTTTTCTAGTTACCTGCTTACTCTGAGGCTTTGTTCCTACTTTGTTTCTGTACTGTTAAAATAGAGATAATACCCATTTGATAGGATTATGAGGACTTGAAACCAGAAACATCCCAAGAGTTTAACATAATACCTAGCATTTAGGTACTCCTAAACAAAGTTAACCCTTTACTACAAAGTTCCTAAAATCATAGAATATCTATTTTTTAGTATTAAAACATATGTAAATGGTTAAAGTTGGAATCCTCAGTTATTTGCTTCTGCTTTGTATATACATGTATACTTTAGTTTGCTTTATTTTTTAAGTTCCCAGTGCTTTATATCCCTTTTCTGTCATGTAAAAGCCTAGAAATAACTCCTTTTGCACAAACATCCCTGCAAATTGCTAAGAAAGGAGTCTGGCAGTCTTTAGTGGAAATTTTTCTTATTAGGAGTGCTTTAAGTTAAGAAGGGAAATGAAACCAACAGACAGAAAGGGAACTGAGCAACCCAATCATCGCCTGCCTTGTTATGTTACTTTTTTTTTACTTTCTCTTTTGTTAAAAAAAAAAATCATCCCATTTGCTTGTCCTGAAATTTTAATTATCTTTATATTTGGTTATGCATGACTTATCACATTTTAAAAGATACATGAACTGAAACGAACTGTTTTTTTAATCTAAGACAGTTTGAAAGTCCATGGGGTGTTTTTCGCTCAGACAAAACCATAGTCAGTCTTTGATTTAAAAGTTATTGAAGTCCTTGCCTTTGGTGACTAAGTACTTTTGGCTGTGGTAGCCTGCCGGAACAGCGGGCTCTGGAAGTATTGGCAACAACCAGAGCAGCTGCTGCTTGTGTGTGGCTGAGGGTTCGAGGCCCGTGGAAGGCCATGGCTGGCTGAAGGACACAGACCACAGGCCCAGCTTCTTCCGGTGCTGAACTCCCATTTCGGCCCTAGCTGCTGTAGTAACTTCTCATTAGGAGGTGATTACATTGATTTATTCACTAGACAGAATTTATTCATTGCCAAATTACATTAATCAATTTTTTTTATACATGGAGTTATATTTCATATGCAGCATAGGGGAGTTTGATATTTCAGCTGGTGACAGGAACCTCTTATCTCTTTAGTCTTTTCATTGCCTTAATTTCATATATCCTGTGACAACTTTTCTGAAATTAAGCATTGGTTAGTATCGCCTGTGCTGCCAATACCAAGAGATAGTGATGGGGCAATATCTTGAGTCCTTTATCAGACAACAAGACTCTGTTTTCTGACTTCCCAGTCTCTCAGAGAAAGGCAACAAGGGGCAAGTTAGGAAATCCGAATGGGAACAGCTTGAGGCTGGCTCAGCTGGCACCCGCTTCCCACCTTCTGCGTTTGCTCTCCTTTGCCTTTCCCACGCTGTTCCAGCTGGCAGCGCTCCTTACCACTGCGCTGCCAGCTCTTGGCTTTCATCCAGCTGCTGCTCATCCTTAAGGTTTTAGTTTAAACAATGCCTTTTCCAGGAAGCTTCCTCTGACCTCTGCAGTCGGGTTGGTTATTCCCCCCGTAAGGTTCCTTAATAGTTGGTACTTACCCTCATAGTGGCATGTGTTTGATTTATTTGCCTTTTATTCTGCAGTAAATTGAGTTTCTTGAGGGTTGACATGCATTGTATATGTACATATACATATATAACAGATTTTTAATAAATATTGCTTGATCGTGACTGGAGAAGTAGGTGAAGAAGTGGAGGGTTGAGGAGACATGGACGAATTACTGAGCCAGGTGTCAGCATCAGGGACACTTCGACCAGCTTACGTGAGGGACCTGTCAGTCATAAATCAGATGTGGAGACTTGGGTGGGGGGCTCAGGGGCAGGGACCCTTTTCTCCATAACATCACTCTCTGTGTTCCTGGCTCTTCACAATAATATTTTGTTGAAAAAGAATTACAATGAAAAAAACCTTCCCCAAGCTGTTTGACAGCAAATAAACAGTGGATCAAGAATTAAACGCCTGTAGTGTCTAGTTTGCTTCTTTAATACTTGAACCTAGTGAATTTTTATTCAAACAGAAGAACTTAGCTTGTTCAGAGACCATCATGCAACTTTAATTTCCTAACTTATTTTGGAATATGAGTGAAAGGGAAAATTTTCACCTTGCAAAAAAGGACTCAAATGCTTCCAAGGTCTACAGAGTTCCCTTCACGCTATGAAATAATCTGTGTTAGCTCTATTTTGAATTTTGGTTTAGATGTTTAAAAGCCCTAAGGGACTTTTCATTTTAGTACTTGAGCCCAGTTTGAGTGAATATAAAAATATAGTTTAGTTAAAGCAGTTTTATAATTTTTAGAAAGGATGTAGTTAATAGATTTGCACAGTAAACCCCCATTCTGAAACATGTTCCTATGTTAGATATTTATCTGTGCCAGAGATTAAACTGTATTTCCCATTCTTAACATATTTCTCTCTACCACAGCAAGTGAAAGGGGGGCATATCCCACCTGCTCACGGGAGTGCTGTGAGGAGGGGCCGCTGTAGTTACTGGTTTTGTTTCCCAGCATATGTGCGTAGCCAGCAGAGCACAAGCTCAGGGTGCTTGGTAGACAACTAGTCCCCAGAAAGAAGAGGGGATGAGGGAAGTGAGGAGCGCTCCAAACTAGGGTGAGATTCTTATAATTCTGCCCTTAAGATTTCCTACTTTGATGTTACAGAATCTTGCCCTGGAACCCTCTCTTTTTCAAACTTGTCTCTAAGTTTGACTGCTTATTTTTTTCTTTAAAGGGAGGAGATGTGTTGAATAGTGGTTTCTACATAAAGAAAACTGAGATACACTTTGTCTAAATCTGTTTTCTCTAAAAAAGTCTCAACAATTTATAACTATAATCTTATAACCAAGTTAGTATGAACCTCCTGTACACCTGACTGCCTAAGTTGTATTATAAATATAGCAGTTCCCCAATTTTTTCCCTTGGCAATTTTAAATTTTTACAGCTGTATAGACAATCAGGCTGTTATTTACCTTACAGCAAACGAGTTGAACTCAGACAACCAAAGTGATAGATAATTTTAGTTAATCTAGATCTAAATCAGCAATGAAAGAGTTTCCTAAAGATATTAAAGAGTCTCTCACTTGCAGGATCTAGGAGAAGGCTTCTAGAGGACAGTGAAATCAGTCCTGGACTCACTGAAATCCTGTAGGACCCCAAGCCAAGGATTTACACTGAGACATTTCACTACCTGACTGGAGATCCAGAGTTGACTGGAGGGAGAGCTGACTGAGTAGAACTCTCTGATGATTGTGATGTACATGGTCACCTCCTGTGGATTCCGGTCACACAGTTAAAAGTGTTACTGTCCTGTCTCAAAAGGATATACCGTGTGTGTGTGTGTGTGTGTGTGTGTGTGTGTGTGTGTACAGAGAGAGAGAGAGAGAGACAGAGAGAGGGAGAGATGAGTGTCTAGGGGAAAATAACTAGTAATGTGAGAAAGTAGTTTAGGAGAAAAAAGTGTTCTGGAGAGTCAGGATTGGTAAAGAAACAAGAGATGTGTTATTGACTTACTTAAATCCAAACCTTTATACTAGTGTGATTGAGGATTTTAGAATACAGGCATCTATAAACTAAAAAGTAACTACATATCTATAGAGTTGAAGGTTGTTGGTTTAAAGAGTTACTTAGGATTTTTTTTTACAATATTGTCTCTGCCGTTACTCTTATCTGTATTTATCAGAGGTAATTAGAGGTGAATAATCATCAGCCAGAGGTCTAAATGCTTTCAGTGTGTCACTGACTTTAATCTTCATGCCAACTGCAAAGTATGTTGAGAACAGAATAGTAGTATGGATGGTGTGATTCAGAGATACTTACTCATGATTCTCAGATTCCGTTATTGTGTTGTGCTCTTTCTGTATTATGGTATTATACTTTGTTTTAGTACTATTTGTTGAAGTTGATTGTACTTAATAGAGAATAGTTTATTTTTATTGTATTTTTTCCATTAATGTTTATCCCACTTATAACCTCTTCCACCTCCAACCACCCCCCTCCCGCCTGCATGAGGTATTGCAGATGATATGGTATTTGTTCTCCATGTCCATGAGTTCTTTATCTTTTTGCTCGATCCCTTCACACCCCCCATACCCCCCACCAGAGCTGTCAGCCTGCTCTCTATGCAGGAGTCTGTCTCTATTTAGCTTGTTAGTTCATTTTGTTCATTAGATTCCACATATGAGTGAAATGATATGGTATTTGTCTTTCTCTGACTGGCTTATTTCACTTAGCATAATGTTCTCCAGGTCCATCCATGCTGTTACAAAGGGTAAACAAAAAAATATTTTTTACGATCGAGCAATATTCCACTGTGTAAGTGTCCCATGGTTGTTTTATCCACTCATCTACTGATGGATGCTTGGGCTGCTTCCATATTTTGACAATTGTAAATAATGCTGCAGTGACCATAGGGGTGCTTATGTTCTTCTGAATTAGTGTTTTGGGTCCCTTCGGATATATTCCCAGAAATGGAATTGCTGGGTGAAAGGGCAGATCCATTTTAAATTTTTTAGATATCTCCATACTGCTTTCCATAGTAACACCAATCTGCATTCCCACCAACAGTGAAAAGGATTTCCCTTTTTCCACATCCTCGCCAGCACTTGTTGATGTACTGATGATAGCCATTCTGACAGATGTAAGGTGATATTTCATTGTGGTCTTTAATGTGCATTTCTCTGTTGATTAGTGACGTTAAGCATTTTTCTATATGTCCTTTGGCCCTCTGTATGTCCTCTTTGGAGAAGTGTCTGTTCAGGTCCTTTGCCCATTTTTTAAATTGGATTGTTTTTTGTTTTTTTTCTTTCTTTTTTTCCTTTCTTTTGGGGGCGGTGGTATTGTGTTTAACTGCCTATATTTTCTTCTAGGATTTTTATGCGTTCGGTCTAACACTTAAGTCTTTAATCCATTTTGAATTTTCTTTTGTGTGTGTTGTAAGAGGGTGGTCTAGCTTCATTTTTCTGCACATATGTGTCCAATTTTCCTAACCATTTATTGAATAAACTATCTTTAGCCCATTATGTACTTGCTGCCTCTGTCAAATATTAATTGACTATAAAGGCGTGTGTTTATTTCTGGGATTGCTACTTTATTCCATTGATATGTGTCTGTTTTTATGCCAGTACCATGC
This sequence comes from Mormoops blainvillei, assembly GCA_004026545.1. Classification (NCBI taxonomy): domain Eukaryota; kingdom Metazoa; phylum Chordata; class Mammalia; order Chiroptera; family Mormoopidae; genus Mormoops; species Mormoops blainvillei. Next base: position 108,036 of record PVJD01000206.1, on the reverse strand, counting down.
TGTTTTGATTACTGTGGCCTGATAGTATAGTTTGATATTAGGTAGCGTGATTCTTCCAATTTTGTTTTTCTTTCTTAAGATTGCTGTTGCTATTTGGGGTCTTTTGTGGTTCCATATAAATTTTGGAATATTAGTTCTAGTTATGTAAAATGCATCTTTGCATTTGATAGGAACTGTGTTGAATCTATAGATTGCTTTGTGTAGTATGGGCACGGTATATGAACATGAACACAGCATATGCTTCCAGTTATTTGTATCTTCTTCAGTTTCTTTCTTCAGTGTCTTATAATTATCCATGTACAGGTCTTTTACATTCTTGGTTAAATTTATTCCTATGCATTTAATTCTTTTTAAAAAATATGTTTTATTTATTATGCTATTATGGTTGTCCCATTTTTTTCTCCCCTTTATCCCCCGGCACCCTTCCCCGCTCCAGCATTACGTCCCCATTAGTTCATGTCCATGGGTCATGCATATAAGTTCTTTGGCTTCTCCATTTACTGTACTGTTCTTAACCTCCCCCTGTCTATTTTGTACCTACCAATTATGTTTCTTATTCCCTGTACTTTTTCCCCCCATTACATCCCTCCCTCGCCCTGCTGATAAACTTCCATGTGATCTCCATTCGTGATTCTGTTCCCGTTCTAGTTGTTCGCTTAGTTTGTTTTTGTTCTTTAGGTTCTGTTGTTGCGAGTTGTAAATTTATTGTCACTTTACTATTCATAGTTTTAATCTTCATCTTTTTCTTAGATAAGTCCCTTTAACATTTAATATTATAAGAGCTTGGTGATGATGAACTCCTTTAACTTTACCTTATCTGGGAAGCACTTTATCAGCCCTTCCATTCTAAATGATAGTTTTGCTGGATGAAAACCTTTGCTGGATAGAGTAATCTTGGACATAGGTCCTTGCCTTTCATGACTTTGAATACTTCTTTCCAGTGCCTTCTTGCCTGTAAAGTTTCTTTTGAGAAGTCAGCTGATAGTCTTATGGGAACTCCTTTGTGGGGAACTCTGTCCCTTTCTCTTGCTGCTTTTAAGATTCTTTCTTTATCTTTAACCTTGGGTAATTTAATTATGTGTCTTGGTGTGTTTGTCCTTGGGTCCAACTTCTTTGTGACTCTCTAAACTTCGTACACTCGTATATCTAGTTCCTTCACCAGATTAGGGAAGTTTTCCTTCATAATTTTTTCAAATAAGTTTTAAATTTCTTGCTCTTCCTCTTCTCCCTCTGGCAGCCCTGTGATCCAAATGTTGAAAGGGTTAAAGTTGTCCCAGCAGTTCTTAAGCCTCTCCTCATTTTTTTGAATTCTTGTTCCTTCATTCTGTTCCAGATGAATGTTTATTTCTTCCTTCTGTTCCAAATCGTTGATCTGAGTCCCAGTTTCCTGCCTTTCACTGTTGGTTCCCTGTATATTTTCCTTTATCTCACTTTTTATAGCCTTCATTTCTTCCTTTATTTTGCCTCTGTAATCAGTCATTTCTGTGAATATCCTGATTACCAGTGTTTTTATCTCTGCATCTGTTAAGCTGGCTATGTACTCCTCCTTAGTCCTTTTTTGGAGTCTTGATCTGTTCTTTCATTTGGGCCATATTTCTTTGCCTTGGCCCACTTATGTTGTATATATAGTAAGGGCAGAGCCTTAGGTATTTGCCAGGGTGGGGCAACCTACTTCACTGTGTTGTGGCACTGTATGTGGGGAAGGGATCAGAGAGGGAGCATTGGCATTTGCTTGGCACTCGCCCCTCTTTGAGTCACTTCCCCCTCTATTCTCAAGCAAATTGCGCCCTTCTAGTGCTAATTCCCAGTTGGTTGAGTTCGTGTATGGTCTATAACTCTGTGGTTCCCTCCAGTGGACCTCACTTGAGACTGAGAGTTTCTCCCACCACCATAACCCCCACAGGTTTTTACAGCGAGAGGTTTTGAGGCTGTTTCCCCGTGCTGGAACCATGGGTTACATGGTCTGTCTCGCTCCCCAGTGGTTCCTCCTGGTTTGTCCAGAAGCAAATGTGGGACCACCCCATCTGCCAGCCGCTGCCTCGCCTGCCTGGTCCACCGGCTGCTGCCTTGCTGCGTGTCCTCTCTGCCACAGCTCCCCATCTCCACCCCTCCTACCAGTGGATGAATGTTTCTTCTTTACCTCCTTAGTTGTCGGACTTCCATACAGTTTGATTTTCTGGCAGTTCTGGTGGTTTTTTGTTTTTGAATTTGTTGTTGTCCTTCTTTTGGTTGTGCAAGGAAGCAAAGCATATCTACCTGTGCCTCCATCTTGGCCAGAGGTGTTTTCCTAGGTATTTAATTATTTTTGAAGCAATTATAAATGGGGTTTTCTAAATTTCCCTTTCTGATAGTTCATTATTGGCATATAAAAATACAGCTGATTTCTGGATATTAATTTGTATCCTACTACTTTACTGAATTCAGTGATCAGTTATAGTAGTTTTTTGGTACAGTGTTAAGGTTCTCTATGTACAGTGCCATATCATCTGCAGATACAGTTTTACTTCTTCCTTTCCAATTTGGATGCCTTTTATTTCTTCTTCTTGTCAGATTGTTGTGGCCGGGACTTCCAGCACTATGTTGAACAAGAGAGCTGGAAGCAGGCATCCCTACCTTGTTTAAATAGATTCTTGATCTCTTGCTCACTGTCTTCTGGTATCCCTACAACATGGATGCTATGCTTCGTGCTGTCACAAAGTTACCTTAAACTGTGTTCATTTTATTTCTTTTTTTTTAAAGATTTTATTTATTTATTTTTAGAGAGAGGTGAACGGAGGGAGGAGAAGGAGAGAAACTACAATGTGTGGTTGCTTCTCACGCGCCCCCTACTGGGGACTTGGGTTGTAGCCCTGGCATGTGCCCTGACTGGGAATTGAACCAGCGACCTTTTGGTTCACAGGTTGGCACTCAATCCACTGAACCACACCAGCCAGGGCTTATTTTATTTTATTTTTTGTTTTGTTTTGCTACTCTGCATGGGTGTGTTTTTTCTACCTTGTCTTCCAAATTGCTGATTCGGTCCTCTACTTCATCTGACCTTATGTTTATTCCTTCAAGGGTATTATGTATTTCAGATGTTGTATTGTTTATTTCTGACTGGTTCATTTTTTATGGTTTCTATGTCTTTTTTCACGCTATTGAGCTTCTTTATAATCATTACTTCTAACCCTATATCTGATAAATTGCTTGCCTCCATTTCACTTAACTCCTCTTCTGGAGAATTCCCTTGTTCTTTCATATGTGGCCTGTTTCTTTATCTTCCCATGTTGGCTGCCTCTTTGTTTTTTGTTTCTATGTATTACAGTAGATCAGCGAACTCTGGTTCAGCCTTATGTCACACGCTGCCTATGGCTGACCCTGGTCAACCTGTTCGGAGCGCTCAGTGACCTACAGCTTGTGGCTTTGTGTGCTGGGTCTGGGCATGTGCAGAAAGAACCAGGCTGTACACTAAAGCTGGCTTTTACCAGCACTGGGCCTGAGAGAGGGTTAGCTAAAGTCTCAAGCTTCCAGATACCTATCTGCCTCCACCTGCAGGCTATCAAGCTTGATCACTGAAAGAGCTCCCAGCTGTATTACTCTGCAACCTGGCTTAAGCTCCCCAGGGTTGGGCAAGAGGGATTCATGCGTGTGGGGCTATTGCTTCCCCCAGGCTGATGCTGCATGGAGCAGAGTGCTCTGCCTGAGAAGGATTGCTTCTGCAGTATGGGGGATGACTTAGCACAAAGATTCCAGTGGCTGACCCTTCAGTTCTCTCCCCGGAGCCACCAAGCCCAGACTCTCCTCATGTGGCTCTCATCCAGGGTAAGTGGCAGCAAATGAACTTCTGTGCAGTGGCTGCTTAAGATGTTGTTTGAGTCTTTAGCTGTCTCTCTCTGGTGGACAGAAACCCCACTGCTTTTCACAGCTGGATGTTAGATAGGCACCTTTCCTGGTTCTGTTGCTCCAGGCTGGGGCATTGGCTTGGGGTTTAGACCCCACACTTCTCAGCGGGAACCCCCACCACAGCCACTGAAATATCCTTCCAGAACTTTAGTGGCCTGTGGGAGCCCAGCCAGCCCTCTCACACTTTCTACCAATCTTGACGTGTTGTTTCTTCCATAAATCCTTGGTAATAAGGCTTCTCTCCAGCTAGTCTTCTGTTGATGTGACTGCCCATTAACACTGGTGCTTGTGGATGCCATAGGTAGTATTATAGTGCAACAAACATGGCTCCAGTGGACCTCATAAACATCATGAAGGGACAAATATGCAGACCTGCATATGAGAAACAGTTGAGAGAACAGGGAGTGTTTATCCTGGAGAGGAAAAGATGGGACAGAACGGTCTTGAACTATTAAAGCAGCTGCTCCATAAAAGAGGAGTTAAAAATGGGGGGTAGGGTGTGGCCAAGGATGGATTAGACTACAGAGAGATGCTGCAGGAGGTTATTGGGCTTGGTTAGGAATAACTCCGCGACACTCACTGTCTCGAGGCAAAATGATTCCCGGGGGAAGTGCTGACTGGCTGGGAAAGCACTGGGCAGGGATGTTGTCTAGGAAATCGACACATTGGGTAGAAGCAGGAATGGAATCCTGATAAAAGTCCTTAAACTCCTGAGCATCTGATTCTGTGCTCGTTTTTCACTCTGGGATTCATTTTCAGGCTTAGAAAACTAGAGAAATTAATGAGTCCAGTAGATATTCTCAGGAAGTTTTGTATAGCTCAGTTCCAGTACAGCAGAACTTACTCTCCTGTTCTTTAAAATAACAAGGACATAAGTGTCCATCGATGGATGAATTGGCAAATGTGATTTTATATATATATATAATATATATATTTTATATATATATAAAATATTCAATGGAATGTTTATTTAGCCATAAAAAAGAAGTAAATCTTGCCATTTGCAACATGTATGGATGGACCTTAAGAGCATTATGCTAAGTAAAATAAACTATACAGAGAAAGATAGATGCTGTGTGATCTCACTTATATATGAAATCTTAAAAAACAGCTATAAAATCGAGCTGGTAGATTCAGAGAACAAATTGGTGGTGGTCAGAGGTGGGAAGGTGGGCAATATAGGTGAAGGGGGTCAAAAGATACAAACTTCCAGTTATAAAAATAAAAATAAATAATTCCTGGGGTGTAATGTGTAGCATAGTGACTATAGTTAATAATACCGTATTGCATATTTGAAAGATACTGGAAGAATAAATCTTAAAAGATCTCATCATTAAAAAATTGTTTTTTTCTAAATATGTCTGGTGATGGTTGTTAACAAGACTGACTGTGGTGATCATTTTGCAGTATATACAGATATTGAATCATGTTGCACACCTGAAAGTAATACAATGTTTTATGCCAATTATACATCAATAAAAATAACTAGGACATAATTCACTGCTATGTACTTATTATACTAGCAAACTATTTGTAAAATGAAGAGATTTTACTTTTTCTACATAACATAAATGATTGATTTTGCTTTCTTATGAGAAAAGAATATGTAAAATCTTTGCTGTATATACCTCTAGAAAATAGTTAATAAATACTTAACAGAGGAACAGAATTTTCAAAAAAATCTTGACAACTTTAAAATAAGGGTAAAATAATAAGACCTAAGTAATAAAATATTTGTAAAGGAAAATATCCAAAATAATTTATATTTTTTAGACATTACTGACAATTCTTAAAGAACTATTTTAGCTTCCACGTTAAAGCTATTTTCCCCTTTCTGAATGGGCACATGAATCTCTCAGTAGGATTCACCTGCAGTCACACTGTGAACCACAAGGTGGCAGCATTAAGCAGAACTTGAGGAAAGCGGTAAACACTAGGTTGGCCAAAATTTTTTCCCGCAAGATGGCTCTTGTAGCGCTTAGTTGTCTAACTTCATTCGAAACAATTTTGTTAGATTGTATTTTGACAGCTGTCATATCAGCAGTGCATTTTTAAAAAAATTGTCAAAATTCGTGAATTTTGTGTAGCCATCTTAATATTAAAGATGGAAGAAAATAAGCAACATTTTCGGTACATTATGTATGCTGTATTATTTTGAGAAAGGTAAAAACGGAACTAAAATGCAAAAAAAGATCTGTGCAGTGTGCTGTGACTGATCGAACATGTCCAAAGTGGTTTGCAAAATTTCATGCTGGAGATTTCTCGCTGGATCATGGTCCATGGCCGGGTAGACCAGTTGAAGTTGTTGATAGTGATCAAATTGAGACATTGAGAACAGTCAACATTATACCATGTGGGATAGCCAACATACTCAAAATATCCAAATCAATAAAGTTATTGGTGAAAATGAAAAATGTGTATTTTATTTTACAAAAAGAAACTAAACAAATTTCTGGACAACCCAGTACTACTCAAAGTTATTTAATGGGTCTCACCACAGTAGAATAGTTTTGTAATTAAATGAATGGAAGAGAAATATTATAGCTTATACAAACAGCTTCAACAATTTGGATACCTGGTGACTATTCCTGTAGTTTGTATACTGTAGTCAGAATTTAAAACTGGTATTAGGTATGTGTTTTATTTTTACTAAACCACATGACAAAGTATTTCAGGCACCATTGGTATAACAATTGTGAAATTCCTATGATGTAAACCAAAAAATAATTTTAGGTTCTGATTATGAGTGGGCTCAATACAGCATAATTCCAAATTTATAATTATGCAAGGTGAGGCAACACCCTACTTCATCCCAGTAGTGGCCCAAAAGGGAAAAACACCATTATCTGGAAATTATTGGGCTAACCATAGAAATTATAAGCAGAGATTTTTGTCAAAGGGATGTAGTAATATTGTCATAGGTCTTATCTCTCTGATGTCTTGTGTGAGGCACAAGCTGTATTTTTACCAGAATGTACATGTATGTTAATGTTAATAAGAAAATTAGAATTTAGCAGAGGTAACTATTGTAATACCATATTACAGTCATCAGCTTTTTGTTCCCACGTAACATACCTTTGCTACTTTTAGGGTACAGATTGAGTGGTAGACTTTAATACATACTTTTAGCATTTCTATATCAATAATATAATAATATAAGGAACAGGTATGAACAATAAGTAGAATATTCTCAAAACCCATAAACTGAGTAAGTAGAAGACAAAGTTTGTACTCAGACACATAGTTATATAGAAATTGATGGTTGATGGTGAGGACATAAGGAAAGATAAAAATAAGGAACAGGAAGCTGAACTGTGAAAGGTGATTTTTATTATAGTCTGTGTACTTTTAGTAACTTACGTACTAATGTTTTATGGTAAATTATTTTTTGAATAGTCAGTTTTAGTTATTTTTTAGGAAAAGAAGGAAGAATGTCCACACTGAGGAAAGGAATATCTTGGCTTTCCCGTATATAAGGTAACCACTTAATAAATGTTTCAGCATGTGTATATGCATGCATGAATGAGAGAATTCTATCTCCTATTTTGCAAGAATGATCAGGTCCCTCTGAATTTCTCTCTTATCATTCAACAAATGTTTATTGAGTATCTGCTTTATGGTAGGCACTGTTTTGTGTTCTAAGGGTCCTACACTGATTAAAACAGACACAACCTTTCCTAATTGAATTTATTATAATAGGGGATAGAAGGCAGTAAACAGGTAATGTAATATATAGTATGTCATGATCATATATGCTGTGTAAAAATAAGTCAACCAACCAGCCAGCCAAGGAAGGGAATACCAAGGTATGAGTGGGGTTGCAGCTTTAAGAAGTATGGTCAGGTGACATTTAAGCAGGTGACATTTGAATAGAGACCTGGAGGAGTCAAGGAATGATCCATGTGGTTATCTAGGGGAAGTGTATTCCAGGCATAAGCAGCTGCTAGTGCAAAGACCCTAGTGCAGCTGTGTAACTGAAACAGAGTTGAGCCAGGGAGGAACAGCAGGTGAAGCCAGGAAGGCGAGGGAAGTCACAGGGCCTTACGGGCAATGGAGAGCCATTGATGGTTCTTTGGGAGATGGAGGTACATTGATCTGCACTATTTTTTCTTCATAGTTCCTATCCCTTTAAAAAAGCATATAATCATTTTACACATTTACATTGTTCTATTATTTCTAGTTCTCAGATTATCAAATTCTCCTTCAGGGCAGCCTGTTGCCTCTTGTGGTTTGTGATTTTTTTATTGTGAACTAATTTGAAGTGGATTTTGTTTGCTTTTGAAACCCCCATGTGTCCTAGCTCATGAAAGTATCCCTGTAGAGGTACTTTATATTTACTGCTGCTGGGTCCTGAGGGATTTATGTTGTCTTGGATTAGTTTTTAATTCATTTTCTTACCTTAGAGTTCCCATACCATTCAAGTGGGGTAAATCTTGACCACAAATTTAGTTATGATTATAGGACTTGGATTTTAGTTCTCTGTTGGGACTGTTGACTCTTTTCTTTCCCAGAGCCCTTCATGTAAGCTAAATGTCTGAGCTGCCTCAGCAGACTAATGGAATATTTTTAGCTTTTTCTGTAAAAGGCACAGGTCTTTGGGCACCTGGGCTTAGTCCCAGCTCTTTCTCCTTGAACACCTTGAGGCCATGTCTTCTATCTCTGAGTATGCCTAAAAATCTAGCTCTGAACTCCAGGAGGTTCTACCTAGGTCCAGTCCTTGGGGAGGTGGGGTTGGTCACTGAAGCAGCGCATGTTTTGATTTCTGTCTTTGTTCTGTAAAACTTCTTTTATTATTTTATTTTTAGTTGAATATATTGGGGTGATGCTAGTTAACAAAACTATACAGGTTTCAGGTGCACAATTCTACAACACATTTTGTCTTTGTTCTGAAATTTAGGTTTACTGTGGAAAATTTTAATCACACATAAAAGTAGAGAAAACACTATATGGATTTGTTTCTTTTTTAAAAAATTGTTCTGCAGTTACAGTTGTCCTGCCTTTATTGCTCTCCCCTGCCCCACCCATTGTCTATGGCCATGAGCCCTCTATTGCTGCTCTTTGGCTTGCCCCTTCCCCTTCTTACCCCGTCGTCCCCCTCATCCCTCCCCTCTGGTCACTGTCAGTTCTTTATTTTCGTATTTCTGGCTCTACTTTGCTCATTCGTTTATTTTGTTGATTAGGTTCCACTTTTAGGTGAGATCATGTGGTATTTGTCTTTCACCGCCTGGCTTATTTCACTTAGCATAGTGTTCTCCAGTTCCATCCATGCTGTTGCAAAGGGTAGGAACTCCGTCTTTCTTTCTGCTGCCTAGTATTCCATTGTGTAAATGTATCACAGTTTTTTGATCCCCTCATTTACCGATGGGCACTTAGGCTGTTTCCAGCCCTTGGCTATTATAAATGATGCTGCTATGAACACTGGGGTGCATAGGTCCTTTTGAATTGGCGTTTCAGGATTCTTAGGGCAAAATCCCAGCAGCAGGATCACTGGATCAAAAGGCAGTTCCATTTTTAGTTTTTTGAGGAAATTCCATATCGTTTTCCACAGTGACTGCACCAGTCTGCATTCCCACCAGCAGTGCACTAGGGTTCCTTTTTCTCCACAACCTCATCAGTACTTGTTTGTTGATTTGTTTATGATGGCCATTCTGGCTGGTGTGAAGTGGTATCTCATTGTGGTTTTCATTTGCATCTCTCTGATGGCTAGTGATGCTGAGCATCCTTTCATGTGTCTCTGGGCCCTGTGTATGTCCTCCTCAGAGAAGTGTCTGTTCAGGTCCTTTGCCCATTTTTTAATTGGATTGTTTGTCTTCCTGGTGTGGAGTTGATTGAGTTCTTTACATATTTTGGAGATCAAACACTTGTCCGAGGTATTATTGACAAGTATGTTTTCCCATATGGTTGGTCCCCTTTCCATTTTGTTGGTGTTTTCTTTAGCCGTGCAGAACCTTTTTAGTTTGATGTAGTCTCATTTGTTAATTTTTTCCTAGGGAATATATCAGTGAAACTATTGCTGCATGGAATATCTGAAATTTTCCTGCCTATGTTCTCCTCTAGAACTTTTATGGTGTCATGACTTATATTTAAGTCTTCTATCCATCTTGAGTTTAATTTTGTGTGTGGTGTAAGTTAGTGGTCTAGTTTCATATTTTTGCTTGTACTTGTCTAGATCTCTCAGCACCATTTATTGAAGAGGCTATTTTTACTTTATTTTATGTTCCTGCCCCTTTGTCAGATATTAATTGACAATATTGACATGGGTTTATTTCTGGGCTCTCTATTCTTGAACTCATGTTTCAGTATCACCCATCTTCAGCAGTGACTAGCTCATGACCATCTTGTTTCATCTGTATCCTCATTCACACTTATGTGATTCTAGTAGACCTGTGATAGAATCTCTTTTGCATATAAAGCTAGGAGCAGAACTATAGGGTCATGGTGGGGGGAAGCGGGGTGTGTGTGTTTGTGTGTGTGTTTGCTTCTTTGCTTTCTATTCTGTGTCATTGGTCCATTTATCCCCATACTCTAATCTTTAAATTACTTTTTATTATAATTAATATCTAGCAGAAAAAGTCACTTTTTTGTTCATATATTTGAAAATTAACATAGCTATTCATGTACTTTTACTTTTCCATATAAATTTTAATGTAAGTTAATCCATTATCTTAAAAAATTCAGCTGGAATGTGAAATGACATTGAATTTATAGATTGATTTGAGGAAGAACTGATCATTTTACTAAGTTTTTCCATCCAAGAGTATGGACTGTCCCTCCATTTAGTTAGAACATCTATGTTTATTAAAGTTTTTTCCTGTGTTGATCTTTTGTATTCCCAGATACCATATAGTTTTTGTTATGGTGAATGATATTATATTTGTTTATTATGTTTCCTGTTATTATTTTATTGCTGAAGTAAGAACATGATACTGATTTTTGGTAAGTTGATCTTACACGTGACAACCATATTGAACTGTCCTGTTCACTCTTCTAGGCATGTTTTACTTTTTAAGAAACTGCCAAACTTTCTTCAGAAGTTTTTTTGTTTGTTTGTTTGTTTTTTTTACATTTGCACCATTATCAGCCTCAGGTCACTTTTTAGTATCAATTTTCAAAAAAAAATTTAGACATTCTAATTGATGTTGAGTGGTATCTGTCATTTTAATTTGTCACCTTAACCATTTTAAGTTTGCAGGTAAGTATTGTTAAATATATTTACATTGTTGTGCAACAGATCTCCAGAACTTTTTCATCTTGCAAAACTGAAACTATACCCATTAAAAAATAACTCCCCATTTTCCACTCTCCCCTGCCCTTTGTACCTGCCATTTTGCTTTCTCATAGAGCTATTATAATAGCTTCCCCACCACCATGCCTTTGGATTATCTACATAAATATACATATAATTTAAGAACAGAAACATTTTTGTTCCCTCCTTTAAAATCTGTTTGCTTTTTAGTAATTTTCTTCACTTATTGAATTGGCAGGGACATCAGTATGATGTCGAATTGGTGGAGAGACTTGGCATTCTTGTCTTGTCCCAGATCTAAGGGGGAAAACATTCAGTCTTTCATCATTAACCATGTTAGAGATATTGCCTAGATACTCTTTATCAGGTGGAGGAGGTCTCTTTTAATTTATATTTTGCCTAGAGTTTTTATCATGAATAGACCATGAATTTTGTCAAGTAATTTTTTTGCATCTACTTATGTGGTCTGAAGTTTTTCTTATTTAGATTGCTTAGATAATGAATTACATTGATTTTTTAAAATGTAATTCAACCTTATATCCCTTTGATAAACTCCACATAACATATTATCCCTTTTATGTATTTCTAGATTTGATTTGCTAATAGTTTTAGGAAATAAAATTTTATTTTATTTTTTTTAGTATATTTTATTGATATGCTATTACAGTTGTCTCAGTCTTTTTTCTCTCTTTTATCCCCCTCCACGCAGCACCCCCTCCCACCACCACCACCACTGCCCCCATAGTTCATGTCCATGGGTCGTACATATAAGTTCTTTGGCTTCTCCATTTCGTATACTATTCTTAACCTCCCCCTGTCTCTTTGTACCTACCAATTATTATTCTTAATCCCTGTACCTTTTCACCCATTCTCCCCCCACTCCCTCCCTGCTGATAACCCTCCATGTAATCACCATTTCTGTGATTCTGTTCCTGTTCTAGTTGTTTGCTTAGTTTGTTTTTTTTTGTTTTAGTTTTTTAGGTTCAGTTGTTGATAGTTGTGAGTTTGTTGTCATTTGACTCTTCATAGTTTTGATCTTCTTCTTTTTCTTAGATAAGTCCCTTTCACATTTCATATAATAAGGGCTTGGTGATGATGAACTCCTTTAGCTTTACCTGGTCTGGGAAGTGCTTTATCAGCCCTTCCATTGTAAATGATAGCTTTGCTGGATAGAGCCATCTTGGATGTGGGTCCTTGCCGTTCATGACTTTGAATACTTCTTTCCAGCCCCTTCTTGCCTGTAAGGTTTCTTTTGAGAAATCAGCTGATAGTCTTACAGGAACTCCTTTGTAGGGAACTGTCTCCTTTTCTCTTGCTGCTTTTAAGATTCTCTCCTTATCTTTAATTTTGGCTAATGTAAGTATGATGTGTCTTGGTATGTTCCTCCTTGGGTCCAATTTCTTTGGGACTCTCTGAGTTTCCTGGACTTGCATGTCTATTTTCTTCACCAGATTGGGGAGGTTTTCCTTCATTATTTGTTCAGATAAGTTTTAAATTTCTTACTCTTCCTCTCCTCCTTCTGGCACCCCTATGATTCAGATGTTGGAATATTTAAAGTTGTCCCAGAGGTTCCTAAGCCTCTCCTCATTTTTTTTGAACTCTTGTTTCCCCATTCTGTTCTGGTCGAATGTTTATGTCTTCCTTCTATTCCAAATCTTTGATTTGAGTCTTGATTTCCTTCCCTTCACTCTTGGTTCACTGTATATTTTTCTTTATTTCACTTTTCATAGCCTTTACTTCTTTCTCTATTTTGCACCCATTTCAATCATTTGTGTGAGCATCCTGATTACCAGTGTATTGAATTCTGCATCTGATAGGTTGTCAGTCTCCTTGTTGCTTAGTACTTTTTCTGGAATTTTGATCTGTTCTTTCATCTGGGCCATGTTTCTTTGTCTTGGCACACCTGTTACGTTGTAAGGGGCGGAGCAACCCACTTCACTGTGTTGTGGTGCTGTATGTCGGTGGCGGGGGTCAGAGAGGAAACAATGCTGCTTGCTCGGCTCTTGCCCCACTTGCAGTCACTTCCCCCACTACCCAGAAGCAAATTGGGCCTTTCTGTTGCTGATTCCTGGATAGGTGGGCTTGTGTACATTCTAGGATTCCATGGGTCTCTCCCATGGACTCTACTATGAGACTGGGAGCTTTTCCTACCACCACAACCCCCACAGGTTTTTACAGCCAGGGGTTTTGAGGCTTTAGTTTCCCATGCTGGAACCCTTCGTTTCGTGGTCTCTCTCACTCCCCAGTTGTTCCTTCCATCTTATTTGTATGCAAATGTGGGCCCCCCACTGCGCCGCCCGCCCCCCCACCCCAGTCCACTACCTTGCTGTGCATCCTTTCCACCCCGGCTGCTTGTCTCTGCCTCTCCTACCTGTCTGGATGAGTGTTTCTTCTTTACCTCCTTGGTTGTCGGACTTCCATACAGTTTGATTTCCTGGCAGCTCTGGTTGTTCTTTGTTTTTAAATGTGTCGTTGACCTTCTTTTGGTTGTATGAGGAAACAAAGCGTATCTACTTAAGCCTCCATATTGGCCAGAAGTCCTAAAATTTTAGTATTATAAAAGAAAAATGGTATACCAGTGAATATTTAGATGAATAATCATTTTGATGTGCTAAAATTTTTTGAGAATGTTTGCGTCTGTATTCACGTGTGATATTGCTCCATAATTTTCTTTTCTTATAGTAACTTTGGTTTTGGTATGAAGGTAATCTGGCCTGATAGAATTAATTGGGATATGTTGCCTTCTTTAATATTTTCTTGATTTGTTTATGCAGAATTAGTATGATTTCTTCCTTAAATATTTAGTAGATTTTGCCAGTGAAGCCATTTGAGCTTGGAGTTCTCTTTTTTAGTGGTTTTTTTTTTTCCTCTCTCTATGAATTCAGCTTCTTTCACATATTAACAACTGTAAAGAACTATGTGTGTGTTTACATACACATGGATGTTTATAGCAGCTTTACTTGGTGAATAGATAAGCAAAACTGTGGTACATACAGATATAGAATATTATTCAGTGCTAAAAGAAATTAGCTTTCAAGTTATGAAAAGACATAGAGGAACATTAAATGCATATTACTAAATGAAAGAAGGCAATCTGGAAAGGCTACACACTGTATGATTCCAACAATATAACATTCTAGAAAAAGCAAAACAATGGAAACTAATATCAGTGGTTGGGAGGAGCTGAAGGGAAAGGAGAGATAAATAGGCAGAGCACAGAAGATTTTTAGATCAGTGAAAATTCTTTCTCTATGATACCCTAATGCTGGATACATTCGTCCAACCCCATAGAGAGTGTACAACATCAAAAGGGACCAGTAATACAAACTATCAACTGAATGATGATGATATGTCCGTGTAGGTCCATCAGATTGTAACAAGTGTTCCTGTGGGGGATGTTGATAATGGGGGGAGGCTGTGCATACGTGGGGGATATTTTTGTACTTTCTTTCAGTTTTATTGTGAAGCTAAAACTGCTCTAGAAAGGACATCTTTAAAAGAAAAATAAGTTACTTTCAGTGATTTTTGTGTATTTTCTGTTTTTAGTGTCATTGATTTTTTTGCTCCTATCATGTTTATTTCCTCCCTTCTACCTGCTTTGAAGTTAATTTATCATCTTTATTGATTTTCTTAAAGTAGAAGCCTAGACCATTCATTTGAGCCCTTTTTCTGATATAAATATCAGCGCTAAGCGCTATACATTTCTCATTAAGCAATGCTTTTAGCTGCATCCCACAAATTTTACGTTGTTTTATTTTCATTCAATTAAAAATGTGTTCTGACTTTTCTTTGAATTCCTCTTCGATTCATGAATTATTCAAAAGTGTGTTATTTAATTTCCAATATTTCCCGAATATATTTCTGTTACTGATTGCTAATTTAATTCCTTATAGTCGGAGAACCTATTTTGTATGATTCTAATTCTTTTTAGTTTTATAAAATTTCGTCTATCTTATTGAGTATTCCATATGCACTTAAAAGTAGCATGTATTCCCATGGTGTTGGGCAGTGTGTTCTGTGACTGTCAATTAGGTCAAATTGGCTGATGTGTTTTTTGTCTTCTGTGTCCCTCCTAGTTTTCTGTCTACTTGTTCTGTTAATTACAGTATGAGGAATGTTGAATATTTGAACTCTAATTGTGGATTTGTCATTTTTCCTGTATAATCGTCCTTAATTTCAGCTTTGTCATTTTCTCCTTAATTTTTAATGGAGTATTTTTCTCCACAAGTATTTTCAGAGTTAGTCTGTGTATGGCAAAACTCTTATCTCTTGTATACATGAAGATTTTTTTTCATTTGTTATGACTTTTAAATAATAACTTGAATGGATAAAAATTCTAGGTTGAAGTTCCTTTTCTTCAGTATTAATGGAATTACTGTATTATGTTATTGATTCCCCTGTGATTGTTGAGAATCTGAGGTTGATCTTGTTCCTTTATCATTTGTTTATTTGCCTTTGGAAGTTTCTAGAATTTCCTCTTTTTAATATATCACAATGTGTATACATATAGGTTATCTTTATCTTAATTGAAATATTTTTTATGTTCTTTAAATGACTTATTTCTTTGAATATATTCTCTCCATCTCCTTCATCATTTAGCCATTTATGCTGACTTCTGGGAGAGTTTCTGGTTCATTTTTCTAGCTTGCTAATTTGTTTTTCAGCAGTGTTTTTCCTCTCTGTTACATTTTTCATGCTTAATATTTTCAGATAGCCTGACTTTATAGTTTTAATAATCTCTGTTGTCTCTTATATTGGTATAGACAGTACTATACAGGGTCAGGCAGAAGTAAGGCCTGCTTGAGTGTGGTTGGTAGGGTAACAATATGGGTGTAATAGTTTATAGTTTCAATTTGAACATTTCAACTAAAATGTCATATGGTGTGCTTGAGTATGATATTGTTATGTTACAGAATTACATGCTTATGATTTTGTAATAAAAGATTTTATAATAAAAAGGGGGCATTATTTGTGCCAGACCCCGAATGTATAACTTGGGGTTCACCTCTTCTAAAAATTCTGCTTTCCTTAGTAACATTGTTCAGCTAATTGTTTCTTTTTTGGTATTATTGAAATCTCAGGATGTCTAGTTATTTTGACCTCTGAACGCATGTTCCCCGGAGGCATATAAAGCTATTTAGGCAATGTTTGATCAGATAAAGAGGGGGAATGAGCCTCCCAGGATAGAACACCCACAGGCACCACTCCTGTTTGATGATGTTCCATCAGGCTTGTAGGCTAGTTGGAGATTCACCTTCAGGAAGCAGTTTCTTCATGTGGTATAATTTGCGTGGGGTGGAGAGAGGAAGGATCTAGAGGAAAAAATAGTGGAGGAATGCTATCTCTTGTCACCAGTACCAACTTCTCTGTGTTGCTGTTGACAAATTTAGTGGAGATATGATTACTAATACTTTTGTGATAGTTTGTGATGAGGTGCATTGGAGTGATTCTGTTTTTATGTCTTTTGGTTGTACACTTGGTGGGTCCTGTCAGTCAGGAAATTCATATATTTCTTTAATTGGATTTTTCCTGAATTATTTTGATCATCTGCCCTTTCATTTTCTTGGTTCTCTCTTTTTGAGTAGCCCTGTTATCTGAATATTCAGCCTTCTTGACAGGTATAGTTATAATCTTTTCTTTCCTCTTTTTTTTCTTGTATATTTATTTGTTCTCCTTGCTGGGAGATTTCTTAAGCTCTGTCTTTTAACTCTTCTAATTAGTGTTTTTAAATTAACTTTTTTTGAAGTACAACATGTACATAAAAAAGTGTGCATTTTCTAAGTTTAGAGCTCATTGAATTTTTACAAAGTGACATCCTTTTAAATACCATCCCAAGGAAAAAAAAATAGAACATCACCTGTACCCAGAAGACCCACTTTTGCTGCTTCCTAGTCACTACTTCCTTCCCAAAGTCTATCCTGACTTTTAATACCCTGGGTTGGTTTTGTTTGACTTTGGACTTTATATAAGTAGAAATGTAGACTTCTGTGTCTAGTGTCTTTTCTCTTAGTATCATGTTCAGTTTTACTTATGTTGCTGCATTTATTAAAGCTGCTTTATCATTATTGTGATGTAGTTTGTTGTATGAATTACTATCATTTATCCATTCTGCTGCTGATGGACATTGGGATTATTTCTTATTTGGGACTATTACAAATATTGTCGCTGTGAACATCCTTGAAGACATCTTTGTTTTGTACAGGTACATATTTCTGTTGGATACATCCCTAGGACTTGAGAGCTGAAGCATGTGGTATCCATATGTTTAGCTTTAGAAGATATTGCCAGTTTTCCCATGGATCAGCAGATTAGCTGGGTGATGCCGGCCCAGAGTCTCTCACGTGATTGAAGTCAGAATGCCAGCAGGGGACCACAGTCATTTGAAACCACTTTACTGAAAGACCCTCCTCCAAAATGACTCACTCAATATCGTTACTGTTGGCAGGAGGCCTTAGTTCCTTACTGAGAAGCTGCTTGAATACCTACGTGACTGCTAACTTGCCCTAGAGGGAGTGATCCAAGAGAGTTAGCAGTTCTTTTCATTTTAGTCATTCCAGTGGATGTGTAGTGCTCTGTTGTGGTTTTAGTTTTCATTTCCTTGATGACTAATTAGATTAAATGCCTTTTCCTCTGTTGAGTACCTTTTAAATATTTTTGCTATTCTAGTTTTAATTTTCAGTATTTCTTTTTTATTTTTTGAATATCCACATTTCTGACATCATGTTTTTGTTTTATGGATGCAGTATTTTTTCTTGTATCTTACATGATATTAAGGACAATAACCTCTATTTCCCTCTAATGGTTTTTATTTCTCTGCAAAGTTTCTGTTTCTTCTTAGTTTCTTTTTTCTTCCTTGTTCCCTGCTTTTGATGTTAGAGTCTTTCATTAAATATCTCTGAGCCTTTGGCTACCTATTTATATTTAAGAGCCAGCTTTTTAAAAAACTGGCTGAAGGTTGGGAAGGTAGAAGACAGTACAGTATAGAGGGGATAAAGAATGATGGAAGGAGTCTTGACTTGGGATAGTAAACATACAGTACAACATACAGATGATGTATTATTGAATTGTACACCTGAAACCTATATAATTTTATTAACCAGTGTTACCCCAATAAATTCAATAAATGAAATAAAAATAAAATGCTGATTGAAGAAATAGATTTTGTGCAAATGGCTGTATGACCATGGACTTCATGTTAGGGTCCCTGGGTTGGGTGGTTTTACTAGAAACTCCCAATATCAGGATCTGTAAATTTATGCCTCCCCCCACACCCCCGATAAATTGTCAAATTCTCCAAAGCATACTCTCCTGTCTACTACCTGTAGGGTATAAGTCTGGGAAGTCTCAACATTTTATATATGAACTTTCATTTAGTATACAACTTTGATTTTTTGTGTTGTAGTTGTACTCTTAACTGTGCATGGGAGCTTCCCAGTACCAAAACACTGCTTGTTACCATTTCTCAATGATGAATCCCCAGTCTTCTGTGATGAGATGGAGGGCGGCAGTCAGTGGGCGTGCAGAATAGAGGGAGCGGATCAGCGCTCTGACTGCAGTACCAAGAAAACATGGTACTGCTAACCCCGTAGCTCTTGGGGAGTTTCGGGGTTAGTTTGCACCTCAGATTTCACCATTGCAAGTTTAGTGTTTAGTTTTCTCATGTTTGCAAGGTTAGTTACCACTCTACTCCTGTTTTCCAGCTTAGAAACAAATTTATAATTGTCAACTCATTTTTTTTTTCTGGATTTATGCCTTTAAAAAAGTCTTTTAATGCCATTCTTACAAGGTTTTAGTCATGAACAGAGGGGCTAAGCACATGTGCTTAATCCATCATCTCTGACTGGTACTATTATTTTTTAAAGTGTGTGCGTTTTAAGAACAGTGACAATTATGAAGTTGAATTATTTTCTTTTCATTGATTGTATCAGGTTACGTCTATAAGCATTCAGAAAAATTTTTAAGGTTATTGCTTGTTCGTCATCCTCAAACAGTATTTTTTTAGTCAAAATAAAACAGAATTTGTAGTAACTGTGCTACATTGTCTTCTATGAGCCTATTTCCTGGGTCTTAGTGTATCCGTTAGTTGTAGCTCATCCCAGTTCTTGACTAAACCATGAGCATCTCTTCAAGGCTCATTCTCTGTTTCTTGTAAATTGTGTTGTAGAGATCTATATACTGTTCTCTGTAATCTGCCTGAGTGGTGATGGTGAAGGGAGCCGGGAGGAATGCGCTTGGTCTCAGGATCTGTCTACAGAAATTTAATGTTCTAATTTCTTCAAACACCCAATTTCCAGCAGAATAAATTTCCTAATAGACCCAGCATAAAGAAACCTTTCCTATTGTTCTTGATATTATGATGCCCCGATAACTATTTAGTGAACTAATTTGGTTATTTAGATCTGTTTAAAAGAATCAGTAATAGATATTTAATGTAATTCTTTCTTAATTTTGTAACCCTATGTTAGACTTTCATTTGGGCTACAGCATTACCGTGGTGGTAACAGAGCTGGTACCAAGAGGTGCTATAACTTTTAATCTTGAAAGTGCTAAGGGATTAGGTTCTCTCGAGCCGAGTGCCAGTTAGCGACTAGCAGTGCACCTATAGTCATCTGTGGTCATCTCAAATATCAACCGTTGGGATATTTTAAGGGAAGTGGGTATTGTGGGCAAAGTTAACAATATGTGTCAGTTAGCTTTCTAAATTATTTGTCTCTCTGGTTTGAACATGGGCTAAATATTCAACATATGTGCTAACAACCAGAATGATGATCAGCACCTTTAGAAATAAAGCAGTATTTCTCAAAATATAGATAGAACCTCCAGGGCCTCCAAATTTGAAGTGATCATATTAATAATGTGTTTAGAAAAATAGATTAGATAAGTTGAACTACTAAATATTTTAACTATATCTCCTCCTTTGATTTCCATTTTAAAAATATGCTATATGAATTTACTATGGTTTTATCTAGTTTACTGGTATGAAAAGTGATTTTCAGAGAGACTAAGAAATCTGCCCAGGAGCATGTAACTTGGTTGACAGAGTTGGAATTTTGACCTAGGTTACTTCACTGTAAACAGAAGGTACCCCCCCAGTCAAGAAAAAGCAGAAATTGACAGGTTGATGGTTCCTGTATTTATCACTTTGCAAAGGATTATGTTTCTCAGTATTATCACAACAAATGTTTAGACTTTCTTTCCTTAATGAGTTACTCTTTTGTAAAGATCTCTGTTATGTAGCTAAAGACTTTGTTGAGCTCTGTTCTTTTACGCCTTCCTTCCCATGCCCCCATCTCTCCTCTTTCCCCCGCCTTACCCTTTAACTTCTTCCCACCCTTCTCTGCATATCCCCAATCCTATGTTTTCCTCCCAGCACTACCTACTAGTTTAGTCAGATGTTATCAGAGATTTTAATTAATAGGTATTTAAGTGCGATTGCACAAAGTAAGGTTGACTGATGAAAGAGGAGCTTCTCAAAATGTTTATTTAGAATGAGAGGTGTGAGATCATAAACAGCCCTGGCGCCAGAGCCATAGGAAAAGCTTAAAGGTCTCTTCTTGCAGAAATTTTCTCTGACCATCCCCACCCCCAACTAGATCACAGTGATATGCTTTCTTAGAACTTTCTCACAGTACTTATTACCATAAAAATTAGATAATCGGTTTTGCAATGAATGGTTTCATATCTTTCTCCTCTACTAGAGTACAAGCTTTATGCAAGCAGGAGACCATGTCAGTCTTACCGACTGATCATGCCTTGGTTAGCATAGTGGCTCCCACATAGTGGACACATGTTGGACTGATCCATGAATGGAGGGTGGATGGATGGATAAAGTAAATTAATGAATGAAAAGATATTAGTCTTTTGATTCCATTTCATTTCCTTTTGTTTGGACTATTGTCGAAACCTCCTGACTGTTCTGCCTATCACCATCTCAAAGCTATCGGTCTACATTGTCCCAATCCCTTATTTTATCTCTGAAGGACATCTGAATTCCTTACACCTTCAGAAACCTGTGACTTCTTACTGCTAATTTATGAAGTGTAACTTGTTAGTGAGGCATCTCTGGATTGAGTCCCAACCAAATATTTTAGTGTCATTTTCTCTCATTTCCCCTCTTGCACTCTACACATCAGCTAAATTGCATTTTTCGCCACTACCACACTCTTGTGTCATTTTACTTTCTCATTTCCCTCATGCAGATAATTCTGATTACAACATCCTTTCTCCCTTTGCTTGCCTAACTTCTGCTTATTCTTCAAGACTCACCATGAATATCTCTGTTGTATGAAATGCTACCCCAGCTAGAATTAATCACTCCTTCCTTTGTGCTCACAGATCACTTTATGTTTAAAAGTTACATATAACATTAATTACTTGGTTTGGTAATTATTTACCTAATTGACCTTTCTCTCAACTTGATGCTTTTTAAAGGGAGGCTGTCTTTTAGCTCCCTCAGCATGGAGCATCTGGGCGACAACATGGAGTAGTGAAAAGAGTATTTTTTAATACCAAGGAGATCCGGCTGTGGTTGAAATTTTGTCTGCCATGTGCTAGTTACTTTAATTATTCTTTTGTCCTAACACCCCTCCTTTTCCTTCTCCTATTTTATCTTTCTTTCTTTCTTTCTTTCTTTCTTCTTTTGGTAAGTCACCTAAAATCTGTTATTCATGAGAAAAATATAAAAACTAAATTTCAGATTTTAGTTCAGTGATATTTTTAAAGGATTCAAGTCTTGTGGATTTAAAAAAAATCATTTCTAGGATCATACCTAGAGAGAAATATATATTCCATTCATTTTTATATTCTTAGAGTACCTCTTTTCCCAACTGAAAAGTTCTTAAACTTCCTATCAGTTCAGCATGTGGGTGCATAATACTGTGTTTCTAACATCCATTGGGAATTAGTGAGCACACTTACTACGCACACCCCAGGCACTCTGGGTGCACATTTGATGTCACTTTGATCCTCAGAATAACCCTGTACAGTGCAAATGGTCATCTCCTTTGAGGAAACAGGCTCAGAAACCTTGAGCAACATTTTCTGTAAAGTGGTAAATGAAAAATTATGGTATGAAAAGATATGTAAGGAGAGGAAGAGACTCCTGTTGTCTCATTTAATGTACTTGACATTGACTGAGGAATGACTAAAAAAAAAAAACAAAACAGATTGCTACTGATATAATAAAGATATTAGTAATGTTTGAAAGCCAGTGTCTTGAGAATCAAATAAAGTAGCATACAGAGTTTCTTGCCCTTATAGATTGTTGATTAATTGTGAAAGGAGACTCAGGCTTTTCACACTGCAGGGATTTCAGTGACAGTTTCAGTGGCCAGAGTGTTTTTCCAGGGGAGTGGGGTGGCAATTTAATGTATCCTGTTTGAAAGGCCCTGTAAACTATCGCCTGAGGCTATGCTAAGCCACACCATTAGTTATTTTGAACGTGAAGGGCAGTAGAGTATCTGACCTGACCCAGAGTTTTTTCAGCCTTGGTGAGCACTTTTGGCTATTTAGTTCTTTGCCGTGGGAGGCTGTCCTGTGCATTGTAGAATGTGTAGCAGTGTCCCTGGTCTCTACCCACTAGACGCCAGCAGTAATCCCTCCCCGGCTCCACCCAGTCGTGACAACTAAAATGTTGCCAGATGACAGCTGGGAGACAAAATTGCCCCTAATGGAGGGCCAGTGATGTAAACGAAGCACTTGTAAAGCTTATCACCTATGTTTTGAAATCCCTTAATAGACAACGGACACGGACAGCATGCTGGGTGACCTTGAAATAGAATCTTGAAAAGAACCCACACCCTTGTGGAGCTGATGGCCCATGAAGCTTGTTGAGATCTTTTGACAGTAGAGTAGAATATTTCTAGCAGTTGACTGAAATAGCTTTGGTTGATGCTGTTAGCAAAAATTTGTTTCAAAGAAGTTTAACATCTGTTTTCATTTCTGCTTTTGTAAGTTGCTTTGCTACTCAATTCCTTTATTTTAAGCTGTCTTCCTCATAGAACTTAAAATATTTGAGTATATGTCAAAATTTCCAGTTTAATAGGAAATATATTTTATTCAAACAGAAATCAAAATAATAATTTTAAATTAGAATAGAATGGCAGGAAGTTTAATGTTGTGAAGTCAGGCTCAGATAGTAGCAGAATACATAATAGCGAAGGGAACTAGATGTCTGGTTGTATTTGAGATTCACTTCCTGTTCTTGTTTATCATGGAAAGTTGCACCTTATGAAAGATTTTAGATTCAGATCATTGTATTATTCTAAGAAAAAAATTTCAAAATGCTAACCACGTCTTGGTAACCATAGCAAAATATGCAACACATAAAAATAATCTTGTCCCTATCTATCTTAAGAGTTGAATTTTTTTGTTATTGTAGATGTTGAGCTCTTAATCATCTAATGTGCTTTTATTATCTGAGGTCAGAGGAAAAAGTCTTAGTTACGAGAGCACGGGCATGATTGTTAGTTGAAGTAATAAAGCCAAATCTGGCTTATTTAGCAGAGAGTTTATTATTGCAGTAGTTCAGAGAATATTTGGGAGGGCACAGAACCTGTCTTGGATACAAAGAAAGCCAGAATAACACTCAAAATGATCCCCTCCCCTAAACTGATATTATTTGTTTACTTAATGTTGAATGTTGGCTTATAGAACCTAAGAGTCATGAGGATAATTTGGTCTGTATTATTTTCAGCTCTCACCCTGGTGCCTAGAGCAATGCCTGACTTGTAGTAGTCCCTTAATAAATATTTGTGTATAAAAAAATTCTTCGACCTAAGATATGTTTGTTAATATTAGCAACAATATGGAAAAACAATACAGAGTAGAATTATGAAATGTTAATACTGTGCATTCTATTTGGAGATTTGGTTTTGGTAGCAGAATTTGCACTTTCTCTTAAGGAATCTCAATAAATACATTTTGAGTAACTATTTTGTACCATAGAAACTTGCCTTTCATATGTTCATGTTTTAAATGACCATCGACAACAGTATTGTAAAAGTAGATCATGATATTGTTGCGTCTCTTGTGTGAAAGCAGAGGTTCTGAGAATTGAGTCATTAGAGTCGTATCTATTTAGGTGGCAGAGTCTAGATTGAGACATGCCTGCCTGAAGCTTAGCTCAAACATTTTCCTTTGTGCAACACAACCTAACGCTACTTTCTTCTTTTTTTTTTTTTAAGGTGAAAACACTAGTTTTTCTGTTCAGTAAACTAGGAAATAATTTGAGGCTATAAACTTATCAAACCAAGGCACCCTATATACATTTTCAACTACAATGTTGCAGATGTTTATAAAAGTAAATGTTAGTGTGTTAACATAACATTTATGACTGTTCAAATTTTCCTACTAAAATGAGAAGTACAAAATAAGCACGTGCTGACAAAGATATTCAGATTGGAGTATAATAGCCTATATAATGGTGTTTGAAAAAGCATTCTCTCTGACACTCCAGTTATTTCGTTATTAATTTAATAGACAGAAGAAACTCTGCTGTTTCTCTTCGAAGGTCCTAGATGCTGCCACCATGTTTTATACTTTAAAAAAAAATTGAAGTAATTCAAGATATGGAAAAATTACAAGAATAGGGCAAAGAACTCTTATACTCTAAACCCAGATGCCCTAATTATTAACATTTTTATACATTTGCTTTATTATTCTCTCTCTCCATATACACATATATTTATATACATGTATTTTTTTCTGAATCATTTGAGAGCAAGCTGTAGATGTAATGCTTCTTTACCCATAAGTACATCAGTATACCGAGGTCTGTCCAGAAAGTATCCAGCCATGCACTATGAAAAATAGAGACATTTATTGAAGAAGATAGAAGAAACAAGAAACATTGTACATAGGACAATGACTCCTGTCCCCTTCAAAGTAGGCACCTTGGGACCTCACACAGTTCTCCCAGTCACCATCATCTGCCCTGTCGTATTTTCCTGAATCTCGTCGACTGTTTGAAATCCCCTCTCTTTCAAATGTGATTTTAGTTTTGGGAAAAGCCAAAAGTCGCAGGGCATCAAATCAGGGCTGTAAAGGGGCTGAGTGAGTCACCTGGGTCATTTGATGCTTCACCGAGAAACTGCATGAGACATGATGCAAGAGCAGGTGTGTGGTTATGATGAAGCTACCAGTCACCAGTTGCCCATAGCTGCAGCCTTCTGAATCATCCAGATAGTTTCAACGGAGGAACGTTCAAGCTTAACACAAAATTTGATGCAGCTTCATTGCTCTACTTGCTCAGTAATTTTGGAAGTGACAGCCACACAGTACACATGCTCACTCAGTGTCCCCACTGACTAATACAGTGAAGTCATCTTTGTTCATGCATGTGCATTCCAGTCCCGTCACCTTGGCTGCCAGGTTACATCAATGTCATGCAAACCATTCTCATTTTGTTAACAATGGTTGGACTTTTTCCAGATAGACCTCATATATTTATTCATATTTGGCAGTTGTCCAAATATTATCCTATTTTATAGCAAAAAGAAAAAACATATTGTCCATTCCATAATTATGTTCTACATTTAGTTGTTATGCCCCTTTATTCTTCAATCTGGAACAGTCCTCATTTTTTCTTTCTCTTTTATGATCTTGACATTTTAAAGGGTATAAGCTAATTATTTTATAGAAGATGAACCTTATTTTAATAATATGATAGAATTAAAGTTTTTGAAAATGAAGCATTAGATGAAAATAATTTGTACTTCCCATGTCTCTGTTGGCATAACTTTGTTAAAGCTTTTTATTATGAAAAATGTCAATCACAAAAGCAGACAGCCCTATTACCCAGATTTAATAATTAACATTATTGCCATCCTTTCTTCTATTAAAACTGAAATACTTTCACTTTAAGTATTTTGAAGCATTTTCACCATCACAGTGTTTTATTTCATATTTAAGTAAACTGTAAAAAAATGGCATTTCTTATAAAACCATAATATTATTTTACTTAACAAAATTATTTTTAATTCCTTACTGTTATGTACTACCAAAACTATATTCAAAGTTATCCTGTTACTTTTAAAAAAGCCTATTTACATTTAGTTTTTGCTTTTGATTGTGATGCCTTTTAAGTTTCTTCTTGATCTTTTTAAAATTAAATATTTCTTCCTCCCTTTTGGTAGAGTATTTTAATGTTTTCTGTGGTATGATGGATACACTTAGATTGGCTTGCTCATTATCTGTTCCATGATCCTCCTTGTGTGCCTCCACATAAATCAGAGGCTGGAACACTGAATGCTCTATTTCTTAATTCTCTTGCATCCAAAATTCTGGATATGATTTAGGCTCCACTAGTCAGAAGTACTTGTATGGTGCTTGAGTTCAATGTGAGCCAAGGCAGTAGCATATGAGATACCATTTTGCTGGTCAATCTACAGACCCAACAGAGTTCTGGGGGTTACTCTTCAGATAACTTCCTGATCCCAAGACTCTGCTGAAAGGATCTAATGACTTCCTAATTTCCTAGGGTCTTGAATGTAGCAGAGGAAGCAGTGTTCCTGGGTATCAGTCCCTAAGTGTTTTTTACAGGAATCTTCCTGGAGGCACAGCCTGGATTTGCCCTTCTAGCCCTTCCAGCAATTTTATACACAATCGATTCTGTGTAAAATATTTTTCTGCCCAAAATAACTTGAGAGGGTTCTATTATCTATAAATCAATCTTAGCCAACAGAACTGGTAATCAAAATAATGTAACATTTATATTTAACTTCAAATGTATATGTATAAAGCAGTATACCTAAATGTGAGATTCTTAGATTTGAACTGGGACATAGTTTAGGGAAAAGGAAGTAGCCCTTCATGTTAGGAGATCAAGTTAATCAAGGAGCCATATGCATGTGTTAATGTATATGGTTATGAAAAAACCCTGACAATCTTTTTATGTGGATTTCTGGTATGCGTTCTTTGCTGGTGACTTTGTCACCAAAACCATTTCTTGCTAGGACTTCTTGAAGTTCTGTTGAGAATACCCTTCCATGTGATCGTGGAATGTGAATGTGGCCATGTGTGTGCCATTCCTGTCTTTTCATATGGTTAGGGTGGCTGCAGCTAAATGCTTAGAGACAGAGACTTGCAGCTATGTGATATTCTCTGCCATCTTTCCCTCAGTCCTTTGTAAATACATCCCTGAATTTCTGCTTCCATCCCTGATGTGTAAAAAGAGTATGGGGATGTGTTGGAGACTATACTCACCTGTTTTTAAAATGTATTGCAGAAATTTTGAGACACCCACAAATGCAGAGAGAATAGTATAATGACTACATGTATCTGTCACCTTTTCAGCACTTTGTCAAACACAAACTTCAAATAATTTGACAACTGGATCCCTAATAGGGCACTTTTTTCCTTTCCGTTTTACTACTTGCTTCCCAAATTCTACATGATCAAGACATGTAGTATTCTTCAGACCTACCCCTGCCGCTGACTGACCAGTCTCCTCTGAGGGTCTCTTCAGAGACCCCATGTGTGGGCATAAGCACTGTTAGAAGCCATGTCTCAGGTAGACTTCATACCAGCTTGTTGGGACGGAAAACAGGGGCTGCTTTGATTTCTTGCCATGCGGGTGCTGTGGCTCTTTTCGATGATGCCTCTCTCTTAACAGCTGTTCTTTAAGTAAAACCCGTAACACTCAAATTAATGACCTTTTCTTTGCTCTTTTTCCCTTAATGGGGAAAAATAGACAATAATACATGAGATAACAGTTAGAATACTTTAATTACTCTCTCAAATTATAATATATGATAGGCCAATACATGATAATGTGCTTTGTATTTATTTTGTAAACCCTAATACAGGCAGTAACCCCATATATTTTCACTATGTATATTTTTGAAAAGCAGATGTTTCACTATAGGACTTAAAGGACAATTAATGGAACTACTGCCCTCAAGCAATAAGAACACATCAAAGTGTTACTTTTTTTAAGAGTAGGATTAAAAACTTTTGTAGCCTCTTTGTAGTTTCATTCTGACACACTTTTTTTCTCCTCAAACCTGCATGGGAAAAGTCATTCTTACGAGATACAGAAACTAAAAATAAATGTTCTCACACTCTGAGAAAACTGATAAAAGCCAATTAAGATTTATTTGAGTTCTTGGTTTGGGTCAGTTGTGGTAGGTACTATGTGGAACTTAAGAGTAATGTGGTTCCTATCTATGAGTGCTCACAATTCAACTGAGTAGACAAGACATCTAAAAAGCATTGTTGGGTCAAAAGGCAGATCCATTTATAATTTTTTGAGGTATCTCCATACTGCTTTCCACAGTGGCTGCACCAGCCTGCATTCCCACCAATGGTGCAAAAGGGTTCCCCTTTCTCCACATCCTCACCAGCACTTGTTTGATTTATTGATGATAGCCATTCTGAGAGGTATGAGATGGTATCTCATTGTGGTTTTAATCTGCATTTCTCTGATGATTAGTGACATTGAACATCTTTTCGTATGTCTATTGGCCATCTGTATGTCCTCTTTGGAGAAGTGTCTGTTCGGGTCCTTTGCCCATTTTTTAATTGAGCTTTTTATTTTTTTGGTGTTGACTGAACTAACAAGCAAAATAGAGACAGACTCATAGATGGAGATCAGATGGCAGCTAATGGAGTGGGGGGGGTGGTTAGGGGGTGGAGAGATTGAGCAAAAAGGAGAAATGACTCATGGACATGGACAACAGTATGGTGATTGCTGGGGGGAGGGGGATAGGTATAAGGGGACTAAATGGTAATGGGAAAAAATACAATAAAGGCTAAATGAAAAAAATAAAAAACATTGTTAACAATGAGAAGTTATATAGTAAGTATGCAAATAAAATAAAGCAAAAGAGGTCTTTAAATTTTTTTAGGAAAGTAAGCTGTTGAAAAATAAAGTAAAATCGTGAATTGTATTTACTTTTTATATAGTTTCTTCTCTCTGACAATACAGTGATGCAGAGGTTTCTCTAAACTTGAACAGTCTGGATATACATTATTAGGGATAAATTAAATAAATGTACTGTACTTACATGTTGCTTCTTTGTATATGGAAGAAAGAGGTAAAGGCAGTGGCGTTGCTCTTACACTCTCAAGAGAAAACATTATCTCTGGAAAAGAAATATTTACTGATTTAAATGTCATTCCAGTTTCCAATTTAATATGTTTTTCATGATTAATATTTTAGTATCAAGCATGTATTATTTACTACTGCCTAACAAATTATGACATGCAGTAATAAAACCTCTCATCTGTCATACTTTAATAATGCAAATCATATAGTGTTTTCAGGTAATATTTGATGACTTACAGTCAACAAATATTTTTTGAGCATTATCTGTATGCAAAGTGCTGTGATCAGAACTACCCAGAATAAGAAGAATAATCAAGGGTTCTGCCCCAGTGAGCTAGTTGAGGGACAAGAGTAATGCACACGAAATGACAGACCATAGTCCGTGTGGTCTACAGTGTAATGTGGGCAGACAGCTTGCAAGATATAAAACACTGTTGTTTCTTTGATGAAAAACAAATCTAGAAAGGCTAAAAGACTGGACAGAGGTGACGAAGCTCAGCAGTCCCCAGCCTTTTCGGCACCAAGGACCAGTTTTGTGGCAGACAGTTTGTCCAGGAACCTAGGGATGGGGAGGAGAGAGGGGAGAGGTAATTCGAGTAAAGCTTTGCTCTTGCCGGCAGCTCTCACCTCGTGCTGTGTGGGCTGGTTCCTAAGAGGCCACAGACTGGTACCAGTACATTGTAGCTGACTAGCCCTCAAACCAAAAGCAGGCCACAGGTTTCTAGGGCAGTGTGTCTTTTCTCCTCCTTTGTTGTAAGGTAATATACTTGTAAAGTTAAAACTGTATAAAAGCTAAATAAATTGAGGAAAGAAAGATGAGTGGCTTTGAGTAGTGAAAGAAGAATTAAAGAAGGCAGTACAATTGGGATGTGAGTATAAAGAAAAATGGAGGAAGCGGAATAATCCAACCAGTGAGAACCAAATATTTGTTGTATTCATGGGACATAGACAAAACCAACTAGGCTAACTTAAATGGCACATGTTGAGCAACAGAGGGAAATTGGGTTGCAGGGTCTGGAAAGTATACACAAGGAACTTGGATTTCATGTGGTAGATCATGGGGAACTCTTCTCAATCCTTGGGCATGAAATGACACAATGAAAGTGGGATCAAGGAAGATATGTTTGTTTGCCAGGAGAACTGGTTAGTGTCTGCATTTTTATTTTCTTACTCTGCATGTATTGGTGTCTTTTATTCTAAGTAGGTTAAACATTTAACTACTATTAAGTAGTTAAACATTTTATTAACCAGAAGGCTAGCTTATGTTGTAGCCACAAATTAACTCTTAAATATCAATGACTGAATACATACATGCAGTGATTTTCAACCTTTTTGATCTCACAGCACGCACAAACTAATTAGTAAAATTCTGTGGCACACCAAGAAATACATTTTTTTACCAGTCTGATAAAAATAAAAATAGGTATACTTTTGATTCATTCACATCAGACATCTGTTGTTGTGTAGGCTGTTATTTTTTTATTTGACAATTCTAACGGAAAAGAGGTCAGTGCCTCTGATTAAATAGTCACACTGGTTGAAAATTGCTGCATAAGTGTATTTCTTGTTTGCACTACTTGGCTCAGACAGGTGGATGGGATACGGGGGTGGGGAATTCTCCATTTACTCATTCAAGGACCCATGCTAACAAAGGTCCCACCATCTAGAACATCACTGGTTGCCATGGTAGGAGAGAAGAGCGGGATGGAACATTCCTCACTGCTCTCTAATGCTTCAGCCTAAAAGTGACAGATGTCACTTTCGTTCCCATTGGTTGTCTAGAAGTAGTCACACTTGCCCCACTAGTGAACTTAAGGGTATTTGGTGAGCAGTAAGTGTCTCTCCCGAGGCTCTCTGAGGATCTGGGGCATATAATTCTGCTGGTTTAAGAGAGATATGTAATGATCAAGAGTGCACATTCTGGAAATGGACTACCAGCCTGGCTCTCCCACCTACTAGCCGTGTGACCTTGGGCAAGTTACTCAACTTTACTGGGGCATCATTTCCTTGTGTGTAAAACAGGGATAGTAGTGAGAAGAGCCTCACAGAATTATTGTGAGTTGTGAGGCTTGAATGGGAAAACACACACATACATATGTATTAGAGCACTGTACCATGTAATTTTTAGGACGTATTTATTATTGTTGTTGTTATTAACCTGCTGGCTTCTGGTATAGCAGTTGAGGGGGCCAGTGGGAAAGAAGTTACAGTAATATGTCTGTGATGCTAGCATCTGGTCTAGGATGATGATATTGGGCAGAGAAAAGATGGGCAAGAGACAGTGCAAGAGGGGAAACCCCAAGCAAGAGTCACTGGCTTAATACTGTGGATGAGAGAAGGATGATCAGGTGTGGGTGACTGAGAGAAAGAAGCTTGAGTTTGTAGAGAAACTGGCAGTCCCTTCAGGGAAAGAAGATGAGCCAAAGTCCCAGGGTGGTAATGGGAGATGTCCAAGGCACAGGAGGCCACAGGAAGTAGAGGAATAAAGCTGTCTCTTAATGGACATGTTGCAAGAAGTGGTGACATCCTCATGTTTC
Source organism: Mormoops blainvillei (assembly GCA_004026545.1). Taxonomy (NCBI): domain Eukaryota; kingdom Metazoa; phylum Chordata; class Mammalia; order Chiroptera; family Mormoopidae; genus Mormoops; species Mormoops blainvillei. The sequence goes on along the minus strand of PVJD01000206.1, from coordinate 76,325 downwards.
AAATCAGGCTACAGGCACTGATGTCAGATGGTTTGGATTTAATTGCTTGCTTCATCTCTCCATGTGGCCTGGCAGCCTAGTTTACTGATCAGCAAAATGGATAATATTTGTACCCATCTCTTAAGGTAGTGAGGATTAAATGAGATAATGCTTATCAAGTGCTCTGAAAAGTGGCATGTAGTAAATAGTTAATCATTGTTGCTTCTTAGAGCTTTCAGTTGAAATGAAATTTGGGGATTATCTTTAAAGTGATCAGTTTTTCGGAGTTGAATGTAAAACAGACTTCAGTTGGCAGCAGTTCTCATGGGTGGATTTAGTCCTGCCTGGATTCAAAAGAATGGGCCATATTGTCCACAGACTAGCTTTTCTTTCTTAACCTGAATAGTCAATGAGCAAATATTTTTAGCTTTGCAAAGAACAGTAAATTACAGTGGGCCAAAAAAGGACCAAAATAGATCATTTTAAGGGCTAATTTGAGATCAGTGCTTCCCCTTTTAAAATTACCTGGTACATTTTTTATTGATTGCTCAGTGTCACTGCTCTTTGCCTCTTGAAATATAAAATTTTTTCCAAGCAGAACATATTTCTGTATCTACATTTAAATTGGTTTATTGGGCAGTTAGCTCCTTTTTTTTAATCCTCACCTGAGGATATGTTCAGAGAGGAAGAGAGGAAGAGGTAGAGGAAGGAGGAGAGAGGGAGGAAGGAAAAGACAGAGAGAGAGACATCTATGTGAGAGAGAAACATTGATCAGTGTATGCACCCCCAACTCTATGTTTTAATAGATCTGATTTAAATTACAGGATCTTAGAAAGTAATGATCTTCAGTTTCACCTATGGTCTAACATGTAATTAAGCCTTTAGGGTGTTCCTTTCACTTCATTGAGAAATTAAGAACTTCTGATATTTCAGTAGGACTTTAGAATGTTGTTAGTAATAGTACAAAACAGGTGCTATTTGATTAGGTGGATATTTGAGAACCTTCTGTGTACTAGGTGCTGTGTATGTAATGGATGACATCCTCATCTGCATAAACCAATAGCCTAGCTGTTTATAATCTGCCTACTATTGGTTTTTTGTCCTGTTTAAGGGTAGATTGTCTGCTGGTGTAGAATGAAACACTTAAGCCTTCCGTTACATTTTTGGTCTGATTCAGCTCTGTGTTCCTTATGGAGTCAGGGCTACGTTCCTCACGCTGCCTCTGATTTACCAGGAGCTTTTTCAGAACTTAGGTTTATTTGCAAAGTACAGCCAATACTATTTGCTCATCCTGTTTCACAGGATTGTGTAAAGGAAAACATTACATACTGCATGGACTATTTTTTAATTTATTGAGCTTTTATATATACTTGATGTCATTTCTAACATCTAACATTGACTTTTCTATACTATCTGTACTATTCTGTAATATCACCGAAGAATCAATTTAAACTAAATACCTTTGAGGGTTTTTTTTTAATTAACCAAATGATCCTTTTAGAAATAGACATAAAATTATGGAGGAAGTAAATATGGTTAACTTCACAGTCGATGAAGTAGTCCTCTCAGTGCTGTGCAGCAGGGTGTTGATTCATACGTAGCATAGTTTATGATCAAGTGTCATAGAGCTAGTATACCATAAAGATACTCTGAAATTAAAGAAACTTTGTTTCTGGTTTTCCTTTAGTAGCTTTCACAGTGGTTTCTCATTTGGGACCCAACTCAGATTACATGCAGCCCTGGTTCGTGTGGCTCGGTTGGGCATTGTCCTGCAAAGTGAAAGGTTGCAGGTTCAATTCCCGGTCAGGGCACATGCCTAGATTGCACGTTCCATCTCTGGTCGGGGCAAAAGGCAACTAATCTATGTTTCTCTCCCTGGCTTTCTCCCTCCCTTCCCCCTTCACTTACAAAATTGATTACATGCATTAAATTTAATGTTTTGCCCTTTCTTCTTCTTCACTTGGGAAGGTTTACAGATGAAGGAAAGACCCTAAGATTCTGACTTCCATCCATGTGGTCTCACCTGCCTCCATAAAGCAGATGTGTCCAGCCTGTGGCTCATGAGCCACATGCAGCCCAGGGTGGCTGTGAATGTGGCCAGACACAAAATTGTAAATTTACTTAAAATATTATGAGATTTTTTTTGTGATTACATGTTCCGATGTATTTAATGTGTGGCCCAAGATAACTCTTATTCCAGTGTGGCTCAGAGATGCCAAAAGGTTGGACACCCCTGCAAGTGTTTCAAAGATCAGTACCTATTTTTGTCAGTGGCTGTAAGGTCAGGCAGCCTTTTCGTGAAGTTAATGCAATCCAAATCTGAAAGTACTCAGTAAATGGCATTGAATCAACCATTAAGATAATTTTCTTACAGGATAAAAGTTGAAAATGAGTAAGAATTTAAAACAAAATATTTCCAGGATATAAAGCCTAATAAAAATTTGAGGAATGACTCATGATACAGGCCATTATCAAAATTTATATCATTGCTAACATAGATGCTGTATTGGGTATTTCGGGACTGAGTAAAACAAATTTGAGCTGGTAGACAGGGTGACTATACTTGCAAATGTCATACTACTCATACTAAGGTACTGATTTGAGCAAATGCGTAATGTTGTAAAGAATCCTGGGAACTCTAAGTTTATAGTTTTACATTTTACTCCCCATCTTTTTTAAGCAAGCAGCAACTACACCACTTGCTGCACATACTTCCTGCCCTTTCTGATAACCCAGACCCTTGAAAGGTACAGGATACTACCAACCTGTGAATTAAAAAATAAAAGAAAGAAAAAAAGATCCCCTAGAGACCCAAGAGGAACTGTGTGTGTGTGTGTGTGTGTGTGTGTGTTTTATTCCCAAGAGATATTTAGCAAGTGGCCCCTCATCCTCATGGGCACCTCCACAGAGAGCCCTTACTATATTCCTAAGCAGTGGCCCTTACTATGCTGGCAGTTTGGAGGAAGAGCTCAGTGCTTTCATTGCCTCTGTCACCCTTATCGCGTACTATAATGTTGCTTTCCAAATCTATCTACCGCTAAAGTATAGTCTCTCTGTAACTTTTGCTGCTAGTTGACAGTGCGCATTGAAGTACATATTCAATTTTGTAGAATCCTGTTATTTATTCCAAACGAGTTCTTTGAAACAAAATTTTGTGACTCAGAACAAAACAAAAAGCTTGTGTTATTGAGGAAATAAAGTCTGAGAGAAAAAAAAGAAAACACAGATTGAAGAAATATGTTATCAAAAAAGAAATATGTTACGATATTAACATCTTTACACTGGCTATATAACAATCTTCACAGTCTGTTTTCTTTTGACAGATTGTTGGCACGAAATGTTAATGATGGAATTTTTCAATAAGACAAAACTGTTCTTATACTGAGTTATTAAAATAGTCTACCTTTTGGTATGATATTTCATTTACAAATTAGAACTTTGCTTTATGTTGTTATCTGAAGTGTAAAAAATACGTATTTATCAGTTTACTTCCAAGTTGGAGGTGGGAAGTAGTGTCCAATGAAAGGAATTTAAAAGAGTTCTAATTGGAAATTGAAGAATCATTTTGCTTTATAAGAAAAGTCCTCCAAAGTTTGTCATACAGTTTACTTTGCTATAAATTCAAGATTTAATTTCTTTTTATTTTCCATTGAAAGACTTGGAATGTAACATAATTTGAGTTTCTGTCATTTCACGTGAGTTTTCTTCAGGGGCTGACTTCACAGCACTGGAAATTGATACACTAACTTGACGTTTCAGCATCTTCATAACCTTTCTTTTGTACCCTTTACAAGCAAAGAAATATATAAAAGGGTCCATGCAGCAATTAAAGTTCATCAGGCATACTGTGAAGTGCAGAGAAATCTGGAATGAATGTCTTTGGCTACATTCCAGGAGGTTAGGAAAACGAAGCTTCTTAATCATGTGCTGAATAATTGCTACATGGTAAGGTGTGAAACAGAGAATAAACACAGCAATTATGAAAATAATTGTATTGAGAGCCTTTTTGTTTACACCAGATTTCTCAGCTAGTGGGTTTTGTTTGGCAGTTTTAAAGAGTTTGCAGCAAATTTGAGAATAACAGATGAGAATAATCATGAGTGGAAGCACATATCCTATGAAACATGCACCGAGTAGAATCCAGGGGAGAGATTTTGTTTCTTCAAAGTTTGGGTATTCCATGCATGTAGTCCTTTCATTCTCCTGCTTTGACATAGATTTTATGAGTAATGGGAGTGTTTGAGCAAATACTAGAATCCAGACAAATAAGCAAATGCCTTTTGCATGTTCAATTCTTTTCATCTTGTTGTATCGCAGAGGGTGCACTACAGCAAAGAATCGGTCTATGCTCAGGCAGGTCATGAAGTTCACACCAGCATATGTATTGATGTAAAACACGAGAGCAGTTACCCTGCACAAGGCCTCGCCAATCCTCCAGTCAAAGCCCAGTGCATAGTAGGCTATCCGTGTAGGCAGAGCAGTGGTAAAAAGTATATCAGAAATTACCAGATTTGTTGAATATAGGGTAGTAGAGTTTATTTTCTTCCTGTTTTGAACAATGACAACCAAGGCTAGCAAGTTTCCCACAAGCCCAATTATGAAGACAATGCTGTAGTGCAGAGGCATTAATATCCTGGCTGTGTCGTGGTGTGCATAGAGATCACAGTCACTTTCCTGAGGAGCTGTAGAGGGTGTGGTAAAATTGTTGTCCATTTTTATATCCATCAGTGATGTTCACGTGTCTCTAAAAAGAGCAAGAAGGGTAAGTCTGGTTAAAAGCAGATTTAAATCAATATAAACTACCTTTTATAGATCTAATTTTTCAAATTTTAATATTTACATAATTTTTTAAAATCTATGATATGTAATATGTAATACATACTTAGTAACAGGAAGAACAGTATAAAATTCTTGTTTTTTCTCTCACAATTTGGCAATTTTGGCAAAGCCCTGACAAAGGAGCTAGAACCAGAGGACCTAGAACAAATGTTTTTCTGTGACAAGAGGGAATGCACTAACTTTTTAGGCAGAACTTTGGCCTTCCTTTTTTGAATCATTGTTTAATTAAGAATAAAATCATGTAAAGCCTCCCACATATCAGACAGGCATAAAACTTTGCTTTTATATTGAATTTCCTTTGGACTTTATTTTTTCCAAATGCTTATCACTGCCAGGAAATATAATCAGTCACACATGTTTGCAGTGAAATCTGAACTTAACCACAGCGATCTGATTTGTGTTAACCTAAGAAGTATGAGAAACAAGCCACGGCCTTGTTAGGAACTGAAAGTTAGGTTTTCTTAAAAGAAAAAAAAAAGATGATGATGAAGATGGCCAATATAACCATGAGAAAAATGACAAAAAAGAAGAAGAAAAGAGAAAACTTAGTCTACCTCAAGGGAAATTTTTCAAATTAATTTGAAACCATAATTCCTCAGGTACCCCACTGATGCATGCAGTATATACATTCTTTCATTCACACATAGTAGTGAGCATTACACATGTGGTATTTTGTGTTCTGCTTTACTCAGTTAACATGTTCATGGATCAGTGTAATATATATATATATATATATATATATATATGTCATATATGTAGATCTTATATACATATTCGATAGGTATTCTGTAGTACAATTTGCTTAGCTATTCCCTAATCTTAAATGTTTAGATTATTTCCAAGTCTTTTCTTGTTATAAATAATGTTAGGGTGAAATTTCAAGTCCTAAGTTGAAAAGTAGAAAACTCCTACAATAAAACTTCATATATAAAGCTGAACTTTGATAAAACTACAGAAGAACAGAGCGATAAATCCTGTGAAGTTATTTTTAGATGAAAAATAGTTTTCTGATAGGACTATAGATGTGCACACATCTCATCTGAAAGCAACCAAAGTTAGGGAAATTTTCTATATATCTGGTGAGGATGGTGCTATATGTTAGAGGAAAAGGACTATCCCTAACCGTATCAAGGCACCAACTGCAAATCTGTTTGTCTGACAGCCGTATTAAATGAATTGGATCCCTGAGGACTTAGGGTTAACAGTCTTAAGACAGCGATGCTAAGAGACAACAAGGGTTATCAGAGGATTGCATTAATGCTATAAGTGTGCATTACGTACAGCATTGATAGGTTAATCATTAAAATATGGAAGTACAACCTAAACTAAAGGGGAATAAAAACGGAAGTAGAACTCCCTGTTAATCAAGACAGGAAAGGGGATTATGGGGGAAAAGGGGATAGAATGAGGATGGTAAATAGAAAACACAAAATAAGAGGCTAGAAATGTGTCACAGTAAATTTAAGTGGATTGGACTCACCTATTGAGAGAGACTATCAGTTTGGATTTTTAAAAAATCCAGCTCTGTGCTACTTAGAAGAAATATAACTCAAAAGTGATTCAGAAAGGTTGAAAAGAAAGACTTGGGAGAACGGATACCAGACAAATCCCAAGCTGTGGAAAACTAGAGTAGCAATATTAACATCAGAAAAAATAGAATTTAAGGCACATTCAATATTAATAGGAATAAAGAATGTCATTATAAAAGTTAAAAGAACAGTTTACAGGAAACATAAAAATCACGATTGTGCATGTAGCAACAAAATTTGACAGAATTTAAAGGAGAAATTGGCAAATCCATAACCATAATGGGAGATTTTAACACATTTTTACTGTAATATGCCAGTTAAAAAAAGAGATTAAGGACTTAGATTTACCCACGTGACTTAAAAGCTAACAGAATTTGTGTTGAAAGCACATGACCTTATTTGCAAATCTGACGTTACAAGGTCATCAGAGATATCTCAGAACTTTCAGAAAATTATCTGGTAATTCACATTTCGTGTGACTACAGTGCAACTAAATTATAAATCAACAATAAAAAGATAAAGGATAAATTTGGAATCTAAAAATTTATTTCTAAGGAATGCATGGGTTAAGAAATCACAATGTGGTTTTTCAGGGTGGCAGCAGAGTATGTGGGTCTTGCATTCACCTCCTCCCAGAACCAAACTGGAAATTCAACTAAATTGGAGAAAAGTTGCCCTAAAGGACCAGCTGAAGACTGGCTGAAGAGTAGATTTAGAACCAAGGAGCTGTAAAAGGAACCATGTCAAGACTGGTAGGAACGGCAGAGTAGAGAAAGGACCTGGCCCACTCCATTGACAGCTCTGGGAGGTGCCCCTTGAGGGGGACAAAGCCTAGACCACAGCACAGGCTCCCCATCCCAGAGCACCAGAGCCTGGAAGAGAAGCCCACATAGCACTGCAGTAAAAAAGGAGAGGGGGGTGTCATGGGAGATCCCAGAGAAACACACCCGCCTGGCTTCTGGCAGGCCTAACCTGTAGGCCGCAGAGGTGCCACCCACCTGATTACCAGGGGCTCTGTCCTGCCAAAGTCAGGGCAGAATCGAGCACAGACTCAGTGGCTCTGAGGTGGGGACAACACCCACCACCTTTCAACAGCCTGAACAACACTTCCCCCTCTTTGGAGACCCATTACTTCCATCCTCTCCATTCTGCCAGAGCCTCTCTCAATGACTGAACCTAAAGCCTGGCAGACGGGGCTGAACCCAGGGTGCCTTGGAAGGTTTGCTGGCCCACCCCGGGCCCAGTGTTGGCGAAATCCAGCCTGGTCTTTCCCAGGTGCAGCCAGGTCCAGAAGAGGCAGCTGCAAACTGTGGATCACTGGTAGCTTCAAGCCGGTCTCTGACAGCAAGGCATGGACAGGACAGCGCATCTGACATTGGCCTAAACCAGAGTCCCTCCCCAGGAACCCAGAATAAACACACCAAAAGACCAGTTCCAGACAATAATGGAGCAGAATCCAACAAACTTCAAAAATAGTATATCGAAAGGGAGACCACAGGAGGCTCCAAACTCTACAGGGGAGAATTCTGTTTTTCTCTTTTTTTAATTTTTTGCTTCTCTTTTCTGTCTATTTTTTATTTTCTTCTTTTCCATTTTCTGTTTTATTCTTTTCTTATTATTTGCTTTTTCTTTTTCTTGTTTTTTTTTTGTTTTTCTTTTCTGCTTATTCTTTTCTCATTTTTTAATTTTAATTTCTTTTTTAGATTTTTAATTTAATTTTGATTTTTATTTATATATGTTTTTATATACACTATTATTATATTTTTCTTATTTTTCCTCTTTTTCCTTTTCTTCTTCTTCTCCTTTTTTGGATCAGCACACTCAGCAGCTGTGTATGGTAATCTCACAGTCAGCCAACCTGAGTGAGGGCTGATCGCAAGTACAAGTTAGGCCAACAGCAGTGAGGACTCAGTGTCAATAGGAGGGCCCACAAAGATCAAACAAGGGATATTCTTAGAGCACCAAGCTCAGGAGGTCAAAGAGATTGCACACTGGGACCCACAGGACACCTACTACATAAAGCCACTCCATAAATACTGGGAGTCATAGGAGACCTATCTAGTACATAGAAACAAGCACAAAGAGACAATAAAAGTGGAATACAAAGAAATAGGCCCCAATGAAAAAACAGGAGGAATCTCCAGAAAAAGAGCTAAGGGCAATGGAGGCTAGCAGTTGATCAGATATAGAGTTCAAAGTAATGGTTATCAGGATGCTCAAGGAACTTAGTAAGAACTGCAACAGCATGAAAGAGGACAGAGAGAGACTTCCAGCCAAGATGGAGGCATAGGTAGATACACTTTGCCTCCTCGAAAAACCAAAAGAAGGACAACAATAAAACTAAAAACAAAAAATTACCAGAACTGCCACAAAATCAAGCTGCATGGAAGTCCAACAACCAATGTGTTAAAGAAGAAACATTCATTCAGACTGGTAGGAGGGGCAGAGATGGGCAACCAGGGCGGAGAGGACACGTGGCAAGGTGTGGGCTGGTGGACTGGGGTGGGCAAGGCAGTGGCTGGCGGACAAGGCGGTCCCACATTTGTGTGTGGATAAACCAGGAGGAACAACTGGGGAGTGAGAGAGACCATGCAACCATGGGTTCTGGCGTGGGAAAAGAAAGCCTCAAAACCTCTGCTGATAAAAACCTGTGGGGGTTGCAGCAGCGGGAGAAACTGCCAGTCTCACAGGAGAGTTAGTTGGAGGAGCCCGCAGGGTCCTAGAATGTACAGAAACCCACCCACCCAGGAACCAGCACCGAAAAGGCCTAATTTGCTTGTGGGAAGCAAGGGAAATGACTGAAAAGCACTGAGAGCCAGCTAAGCGTCACTGTTCCCTCTCAGACCCTCCCCCATATACAGCACCACAAAGCAGCACGTGGTTGCCCTGCCCCAGCAAATACCTAAGGCAGTGTAACAAATACCCCTTACAACATAACAGGTGCGCCAGAAACAAAAAAATATGGCCCAAACAAAAGAGCAGATCAAAGCTCCAAAAATAGAACTAAGCAAGGAAGAGACAGCCAACCTGTTAGATGCAGAGTTCAAAACACTGGTAATCTGGATGCTCACAAAAATGGTTGAGTGTGGTCACAAAAAAGAGGAAAAAGTATAAACCATACAAAGTGAAATAAAAATATACAGGGAACCAACAGTGAAGGGAAGAAAACTGGGCCTCAAATCAATGATTTGGAGCAGAAAGAAGAAATAAACATTCAACCAGAACAGAATGAAGAAACAAGAATTCAGAAAGGTGAGGAGAGGCTCCAGAACCTCCAGGACAACTGTAAACACTCCACCATCCAAATCATAGGGGTGCCAGATGGATAAGAGAAAGAACAAGACATTGAAAACTTATTTGTAAAAATAATGAAGGAGAACTCCCCAATCTGGCAAAGGAAATAGGCTTCCCGGAAGTCCAGCAAGCTCAGAGAGTCCCAAAGAAGTGGGACACAATGAAGCACACACCAAGGCACATCAGAATTACCTTACCCAAGATGAAAGATAAGGAGAGAATCTTAAAAGCAGCAAGAGAAAAGCAGACAGTTACCTACAAAGGAGTTCCCATAAGACTGTCAGCGGATTTCTCAAAAAAAAAAACCTCACAGGCAAGAAGGGGCTGGAAAGAAGTATTCAAAGTCATGAAAGACAAGGGCCTACATCCAAGATGACTCTATCCAGCAAAGCTATCATTTAGAATGGAAGGGCAGATAAGGTGCTTCCCAGATAATATAAACTTAAAGGAGTTCATCATCACCAAGCCCTTATTAAATGAAATGTTAAAGGGGCTTATCTAAGAAAAAGAAGAGGATCAAAACCGTGAACAGTAAAATGACAACCAATTCACAACTATCAACAACTTAACCTAAAAACAAAAACGAACTAAGAAAACAAACAGAACAGGAACAGAGTCACAGAAATGGAGATCACATGCAGGGTTATCCGTGGGGAGGGGGAGGGTGGAGAATGGGGGAAATGGTACAGAGAATAAGAAGTATAATTGGCAGGTGCAAAATAGACTGGTGGAGGTTAAGAATAGTATAGGAAATGGAGAAGCCAAAGAACTTATAGGTACAACCCATGGACATGAACTAAGAGGGTGGTGTGGGGGGATGCTGGTGGGAAGCGGGATGCAGGGCAAAGGGGAATAAAGGGGAGAAAAAAATGAGATAACTGTAATAATATAATCAATAAAATAAACTTTTAAAATACTTAAAAATACAAAAAAGGACATAGAAACCATGAAAAAGGACCAGTTGGAAATAAAGAATAACACATCTGACCAGAATACACTGGAAGGGGTAAAAAGTAGGCTGGTTGAAGCAGAAAATCATATCAAAAACATTTGGAAGACAAGGCAGGAAAAAAACACCCAATCAGAGCAGAAAAAGAAAAAAGACTTAAAAAGAAAAGAGTGAACATAGTTTAAGGGAACTTTGGGACAACATGAAATGTAACAACATCTGCATCATAGGGGTACCAGAAGGAGAAGAAAGTGAGCAAGGTATAGAGAATCTGTTTGAAGAAATAATGGCAGAAAACTTCCCTAACCTGGTGAAGGAAAAAGTCACAAATGTTTAGGATGCACAGAGAGTCCCAATCAAGATGAACCCAAAGAGACCCACACCAAGACACATCATAATTAATGTGTCAGTGTTTAAAGACAAAGTGAGATTCATAAAGGCAGCAAAAGAGAGACAGTTACCTATCTACAAGGTAGCTCTCATAAGACTGTTAGCTGATTTCTCAACAGAAACACTTTAGGCCCGAAGGGAGTGGCATGGCATATCCAAAGACATGAAAAGCAAGGACATGCAACCAAGACTACTCTACCCAGCAAGGTTATTTAAAATTGAAGGCAAAATAAAAGAGCCTTGTAAACAAGAAATCACAGTGCAAATTTTGAAGTGCTTAGAACTAAATGACAAAAATGTTACCTGCCAAAACTAAGAAATGTGGCTAAAGAGTTAATTGAAGATGGATACAAAGTCTTGAGTGCATTTATTTTTAAAATGATTGAAACAGATACGTTAAATATATAGCCTAAAAAGCTAGAAAATAACTGAGTTTGGCCAAAGAAGAAAAATGTAGATAAAAATAATTACGGATTAATGAAATAGAAAATAAAACAAACAAAAACAATAAATATGAACTTCATATTTTGTACAGAAAAAAAATGAAGTGATTTTGAAAAGGAGATCATGGGAATTGCAATTGTGGAATAAAAGTAGAAAGAAACTTTATCCAGTTCATGTTATAAGTAACTTTTCAAGAACTGAGATTAGACATGATGGGGAGATGAAAATTCCATGCAAAGGCTGCATCTTAGGAACAGCATCAAGAGCTTCTTTTATTTTTCTACTTTCTATGATAAAAAGTTTTTCTGAAAATCTCAACAGATATAATTTACTTTGAGATGTATTTCCAAGCAGTTTAAAATACATAATGTGGAAAAATACATTGTGGTATCTGATAACCCTCCATGTGAATAATTATTATTGTAGAGATTAAGTTACCACTAATCAGAGAAGAATGTGCCATCACTTGCCAGGTTGTAAATGTGTGTCCAACCTCTTCCTGGAATGAAATATAGCATCCAGTAGAGCCAGAAATGGCAGTAGTTTCAGAACTTTTTAAGTTAAATCACATGTAACACCATGTTAACTATTAAGGTGAAAGTCTGCAATCAAATTAAATGTCCATCATTCCACAGCCATTGAAAATGGCAGTGTATTACAGTTGCCTACTTCTTGACACAGAATAGTGTTAAGTAAGGAAACATTACATAACATACCACTTTTGGGGTAGGAAGAGCAACTATGCACACACACACATATACACACATGCATGGATATATATGCCAAAACATAATTTTGTACAAGTAATTTTTGTTTTATTTATGTAGTTTAAATTTTTAACATTGAACATGAATTGACTGTGAAATAAGTAAATAGGTAAATATATTTTTTAATCTGAGGAAAAAATTTTAACCCTTTATTCATTAATTTTTACTAAATGCCCAACTTTAAGTCATGTCTCAAAGAACACTCATAACAACCCTGCAAGCTAAGTATTGCTGTCACCTACGTACTTGTCGCGTGAGGAAACTGAGTGTCAGAGAGGTTTAAGGTTGTGCGGGATCCTTCTCCATGATGACCTGGCTTCGAGCCTCCTACTCTTTTCAATACTTGGCAGAGGCAGCTAGTACATGCTGCCCTTGAAATGCTGAGAGTTTGTGCGTTCAAAGTGGCCTAGGCTTGCGTGCTCTCTTTACCTGGGCACAATAAATAGCCTGGGCACAGCGTGGCCCGCCTTCCCCGGAGCAGGGGAGCGATTCTCCTAAGGACAACAGGGTTCCCACTTACACCTGAGGTGCCTTCTCAAATGGGAAACCAGCACATTATAGAACCCTGAAGAAAACACTGTTGAGGGACCTCTTACTACTTAACCCAACCTAGTCCTGTGTCAGTCAAAGAAAGCCACTTGCACAAATTGGTCTTGTAAATGTCATGGCTCAGAAATGATCTTAGGTAAAGAAGAAACTAGGCTGTTTTGAAGTATGTTCATTTGGACATTTAGTAAACTGCCAAAGGTTGATTCCATTTGTTAACAACTCCTGTGTATTCCTTTAATTCTTGATAATGTCTGTCTCTGTTATTAATGCTACATACAGTTTATTCCATTTCATATTTTCCAAATTGACAGAAAAATCCCTTCATGTATTTGACTGTTGTTATTCCATTCTTGTATCAGTCAATCCCAATTTATTGTTACCTTTTTTCAGAGATATTATTTTATATCTTCTTTTAATCATCTCAGAATTCAGGATTATTTTCCTGAACCTTGACTCACTCCATTCCTTTATTCACCAATAATTGTTTTCAGTGCCTCCATATGCTAGGTCCCGGAAACACAGAAATGATACCTTTTAATATCTGAGGGCCTAAAACATAAGGCTGAATGTATGATATTCGGAAAGTGCTATTATCTGTGTGAAGTGTTATCTCAATAGTCTCTGCAGGGGTTTCCTCTCACACATACCAGGGCTCCACTTGTTCTTTTCATTATCTTGCTCCTTTATCAGCCTTTGGATTCTAAATTCTTCTTTTACTCATTCCTCTTTTAATCATAACTAATTTCCTTCTGTTTCTCTAATTTACTTGCTTTGGAATATATATTTTTTTAAATATTTATTTATTTATGAATTTACTTATTTGAGAAAGGGGAAAGGGGGAGCAAGAGAGAAAGAGAAACATCGATGTGAGAGAGAAAATTGATTGGTTGCCTCTCACACATGCCCCAACGGGGACCGAATGCAAAACTCTGGCATGTGCTTCAACCCAGAATCAAACTGGCTACCTTTTCCTTTTCAGGGCTACGCTCAACCAACTGAGCCACACCATTCAGGGCTGAATATATGCATATTTTAAGTACTTCATATTTTTATAATTAATTGACAACAGCTTCTGACATGTTATTTAGGATTGATATACTGAGTTGTACTCGTTTTATTGCATAGAGAAAATCACAAAGTGTTCTAAATATTTTTCCCTTAGAATAATTGTCTGTATGAAAATTACAATTTCCTCATAATGCTTTCTAATAAAAAAATATGCGTGATCCCTAAACCATCCATAATTCCCCGCACCCTGAGGGACATAACAGGGACTGCAGCCTTTGCCCTGAGGCGTAGCTAGTGACTGTGCTGCGTGAAGTGTGGGTCCTTATTCTGGGTCCGCCAGAGGACCATCTTTTCCTCCTGAAATTGAGCTACCAGGCAGCTACTCTTGCAACCATCTGTGCCAGTTATCTTACCATTTTAGTTAATAAGCAAAGGAGACCATCTCAGTATTGTCTCTGTAAAGCAATAATAATCCTTTCACATTTACTATTATCTTAACATGCATAAAACAGCAAGTTATTCCACAGTGAAATATCCTCCGGAGTATTTTTACTTATATTTTTATAAGTAGGCCTGTGTAATGTTTTTCTCTAAAATTGAGTTCATTACTAACAGAGTAGCTACCGTTTCTGGAGACCCTATCATCTCATTTTTGCACAACCAGACATGTTGACATGAACTGACAAGTTTTTTTCTAGCCACAGAAAGGAAAAATTAAAGGCACCACCAAACTCATTTATTAGTAGTTAAGAAAATTGTCTAAGCTCTCATGTAATTGGTACTCTGGAAATATTTATCCTGGACACCAACTTGGAGCCTTTTTGTAATTTTTCACAAGATACCCATATAAAACTTCTGCAATCCCAGTTTACTTCCTTGGAAATTATTTTCTTAGCTTTTACTTGTGGCAGACACAGAATAAACCTTAACTATATTCAAAGATTTAGTAAGTGCTAGAACACCACACCAGCTTTTAGTTTTTGCTTTAAGATTCCTGAAGAGTCACCTTTACCCCCAATATTTGTTCCCTTAATAATCATCAGCCTTAAATGAAAAATGGTTAAACTTCTAGTGATTTTGTTTAAATTCAGTCCTTAACAATGAATTGAATGTGTGAGGTCATGCTGAAATGATAATTAATAGGAAGTCACTTCTCTATAAGACGAAGTCTGCTGAACACCATGTTTACACATCGAGATGATCTGACTCATTGTCCACGGCGGCATGTACCAAAGAGGAAGTTCAGGAGCACACTTTGAAAAACAACCGGAAGAGCCACAGAAATGTGGACATACATAGCATATATGAATTCTGTTTGAATATTGTTAAATGATGAGTGTTGGATCCAACTCTTTTTCTGATTTCTGTTGATAAACCATCCTTGCCTATTTTAAAGATAAGATCGAGGGAAATTTTCTGGAGTGAGGAAAGATCAGATCACTGGGAAAGGGAGGGTGAGGGGGAGGTGAAGACAAAGGCTGGGGGTTAACTGAAATAACAAGGATTCTGTTTACTGAGGAAATAGACCAGCACAGGTGTGTCAGGACAGCAGGCTGAAGCTGTTTAATGCTCTTGAGGACAAACATATTTCTTGGAAGAAAGAAACCATTGTGGTTTTTTTTCTTTTTCCAGCTACCTAGTTTTATAAGTATCTGTCAATTACTTGAAAGAACCTCCTTGTTCTTGAAGCTGAGCAAACAGGGACATCGGAATTTGGTCCAGTGTCACACATGCTGGGGTCTAACACTCAACCAATGATTTTTTTTTTAAACACCTTCTTTTTAGTTGACTGACTGACTGTCACCCGAGTGGTTGGCTGTGCCATTAGGCAGGTTGGAAACATTAATTCCCGATTGTGGGCAAGAAACCCACAGACAGGCTGTGAGCAGCATAGGCACAGCCTCTTATCACTCAATCCGTTGGCAAAGTCAGATAGTCAATTTCAACTTGCTTTAATAGGTAAACACCCCAGTTAAGCTAGTAAAATAAAACCTTCTACACTATTGGATAATTTTTTTTTCTGACCAGCTTTGAGTCCTAAATTAATAGCTAAGACTGTGTCCAAGCTTTATTTTTTGGAAGGATTCCAGAAAGGTGACACATGGATAGCTGCCTGTACTTTCTCAGAATGGAACTTTATGCATGCCAGTGTGTTTACATTCAGAGGACCATTGTCCCTGGTCAGTCTGTCTGAGGGGCCTTGCTTCCCTGCTTCCCTGGGGAGCTTTCTCTCTCCGGCTTGTGGAGATGTGACCCTGCTGCCACTCCACGACATCGACTGGCTCTGACTACCTCTCAGCAAGTCTGCAGAGAGTCATTTGTAGGGCAGTGCATGGAAAACTTTTTCAAGACAGAAAACTGGTGTTTGCCAGTCTGCAGTTTCTTTGTCCTCTAAGTGTCTTGAACTCATTGAATACTCAGGAAGGCCAGCTCCAGCCTCTGTAAAGATGTACATTGAAATTCATGGGAAAGAGAAAGGCGCCTGACATTTAAACTATTCACTAAAACACCCACCTGCACATTGAGTGTTCTACGTAATCCAGCTATTTTTCTTCCACCTTTCACTGATTATTTATTCCTTGTGTGGCTTTTGATAACTTTAGTACTGACTAGGATGCTATGAAAGTTGTCAAAGATGAATACAGAGGAGGTCGATAACACTAAGGACTTAAGTCTATGACATAATGTTTAGGAGCTGTAAGAAAAAGGAATCCCACCATAATACTCATTTCAGTGTAAGGAAGACAAACATTGTGTTTCTTTGTGGCACGATTTGACCTATATGCAGGATAACTAACTGCACGATATAAAATCCCTTTGTAATGAAGGCCCGAGTCTGTATCTTTACCCTCTGAATCCAAAATGTTTCTAGAAATAATAGGTACCTTTTCTCTTTAAAGTTGCAGGGAGTTTCAAGTTCTGGGTTTTGTCTCTGTTATCTCATAGAAATTCAAACATTAACTATCCTTATTTTGTAGATAAACAGAATTAGGTCATTTGTTCACAGTCCTCCCACAGTACAGGTGCTAGGACACTGCGTCCTCCCTCATCTACTGCCTCCAGTTAGTTGGCATTTCCTGTGCCTTCAACCTCCTGACCCTCTTCTGCACCCAGCTTCTCCCTCTGCACCACGTGCTTATGTCTGTCGTCTGCCCCTGTGTACTACTCCCATCACCTCTGCCTGCATTCAGGCTACCCTCACTTCTCTCTGGAGCCACTGCAGCAGTTTTCGCATGTGCTTCAAATGGCACCCCTTGAACTCCAAGCAAACTGAAAAGGCTCTATTGTGACACACAGTTTCCTTCATGATTGGGCTCTGCTTCCCCCTTTAGCGGGGTCTCTAGCCATCTTACCTCTTTAAATGTCCTGGCTTCAACCATACTAAATTACTTGCAATCTTTTGATGCCCTGTATTCTCTCACAGTTCTGCGTGTTTCTGACACTCTTCCTTCTGTCTTGATGCCTGCCTTCTCTCCTGTCATGTATTCTTAGCTCCTACTTTCCTTCAAGACCTAGTTCAAAATCAGGTGCTCCAGGATGCCTCTCTGATTTTATTCTCTCTTGCTCACTCGCCAGCACCCACAGAAAGGCAGTGTGAGGTGCCCTTGCACTCTGCTTTGTAATACCATCAGTATTGTCGATTTTTGTTGTTGGGTTTGTTTTCTTTTCCCTGTTTCCCACTATTCAGTGAAGTCCTATGAGTGGGGACTATATTGTTAATTTTGTGTATCTCCAGCTGACCCGTGAATGATCTCAATAAACACCCATTAAAGAATAGCAAAATCCTGGCTTTCTCAATCCTCAAGCAAAGGTTCTCTATTAGAGTATAGTAAGTTCTTGATTAATAGTAGTAAACAGCATTATTAAGCACAGACTGTCCCAGGCACTCCCCTGGGCACTCTGTGTATATTCACATGAATCCTCCTCACAAAACTTTCACAAATTAATTTAAATAATGAAACTTTTGTGACTTGCCTGAAGATATAGTTGTTAAGTCTCAGATTTCATTCCAGGCAGTCTGGCTCCAGTAATCACATTCAGTGCAATACTTCTTCTTAGCTCCTATTTCTAGCATGATCTGATATCATTAGTAGAAAACAAGTAAAATAGGAAGAAATCTCAAAACTTAACACATACCAACTCCTACCTCTCTGCATTAGAGAGAAGAGGAGTGCTAGGGAGACCGGAAGAGGAAAGCGAAATATGTTGATTAAATAAAATAATTCATTAATTTATAGCATATTTTAAAGTAAGTAAAGGTTGTGGTGTTTTTTTAAGATTTTATTTATTTACTTTTAGAAGGAGGAGAACGGAGGTAGAAAGTGAGGGAGAGAAATATCAGTGTGTGAGAAATACATATATTGGTCGCCTCTTGCCCGCCCTCAGCTGGGGACCTGACCTGCAACCCACGCATGTGTCCTGACTGGGAATCGAACCAGCAACCCTTTGGTTCGCAGGCCTGCACTCAATCCACTGAGCCACACCAGCCAGGGCTAAAGTAATTAAAGGTTTTATAAGTGACTTTAGACCTTACTATTTTTAACAATATTTCTATAAAGCCATTTGGACAAAATTTCCATTGGAAGAAAATGGTGGATACACAAGATAGCTTTTATGCTTTTAATATGTTTTGTAGTATTATTTTTTAGTATTTGCAGATATTTAACAAAATGTTTTTATTCCTCATTTTGGGCTTTTAGGACACCACAACGATCTTTGTTAGCTCTACAGTTTTAACAACTCCAGCAGGTCCTTAACCATAGCAAGGGCAAAAAATTATCATTTGTAAACTTCTTTACTGGATGGTGAACCCTTTTGTTAAATGCAAACTTCTTACGGATGATGGCTTTATTTTATACATTTTTATCCCATAAGTGTTTTAGAACTGTCTTACAATAGGTGCCTAGTAAATGTTTATGGAATACATAAATGAATGAAAACCTTACAGTGACCTGAATTAATATTTATTCCATTAAGTGACTGGTCAAGTTACAGTATCACTGATAAATCCTTGGAAACCAGTTGAAAGTAATTTATAACAGGAACTACCACCACTTGATAAGTGAGAGTGTGTGAGTGAGGATACTTTGTAGAGTGGTGTGTTCTCTGAATTGTTGTGTCGAAAAAGTACAATTAAACTGCAGAGAGAAAGCATGCACTTAAACAATACCAGCAAGTGTAGTCCAGACAGTAAACACAGTCGAGTTTATAACCATGTGTAGACTCGGTCTGTATGTAAAATATTCCATAAGGATCTGAAAGTAAGTTCAAAAAATAATTCTCACAGAAATGATAGGGCAAGGAAGCTTTGCCTGTTGGATTGATCCTTTGGCAGTTTAATGGATAGAGGGAGGGGAGAATAGTGATAGCAGATGATTTCCTAGCAGTTAGAATGAGAGCCGTTGTTACAGGGACTTGGCAGGATTATTACTCCGCATTTTATAAATGAAGCAATTGCTGGCCGAGATGTTAGGTAACTTGCCCCAAGGCCACACAGCCCAGGTTTGAGCCTGACTCCAGAACTCAGGCTCTTAACCACTACACTATGTTGTACTTAGCGTGACAGTCCCCCACCCCAGAAAACTCAAAAACCACACCCTCCTTTAGAGGAAGTTTCCTTACAGCTTGCATGTTGCCTAAAGTTCCTGTTACCTTCATTCCCAACGTGGACATAAATATTATAAATATTTAAATATTAAATATTATAAATATAATACTTATATTATAAATATTGGCAAAACTGCAAATAATTCATTGTTTTGTAAATTATTTTTAGTCACAGAGAAGTTAAAAAAAATATGGAGACAGGTTTAGCCTTACTGATCATCAAATGAATAAAAAACAAACAACAGAGATACTTTTGCTTTTTACTGATCAGATTAATAGTTTATATTTAGAGTTGAAATACTTAGGTTGGCTGAGAAACAGTGAAGCCCAGATTGTCACTGATCAGAGGATAAGTTGGTAAAATGTTTTTATGACCTAAAAAAGCATCAGTTTATATCAAAAGCTTTATTTTAAAAGTATAGAAATAATAGAAGTATAGAGAAGACTTTTTGTACACAGATGTGTGGTCAAGTAGTAAAATGTTACAACTCTTCTCTTAAATTGTGCTGAATAACTTGTTATATATACAATACATTTAAATGTAGGAATACCTCATCTTAAAATAACTGTTCATTTCCCTTCATATTGAAGTATCCTGAAGTATTGGAATTATTTGCAGATATATACTTGATACTCTTTTATGTAACTGTGAGTTCAAGTAAATAAGCCCGTTTTTTGGCAAAGATGTTTCTGGCATGATCCAATGCTTCCCCTAGCTTAATACCAGCTAATTAGAACTACCAGTTGCTAGAGAGTCTAAACTATAATAACAGTACAGTTTGTGTTAGAAATGTTTAGCCTGTTGTTGAATAGATTCTTTCTCTTTACCTTATACCTTAAGTAGACTTTCAAAGTTTTTCTTAACTAAGAGACTGTTGAAAAAACAAAATATCTAGTACTTACCTCTCAGTGACTTACTTGTTCAGGCCTCTGTGCAGTAGCAGTCAGAATTTGTCCGAATTGAAGTAGGTTAACGCTGGCATGTTGTTCTAAGAAAGATTGTGCAGACATCCTTTTATGGTGGTGAATTTTTTTCTGTCACTCTGTGACTGGGTATAGTAGCGATCAGTTAGCCTCCTGTATGTATGTATACTTTTTTTTTTTTAAAGGAAGTGAAATTTTTGTTAGTGATTTTTTTTGAATAGTTATCTGAAAACCCCTTGGAATTTATGAATTGCTGATATCTATGAAACTTTATTAATTTTTCTATAAAAATTTAACTATTACAAAAATTATGTGAAAGAGACTGAAGCAGTAGACCTTAACTAGAAAAAAAACACGAATATAGTTACTGATAATTTTGTATCTAAAGTATGAGTTTTTAAATGTTTTAAGGGGGGAAAATGTCAACTTTGACAGTTTTGTCTACCTGGAAACTTGATACAGGAGGAGGTAGTTTGCTCAACAGCTATGAGAAAGAAACAAAAAGTTTCTCTGGTGAGTGGGAGAAAGATACTCTTTTGCATATATACAGGGATTAGTTGTTTTTCATCAACTTAAGGCAGAAGGCTAACTTGACTGCGTTAGTGACTGTACGGACATATGAATGGGAAAAGTTGAAGGGGAGCATTTTGCATCCTAAATTGAGCCTCTTCACATAGGATGAAGGAGACCTATGCTGTTCACCTTAGTTTTAGTTGACCTTTTAAATCAGCAGTGTAACATGGCTATCAAAATGCAATTTACTTGTAGGCTAAATTAATAGAAATATAGTGCTCAAAACAAACAAGGTGATATTTATACTTATGCAGGACCAATCTAGGCACTCCCAGTCAGCTCTGGGTGCTGTGTTTTACAAAGGGCATGGATGACCTAGAGCATGCCTAGGATGGTGAGGGGTCTAGTTCCTAGGTCTTAGGTGAAATGATTGAATAAACTGAGAACGTTTAGGCTTGGCAGGGATATGACCACTATTTTCATGCATTTGGAAGATGTCACCTAGAAATTATTTACGTTGAATATGTCAGTCATCCTAACTCCAGAGAATAGAAGGAAAACCAGTAAAAGGGAGGTACTGAAGTCAGCTTTCAAATCAAAATATGAGTTTAGTTCCCAAAAGTTAGGACCATAAAAACATGCAGTAGGCTGTCTCTTATTTATATGCTTGCATAAACTAAATGAGTACTTTGAAAAGTGGTGTAGAGAGTTTTGAATCATTTGATAGAAATCTGTGGCTCTGTGACCTTAGAGGCCCTTTTATTTTAAGGGTCTGTCAAAAATGGCTAAGTGAGCCCTAGTCGGTGTGGCCTCAGTTGGTTGGAGCCTAGTCCCACAACCAAAAGGTTGCAGGTTCGATTCCTGGTTGGGGCACATGCCTGGGTTGAGGGTTCAATCCCCGATCTGGCTGTGGTCTGGGCGTGTATGGGAGACAACCAGTCGATGTTTTTTCTCTTTCACATTGATGTTTCTCCCTCCCTTCCTCTCTCTCTAAAAATAATGAAAAACTAAAAGAAAGAAAAGAAAGAAAAGAAAGAAAGAGAAAGAAAGAAAGAAAATACCCAAGTGATTTTAGCCTCACAGTTGTATTATTCCATTTAGAAGCTTATTAGGTTCTTTGTAACTCTAAAATGCTGAAGAATGTGGAGAAACCTTGTCAAACAGAAGAGTAATTCTTTGGCTTTCTACCCCACCATCTATAAAATAAAGTCATTGAACTAAATAATTCCAGTTCAAAAGATTTTATGAGCGGGAAATAGAGATTTTATGATCCTATGCATAAATATGATAACATATTCTAGAACCAGTTCCTTTAAAATTTGGATTGAAGAATACTTGAAGAAGACACTGTTGAAGTTTTTCAGTTTGTTGGAAGGCCATCCTATTGGGATGTTTTGGTTTTTAATATTTGAAGTAGTTTTTATTAAGTAAAACATTGTTACACAATAAAGAACGCAACTAGGTAAATATACTAGCAAACTGGATCTACCTCTTTTTGGGTATTATAATAGTCAAGTATATGAGGAAGAGGTGATGGAGCAATTGTCTTGCAAAGTGCTGTTGAGGTTTAGAGTAAGACAATTTCATGAGCTCAAAAACCTTTATATATATTTTTTATATATTTATATTTATATAAAATCTTTTAAAGATTTTATTTATTTATTTTTAGAAAGAGGAAGAGAGGGAGAAAGAGGAGAGAAACATCAATATGTGGTTGCTTCTCCCACGCCCCCTACTGGGGACTCAGCCCACAACCCAGGCATGTGCCCTACCCTACTACACTGGGAATCAAACCAGCAACCCTTTGGTACACAGGCCAGAGCTCAGTCCACTGAGCCACACCAGCCAGGGCACAAACCTTATTTTTATTGTTGCTGAAAGTTACCAGGATTTTTTTTAGTTGTTCTGTGAAAGTGGAGCCAATGTCATTTTCTGTAAAAGAAGTAAGGTAAACATTTGTGACCTGAACTGAGTGTTTCTACCGTTTTGTTTGGTCTACTGAATACAGTTGTGAGTAGATAATAAATATTAGTAGAAGAATGAATGGATTCTTTATAACCTGTTTTCTTCTTTTGTATACTTCAATCACATATACTTATGTCAGATAGAGCTTTCAGAAGTTAGCTGTTCACAATACGAAAAAGATCAAATTACATTCATTGTTGACAGTATAAAGAACTGATGTTATAAAATAAGGGAAAGAGAAGAACTGGTCAGTGACTAATAACGTGATATTTTGTGAAGTCTGTGTGTATAGAAATAGCAATGGAAAATTTCTACAAAACAACCTATATAAGCATGGTCCGAAATGTGTGCTTTTGTATTATGGGTATATGTGACCTAGTATTTAGTCATCATTTGAAACTACACAGTGATTAATAACTTCTAGGGAATTTCGAAACTTCTGTTGGTATATAAGACATGACCTGTGGTCATTAAAGTTCCTATCAATATTTTTTTATATTGAAATATAACTTCAAACAAAAAAGTCTGCTTCAGATTTTTTATTGTGATATCACTATTTATACTTTATTGCTAAATGTAAACAGAAGAATTTCTATAATTTACCTTAAAGAACATGTTATGTGGTAAGAGATCTCAAGTGCAACCAAAATAGAGTTATTTTATTATTACCAAGATACCAACAGGCCATGTTCTGGGTATGTATTTGAAACCATGTATTTTAATAATATTAAAAATAATAAAACAAGAAGAGGAGCTTTTTTAAAGCAAAAGGCAAATTCTGCTGTATGGTTTTATGATTTTAAAGAGAAATTTATTCAGCAAATATTTATTGAGCAGCTACTCTGTACCAGCCACAGTTCTAGATAGTGGGGATAAAGCAGCAAACAAAACTGATAGAAACCCCTTCCATTCTAGTCAGCGAGACAGTTGATAAACAAGTCGTGTAGCAGAGTAGCCAGTTTTAGGTGCTATGGAGAAAGGGAAATGGAACGTGCCGAGTGGAGATGGGGCTGTGAGGTGTGGCGGGGGCTGCAGTCTGGAAGAGTTTCTCTGAGAAGGTTGTGGTAGGGAGTACGTGATGCACATGTCGGTGTGAAGATGACCAGGAGTAGGGGAAGAGCAGATACCCACACCCTGGGCACCATATACAAGGGCAGACCCCAAAAAACTGAAATTATCTTCTGGAGGGTGAGCCCCTTGTAGTGCAGGCTTCCCCCGCTAGGTGAGTGTTCTAGCAGCCCATCTGTATCAGTGTAATATCTGGTGTTGTTGTGAGACGCTGCGTTTGGCTTCACTGAGTTTTTGAGACTCTCTCAACACATTTGCCCATTTCATGATAGGTGATTTACAAGCATGCCTGCCTACTCTGCACTGAGTGTTCAGCAGTTTTTGACCAAAAAGCAACATGGACCCTATGCCCCACCATCCCTATTTGCCTGATCTCACCCCAACTGACTTTTTGTTGTTGTTTTTTCTCTGGATGAAAAAAATAACTTAAAGGTAAATGTTTTGCTGATGCGGAAGAGATGAAACAAAAAAAAACCAGCATAAGCGCTAAAAGGCATCAAAATCAACCAGTTCAAAAACTGTTTTGAGCAGTGGAAAAAAAGTCTCTATAGGTGTATTGTACTTTGAAGGTGGCTGAAGTTTAGACATGTAAGAATATATACACGATTTTTTATAAATAAATTCTGGTATTTTTGGGTCCTCCCTCATACCTAGCCGTGCTTGAGTGAGACACATGTTGGTCCAGTGTGGCTGGATCAACTAGATCCAGGGGCAGGGAGACTGAGTAGTAGAACAGGTTTGAGGTGGAGATGCAGACTTTGTATTTCTTTGTAATGATTTTGGCTCTTACTGGAGGTTGGGGAATCACTGGAGGATTTTAAGCCCAGGAGTGGCTGACTTGTACTCCTTAATGAAAAGAATGCATAACTGCTTAAACAGCTGTGTTGGGGTTTAGATTATTTGAATTGGAGGGAAAAAACTGTTCTCTTGTGTGCTATTAAGAATGGCAGTTTAAATAAGTCTCTGCTCATTAAAATCGCTTTGCTTAATTTTTTTAATCCAGCAAGTAATGAGGCGCTGTTATGTGTTAGGATGTGTTTTGGCCACTGGTGGATTCAGCGCTAAGTAGAACATGGCTCTTTCTCATAAAATTAATAATTTAATGGTAGATTTTTTAAAACCCTATTTAGTTAAAGTGTTCAGGAATAAGATTTATTTCATTGCCCCTAATTTAATGAGCTCTTATGTCATGTCAAGCACTGGGCCAGATGCTAGAAGGACGAAGGAGACACATTTCCTTCCCTGCCATGAGGCATGCCTCAGACTGAAGAGGAGGACCGTAGGAGTGAGGCATCCATGACTGATTCACCGTGCTGTCTACATACTCTTCGGCCCTGTCCCTGTCATCCTTCTTACAGGACTGTGAGAAGCATCTTCCACACCTCCGTATCTTCAGACCTAACCCAGTGTCTGGCACTTGGGTGTTTACTCATTGGAGTTCCCCCTGTTCAGCATTTGCTATTTGTTGTAGAGGGCCTGGGGGTCCTGCTGCCATTAATCACATTTACAGTGTGCATTTGCTTTTATTTTTAATACTAGAATTGAAAGCACAGTGAATATTTTTTTTAAATAACATGATCTCTGTCATCTATGGGAAAAATACACAAGAGACCAAGAGGATCCTGTGTTTCTACAAAAAGGGTAGTGAGAACATTTCTTTGTGGAAGTGAAGAATATTTCTCGTATTTTCTTGTGGTAAAGAAATAGTTCTTTGTACTGATGCCACTCACCCAAAAACTGGGCAAATAAAAATAGACTGAGTTGTAAAGCCAAGTGTTCAATGGAGAGTGGGCACAAACCTGTGTCCAAACTATCCTACACATTCATGTTGTCTGCCTGACCCTTGTAAGAATGTGAGTTTTTGATCCTGGAGCTAATTCTTTGAGGTTAGCAACTATTTTTTACTCGTAGATATGGATGGAGCTCCTATACCTACCTGGGCTACTGCCTCTCACAGAGTGCCCAGGTGATTCATTGAAACAGTGAAACTGAGGTTGCTTCGAGGGCAAAGAAGAGAGCTACCAACCACCAAGAGGATTGGGGAAATCACTGAAAAGAGTTGAGCCCTGTCATACACCATAAGTTTCCTCAACAGGAAAGTGGAAACAACATTTAGGTTGGAAGAATAACCTGTGTCAGTGAATAGTCAAAAGGGCCTAATGTGCCCAGGGAGCATCTTTGGGGACCGGGAGTGAGAGGGAAGGGGACGTATGGGACTGCAATTGTGGGAAACTACACTAATAAGAAAAATTTGAGGGCTTTGCTAGTTCATGCTAATATTTAAGTTTCTTCTTTGGATGCTGGGAGCTGTGGAAGGAAAGGTTTTAAACAGGGTTGTGACATGACCAGAGTTGTGTTTTGGGGAGAGAATACTGTTAACAATGTTAAGGGTTGAATTAGAAGACTTTGTCTTAGGCTTGTGACTTTCTGTCCAGTTGAGGGTATCAAATTAAGTTCCATACCCCAGGTAAGGGGACAGGCAGACAGTTTGGGACTGACTTAATTTTCTTAATTGAAGCCAAAGGAGGCTTGTGATTATA
Organism: Mormoops blainvillei; assembly: GCA_004026545.1. Lineage (NCBI taxonomy): Eukaryota > Metazoa > Chordata > Mammalia > Chiroptera > Mormoopidae > Mormoops > Mormoops blainvillei. The sequence goes on along the minus strand of PVJD01000206.1, from coordinate 49,960 downwards.
CAAGGAGAGACTGAAGCAAGAAGAAAAGACTATAATGGAACCCTGGAGAGAGTAAAAGAGTGGTAAGAGAAATCATAAGGAGACCAGCAAGAAGCAGGGATTTTGTCTCATTTTTTTGCCTCATTTAAGGCAAAATGAGGGAGGAATTTGTGGAATGGAGGTCAGGAATGGTATGTGGTGTCATTTGCTATGGTGATCCATGGACAAAGTCTGAGATGAGGCTTTTGGACTTGACCATGATGTATTGTAATGCTTGTTGCTTTTGGTTTGTTCTAGTCTCTTTCATTACATCTTTAAGTCATTCATTGGAAGAATCATAGCACCAAATTAAATTTTCTCACAATGCCTGAAAATTAATTAGTAGATGCAGAGCCACTTACTTGCAATGGTTTTGGAATAGTTGACAAGAATTAAGGAAGTACAAATTATTTCAGACATGATGCACATATAGAAAGCAAATTGTGTATGTAAGACCATGCTTTCAGACTGAAGTAAAATTGTAAGCAGTGTTACATCAAATACACTTTCGCCACTGGTATTTTTAAATCAATTATTACACTGTAGTGATTTTTCTTTATTTGTTTGCATAGCCTGGCACCTGTGTTTGCTCTGTTTGTACCATTTTACTGCTCCATACCGAGAGTCCAGGTGGCACGCATTCTGGGCCCGCTGTCCATCACAAACAAGACATTGATTTATGTATTGGGACTACAGGTATAGTATGCATTTTTATGTTCACATTTCTTTAACCAGGTTTTTTTTTTTTTTTTGGTCTTTTTCTTATTTGATCTCCTTGAAAACAGTGTTTTTTTCCCCATAAGTTTGGCTTCATGATCTATATCAAATGTTCAAAGGAAGTGTTACAGAACGAGAACATCAAAGTATAAAAAGGTACTAGAATACTTTCATAGACTTTAGAATCTGATAAGAGTTTTCACTGTAATTTATATCAGTGGAAAATATTTTAATTTCATTGCACAATTACGTATAAGTACTTTTTTAAAAAAAATCATAGTATGAAGTGGAAACATGCGAAGAGTCAAAAGGTAGAAAGTGGAAAATCACTGTCAAAATTAATTTATTGAATATGATGTCACAAATAAAGCTCTGAAGACTAAATTAGATATGCTTTACCAACCCGAGCTTTGGATTTTGTGAGAGGCGTTATCAGCTGTATAACTTCTGTGTTGCACAGGCATGATAGCAACATCACCATCTGCTGAATGGTTTGATGTGAAGGCCAGTAGGGTGCTTATTATCTGACTTAAATTGAAAAAGGTTATTTTCACCAGTGTTCGGTAAATATTGATCACACTTCTGGGTTCCTGGCCCACTGGTAGATGATACATATGATTTTTAGTTTTTTACCTGTAATACTTGTCACTTTTCTTTCACTGTCAGAACTTTTGATGTAAAACTCTTATTCTGCTGTTTTCTGTGGTACCATGTGTAGCTTGGCCTTTTGATCCACTGTTAATACTCATAACATTCCTTATCCCACACATATCAAACCGGATACTGATGTCTCTGTAAATGCCCTCCTCCCTCCCCTTTTAACCTTTAGCATTTCCTCCAACTTCTCTAGTCTACCGTCATGTGTTAATGGCTCATCGGGGGTGGATTTTTTTTTTTTACTTTGACAACCATTTCTCATGAACCATGTGTATTCTTCATCTCTCAACCTACGTAGCATTACATTCTCCCTATCCTTTCTAATATTCATATAACCTAATAGCCCATTTCTACAGTTTACTCTTATTACTAGGATTTGCTATGACCTTTTTTTTTCTTTTTTAAGACATTACAACAGAAGACAGAAAGCAGTGGTAGGAGAGAATGCTGGACCTGGGGTGGGAAACCCAAGTTCTAGTTCTAACGTGACACTCACTAGCTTGTGACTTGGGTCAAGTTACAGAAGTCTTCTGAGCCCCCTGTTGACTCTATAGTTCCACCCAACTCTAATGTTATATGCCATCTCTGAGAGTAAAAAACATTGTTTTATTAATTATGGAGTAGGAATTCAATGGAGTATTGTGTAAAGTCTTTGGAACCAAGTGGACTTGGTTTAATTACTTGCTCTGATAATTATTTACTTTTCCTGAACCCCCATTTTCCCAGGTCATTTGAAACATTAGAGATAATAGCATTGGGTGTTTAGGGTTATCTGAACAGATAATAAGGACTAAGTCCATTGGTTCTTACAATTAATTAACAATTTATGTCTCTAGCTATCATCATAGGTGTTCTAAGATTGTGAATGTTTTGGGGAGTTTTTTGGTGAGGTAGGAGTTGGTATCAGAAAGTACAGATGGAGATGCTTTAATTGACTCTTTGATAAACTCTAAGATCCTTAGCATGAATGGTATCCAAGGTTCTTCTTGTCTATCCAGTGTCAACTCCCGACCCTCTCCACCTTGAAGTGAGTATCAACCCCTTATTCTCAAAAAGATTTTGTTTCCTCTCTCTCCCCCTCCCTGCCCCCCTCCCTCCCATCTAAACCTTTGCGCATGTTTCTGTTCCTTACTGTCTTCCACACAGCAGCTTCTTGAAGCCACAGACACTTGATAAATGAATGGATGACTTCAGTCATTATCAGAAGAACAAAAATGCTTGATAGCCAGTCATGAAATGCCATATGCTAGGGACTGTGGAGGATAAAATGGAGTTGTTAACACCTGTTGTCCAGGAGCCCAGCAGTGAGAAAAAACATACACACTGTCATAACATAAGCACACACAACTGGGACCAAACATGCAATAAGATGAGGGGCTTACAAGTCCAAAGGAAATAATTTTTTACCAATAAAATTGATATGCTTATCTTTCTTGTATACGAGGCATAGTTTCATGGCGTGGTCATGACGCCAGGCTGTGGAGCCAGACCACTTGGGCACAAACGCATAGCCCCACCACCCGCCGGCGCTTTGACCTTGAGCAAATTACTTAACATCTCCATTTTCTCATGGGTAAAATAGTGATAATAACAGAACTTACCACAGAGGGTGATTAGGAGGATCCAGTAAATTTAATAAATGAAAAGCATTAAGAGCACAGCTTGGCACATAGTAAGTGCTATGAAAGTGTTAGCTATTTTATTATCCTTTATATTTTTAGAAGAAAGCTACAGAAAACTATTTTCTTTTAAATAAGATAATTCTCATCCTTATTATTGTCAGTCATTTACACTGAAGAAGGATCCATGCATACTAGATCAAAGAATTGAATTTTAGATCAAGGGATTAAATTTAAAGCTGCAATAAACATTCATTTTTACTTAAGCTAGCACGAGAGCAAAGCTTGTCAGCCCCCTTTTTACCTGTGCTTCGTCATCTCTTACCTTTGTATTTGTCTTCTTTCTATGTATCTTTTTTCCTATGTATCCTAGATAAATGTATAGAACTTAGAGGTTTTCATCTAGCATAATGTCAGCAATAAACCTGGATATCTTGCTTCTTTCTGTATGAACAGAAGCACTTAAATTCATGACCTAGGCTACAAATCTTTACTTCCCTGCAGGCATACTTTGAGATAGATGTTTTATGACTTTTTAAAAACCCAGAGCACAGCGTTTGGATGTAAATGATTTGGAAAGCAAATGGAGAGATTTCATAAAACTTAATTCTAATTCTTTTACCATTTAACTTTGATATCATTAATTAGTTTACTCTTCCATAGAGGAACCAAAATGAGAAGAATATCAACAGTTAAACAGAGTAGCATTGAACATGGACCTATATGCTTGCAAAGAGGTCTTCCCATCTAAATTTAGAGTATTAGTGACAAATTAAAATGAGAGAATTATGTAAACTAATATTACATGTCATTACCTAACAACAAGCTTTGGATGGTGGCTACATATTTCTTATGTTGTTAATTCTAATAATTCCTTTATATATATTATTTTACTTTGTTCAACTCAACTGACATACATTTGTAAATAAGAGTACGTGAATTTTACCTATTTTTCTTTGCATGGGAATGGGCCAGGTTCAACCAATCCATTGTAGGCTATGAAAGGTGGAAGTCTTGGTTAAAAAACAAAAGAAAATATATTATTTTCTTTTAAATAACAGAATTGATATTGATTAATTTCTGTTTGTTTATATTATGATATATAAGTAATCCTTAATATAAATGGTTATGCTTATAGTTATGTAAAAATTAGTAAGCTGTGACGGGTAGTTGAATTTCATTTTTAGTTGCCTTTCTTTTTTTTTACAGCTTTTCACCTCTGGCTCCTACATCTGGATAGTAGCCATAAGTGGACTTGTAAGTGTGATTCCCTCTTCTCCCTATTTCTTTTCTGAAGAAACTTTAGGGAAAACGTTATATTTAGATTATGGGTCATATTCAGTTGTGTCCAACATTTTTTAAAACTGTGTTAGGTCCTATCTCAATGCCACTTCCTTAGTAATTGAAAAAAAAGGGCTAGTTACATGAATAATTGAGAGGCCTATTTGTCTTAGTTTTCAAGGTAATCGTGATTAACATTTTAGCTGAGTTTCTTGTCAGTATTATTTTTAAATTACATTAGTAGTGTAACTCATAGTAGGGAAAAAATGACAAGAGAAAGAAAATGAAGAAGTTGGGTTTACTAACAATAATGAGAGATATTCTGCTTGTTTTGTAAAGAGACATTGTCATGGAAGGGAAAAAAATAAGGCCAAGTGGAAAGTCAGGTGGACTGGAACTGACAAAAGACTCATCAGACTGTGTGGCCAGAAAAGGGAGAAGTGAATGACCTGAGGATCTGGGTGGTGCCCTCATCCTTTGTACTAGAATGTCTTTATCTCACCCACCCCCATGCTGCTCTATATCATTTTTTAAATTTTAATACATATTTGTCTTAAACTCTATTTATGAGGTATTTAAAAAGACATCTAGAACATGAAATTAAACTTTATTTTTCATCCATAACTTAAATTTGAACTCTCAAATTTATATAAACATAAGTGTATACACTAGTATATATGGAATATAGCTTTACTTTCTTTCCTGGAGAAGACTAAGAAAATCGCAGAATGGATTTATAGTAATGTGTAAATATCAGAGACCTTTGGAAATAATTATTCATTCTACTGTAGACAGTTTAATTTTAAGTAAGTTATCACTATAACTTGTTTCCTGGTGAATGATATTTTGGGCTACTATGTCATTACTTTAAGCCTACTCACTTTTCTCCTTCCTTTAAGCTCTCTATATTATTTCTTTTGTGTTTGTTTTTTTCATTTACAGCTTAATCTTTCATTCCCCACAGCTTCCAGCCAAAATTCTAGGGATTGCAGTCACATGGTTTCCCCTCCCTAAGTACTTACTCAGTTACCAAGATGCTGATTTACTTCAGGACCATGGTGCTGAACTCTGCCGTAAAGTCTCTAAACCATCTGAACCATCTGCTATTCTTAAGACTTGTGGTGACTTAGAGACAGCCCGGGGTCAGACTGAGTCTATGCGACACAACTGCCAGGCTCTCTCTAGTCTCATCTCATCCCCACTTGAACTACCAGCATTTTTTCCCTTGCAGTAGAATATTTATTTATTTATTTATTTATTTATTTATTTATTTAATGAAACACTCAAAGTTTAGGTTAGTGGGAAATAATTTTAATCAAGGAATTGTACATTTTCTTCCCACACATCTTGCTTTCTATTAGGAGATGATGTTGTGATCCATTTCACTACAATATTACAAAATATTTACAAGAAAATATTAAAATAAACACAGAAGGCAAGATGAGGTGAAATAAACTGTCTCCCCCCACCCCAACCCCAAAATATCTACTCCGGTGCCCACAGCACAGGAGAGAATCAGAACAAATTAGTAACAAAGATCCCCTTGATCACAAGTTTCCAAAGAATTACAGAGGAAAAGAAACGGGATGAAAATGGTAGCATGAAAAGGAATGGATGTCAGCAGAACTGCTTCAGTAACCAACCTATTCTGAGTGAAATATTCTCTCTCATATGCAGTGAATTCTGAACAAACCTAAATTTTAAGATATTCCTTCAAACAAAATTAGGAAATACCCTGACAGTGAAAGTGACTCTTTTGCCTAAGTTTCCTAAGAGCTTCTTTCTGCATGAACCAGTGATGTGAACAGAAGTATGTTCAGGAATCAAAGCTGTCACAGCAGCCCTTCCATCTCCTTCACAAAGGCTTTATACACATTATCCTTAGTTTGTACTGAGATGGCAACAGATGGACCAGATTTGGGGGCTGCTTTGGCAAGAGGCACAGCAGAATCATCCTCTGACTTTCTTTGGTGAGCAGCAGTAGCCCCTTTATTCTCCCGACAGCCCCTCAGTGCAGTGGGCACAAATTGAGTGATCTCTGCCTTGGGATTAGTGATTTGTGGCTTGGCACTGATGGTTGCTGTGGCTTTCTTCTCAGTGGTGGCTGCACTCATATATCATCTGCCTTGGGTCACTGAATCAAGTTGGGCGGAGCACCTAAAACTCCCAGGTTTGGCAAGGGAGCCGGTGGGAAAAGCCCAGGTGGTGCAGGTCCGAGTGGAGGCACCAAAGGTGAGCGTGTCATACCAGGATGAGGTGGAGGGATACCTGGAGGTACAGCGATACCTGGAGGTACAGGGGGAGGTAACCTTGGTGGTGGTCCCCAAGGAGGAGGGCCAGGAGGCAGACCCAGAGGTGGACCTGGGGGAGGGCCAGGGGTCAACCTGGTCATGGTCCTGGAGGTAAAAGTCAGGGTAAAGACCCTGGGAGTCCTGGCATTCCAAGTGGTCTCAGGAACAGAGGAGCTCTCAGAGGTGGTCCAGAAGGAAGGCCTATAGGTGGTCCAGGTGGCCGTCAAGGTGGAGCAGGAGGTGGTCCAAGAGGAGGTGGTCCTGGCATAGGAGCTGCTTGTATTGGAGAAGGGCAGACATTGTGGGGGAGCTTGTTGCTGTGAAAAAGCAGATGTGCCATCAGAGATTCCTCTTTATGCTTTTTTTGTGATTGCCTTCTGCTTCAGAGTCATCAGAATCACCTTCATCGTCATTCTCTGAAAATCCCTTTACTTCCCCAGGGATTATCCCTCCTCAGGGATTTCCTGTCCTGCCATTCAAAGCATCAAGGCTTAATGGTCTTTTTCTTGCTTGATTTCCCAGGCTTATCTGCAAATAGTATTCTCAGAGCTGAATCCTTTTCTTCATTGTTGTTAATTTCATTATCATCACAGTGGACAAATTCATCCCCTTTACTTTCTCCATCTGATCTGTCCATGTGGCTGTCATCAGTGCTGTCATCATGCTTATCTTGATCCATGTCCTTAGATAGGCATCATCTTCACTGGTGCTAGAAACATCATCGTCATGACCCCATTGAGCCAGTTCAGGACTATATAACATGTCTTCATCTTGCTGACGAGAGGGAAGATTTAGGGCAAAGCCCGCTTTATGGCCATACATTTGCAAGACTTGAGGAGGAGGTAGACCAGGGGGCAGACCTGGCGCCACGTCCAAGAGGAGGAAGAATAGAAACTGCCCAAGCTAGAGGTCCACAGGCTGAGTCTTCTTAAGGATGGAGGGTAGCTGGACACCAGGAAGTGGAATGTCCTGGATCAAGATGTTGGAAGGAGCATGCGGCATATCTGGCAAATGAATACTGTTCGTTTCCACATGCTGAGCATTCTTGACAGCATCAAAATATTGGCGAAGTTGAGCCCTCTTCTATTTATATTCTACTTCCAGATTTCTCAGTTCTTTGTAAATATCTGGATTCTCTCTTTCATAGAGTCATAGAACACATTCAGAGGCTTCACACAGCTTTTTATGTTTGTCTTCCAGCACCTCCCCATTTAACCGTGGCTGTTGCGCTGGGTTAACCTCCATTTCACCCAGTTTTTCCATGTCCCAGATAATCCTTCATCTTCAAAACTGCAGCTCATACCATCATGTGCTGTTTTCTGTTCTTTTTTTAATTCTCTCTTCCAGGCTTGTTTTTGGGCCTGGTCAGTAGGGCTCATCAAATTTGACTCTTGGTGGATGATGTAGATCTTTGTCCCATGTTGACAGTCTGTATGGTTCACTCGTTGATTTAAAAACAAAGAAACAAACAAACAAAACCAGTATCAACATAAGAATGTCCAAACATTTCCACTGGACTCTGGGACTGTGAGAAGCTGGGAGGGAACAATTTTGAACCTCTTTACTTCACAGGGGCCTTTACCTCTGCTCCCAGTCAGCGACCTGGCATTTGCCATCTTGAAACCTCGCCCCCCTCCACTATCCCTATGTCACTTCCTTTGCTTGTGGGCCCAAGATCTCTAAACTTCCAGCTTAATTGACAGCTACCTAACCAGCCTGCGAAAAATAGATAGTTCATTGCTTTCATCATTACTGCAGCTTGAGAATTTACTGTTTCATTAATGATACATTTTGTTTCTCTTAGTGATGGTCTCAGGTCCTTTTTTGGGTATTTTCCTAAAATGTTCAAGAATTTGCGAAGTATCTCACAGTAAGCTCTTTCATTGTGTTAATTTACTATTGATTGATTTTTTTCTCATTATCCAAACTCTTTTTGAATAACTCTTTATGTGATTCATTGTTTTAGGACATCTCATTTTCTTTCTTTATTCTGTTTTCAGACTCCTGGTTTTGAATTAAGAGCTTGCTATTACCTCAGATAGTTTCATTTTGTGACCTTCAGTACTCCAGAATTGGTTGCATTTTTCATCTCTTTGTAATCTTTTTAAAATCTAAAATATGCATATTGTGGTCATAGTCTTTTTCAGTACACATGCTTAACAGGTAGTAAGGGGTTTGTTTTAATTTTTTTAAAGAATCAGAATTTTAACAAATTTTTAACATAAAATTTTCTTGTTTCAAAAGAATAAATAGAATTACACAGTTTTTACAATCTAATTCCCACATAAATTTAGCATTTAAATAATCCCACTATTAATAAACACTTCTGAGCCAATTGAGTTTTTACAGTAATTAGTTCAACCAGTTATAAATCTTCATATCAGCCTTTTTTATTACTGTTCTACCATAATTAGATGATACTATATTTACTTAAAATGACTTATATCAGTAGAAATCATACCTAGTTTTCCCTCATGAAATACCATAAATAGTGGTGCTTGTTTTGAACTTAATATTTTATTTTTGACTTTTTCTAGAAAACCACATTTTTATAACAAAATATTTAATATAATATGCTATACTTTAGATAAGGATATTTATAAAAGAGGATATTAAAATTATTTGTGAATATTTGGTTTACACACCACTGATTATAGGTTCAAAGTCTTGAGATTCACAAAGCCACAGCTTGTCCCAGATGTCGCTTGCTCAGTGTGACTTCTCCTCCCCTCACGCATATCAGATGACTTCCCTTTTCTTTTGTTTTGTTTTGTTTTTATGCTAAATAAAATACTAAAAAGAAAATGAAATTCGTACTACCAAAAAGTAAAGCACAGACTGTATTCAGTTTTGAGGGAATGTTAGAAAACATGTTGATGAAATTTCACTTTTTAATATTAAAACCAGTAGTCCTCCTAACATACTGTGTGTGTTACGGAGGTAATTTTATTTCAATCTGGCATCATGTGTTTTTTAAGAGAAAGAGTTTTTTATTTAAAAAAGGGGCACTTGTGTAAAACATAAGTCATAGGCTATCTGCTGTCATAGAAACCAAAAACTTTACTCATGTTTTTTGGAAAGTTGCCAGCTTTGAATTTAGCTTATTTGGTATAGTTATTGGTGGATTATTTGGGTTAGGCTAGTTTTTCTCTCTCCTTATAAGTGTCACTCATTCTTGCATGATTATAAGTGTTTCTGAATATATAACTTTAAGATATCCCGATGATTAAAAGAGGAAGAGGTTAATAAATCACATCAGTAAAGTAGTTTGTTAGGAAGGATCCCACACTGTCTTCAGTGGTATCATAGAAAGGAATGAGGACTAAATTGTTTTTCCTGGATTGAGGAGGAAAATAGTGTCTAGCTTACCAGGAACAATAATAAGTTAGTTTTCCTAGAACAGCTCTCACTTTTCAGTTCCATTTTGTGGTCCATCCGAGATTCCAGCTGCTGCCTTTCTCTTCTGGAAAGGGTTAGGGGCATTCGGTTTTGTTCAAAGATTGCTTTGAGATTATTCACGTATATCACTGATCACGTGTTCTTATGTTGCATTCCTCTCTTGGCAATTCTGGTTTTTAAAACCAACATTTAATATTTAAAATACTACTGTTTCGCCCTGACCATGGGAAGCTCATTTGGTTAGAGCATCATCTCCATACACCAAAGTTGTGGGTTCGATTCCCAGTCCAGGCACATATAAGAATTAACCAATGAACATGTAAGTAAGTGGAACAACAAATCGATCTTTCTCTTCTCTCTCTGTCCCCCTTCCTCTCTCTCTCTCTAAACTCAATAAATAAAATAAAATTTAATTTAATTTAATTAAAATATAAAATAAAAAGTACTACTGTTTTCATGAAAGTTTGCAAAATTGTCATTGGAAAGCTTGACTATAGTAGCTAAGTGAAATATTTCAGTTTAACCAACAAATTAAAAAATGTTAGTATACATATACTTCCATCATGTTCAACACCATGATGTTTACTGTTCCTCTTAATGTCTTTGGTGAGGGAAGTTAAAAAATTGAGATACTCTTTGTGTATTTCCATGTCACTAATCTTGTTACACATTAATACTTTTTTTCCTTTCAGAAAATATTTCTTACTTATTGAACTTTATGTAAGTTCTTTTTGTGGTTCTACAAGTGAGACTTTGGGACACCCATATCTCTGCACTTCTTCATTTTCTACCGTTTTATGAATCATAGCAGTGAGTCATTACCACTGGGATGTACCCTAATTCTCAAAAGCTGAAGCCTGAGCTGATTCTAGCATGATTAAAACAGACCCTGCTTTTCCCAATTTTTCTATTTTTACAGTTAACATATTTCTCATCATTTGGTCCTCTTTGAGGCTATTTGGGAGCAAATTAACAGGCCTTTACTTCTCAGACTCCAGGCTTATCCCCTTCAACATATCCCTTTACATTCCGCCCATTTCCTGTGTTTGCTACCTGTTGTAGATAGTCTTTCAGACTTATTTTCTTGTGATTAAGCAACCTTGTTGTGGGGAGAGAAAAAAATCTGTTCTACAAAATAAGATTAGAAACATCAGATTATTTAGGACTTTGAATGTGGTCTGAGTTTCTTTTTTTGTTTTGTTTTGTTTTGTTTTGTTTTTTGCTTTTTTTTGTCTGTAAGCAGTGGAAATCTTTAAAGCTTTACAAAGAGAAAACTTCATGATGGTACAAGATTATAGAAGTCTTACTAGGGTTTGTAAGTCATAGAAAAGGGAAAGGGAAAACTGAACAATCTTCAAGCAGTCAGAATGGCTTGTCTGTGGGCTGTGATTTGCCTTTTTCTCTTCCTTTTGTAATAGTTTTAGAGACAAAAATTAAAACGTTGTCCTGTGATATCTGTTATACAAAAAACCTTGAGCAAAGCCTTATGTTAATTGGCTTTACAAGTCATAGTACAACATAAAGGGAAAAGTTTATACACTTGCATAAGCTACTGTAGAAATCTAAACTACTTCGGAGTAAGTTTTAGAGCTCTGGCCAGGTTCCCGGGTGAGTGAGAATGGGATGTCAGGCCCCTGTGCCTTCCTCTGCTTTTCATGTCTTTCTCTTCCCTTCATGCTCTTTTCCTCTATTATTTATCCTTTCTTCCCTTAAATTTCTTCTCCAGATTGACCAGAGAAGGGTACAGTATAGCAGTTCAAATAATGCATCTGATGCCCAAGGTTTTCAGTTGAATTTTAGAGACTGAGGTTATTTTCTAGCAGTCACTGAAAATGAGGACAGAAGCTGCAGAAGGAAGTCAAGGCTGTTTAGAGTTGTGAGGTGATTTGGCTTGTGAAAGGACCAAGTATAAAGTTCAAGATGATATTAGAAGACATTCGTATTTAGAGCTTGCTTTCATCTTCTTGTAATTAAAATAGTATTTATAATGCCCAGCACTGAATCAAGTGCTTATGAGTCCATTTGACCCCTGCCCTCATATTGATTTATTTATACCTGCTGTGTACCCTCCTTTTCCTTCCCTTCTTCTCTGTACCTTTTTCCCTTATTCTGACCTGAGGTAGACTGGACCTACCAAGAGGAACTTTCTGTCCTCTGCCCTGTTGAGGCAACTGCAATTCAGTCCAGGTCTAATGAATGTCATATTAGACAGGGATTACAAAGGTAGGGAGTGACTAGTAGACTTGGATTGATTGATTGATTTAATCCTCATTGGAGGACATTTTTTCATTGCTTTTTGAAAGAGAGGAAGGGAGAGAGAAAGGGAGAGAAACATCAGTGTAAGAGAAGAACATTGATTGGTTACCTCTCGTACGTGTCCAGACCAGGAATTGTTTGTGCCCTGACTGGGAATCAAACCCTCAATTTAGGTATGTGCTCTGACCAGGAATCGAACCCATGATTTTTTGATTATGGGACAATGCTCCAACCAACTGAGCCACACTGGCCAGGGCTAGACTTTGGTTTTTAAATGTTAAATGCAGAATAAATGAAGTTATGCCACTGTCTTGATAAAACTGGCACAGAAGCCTTGGCCAGGTGATTCAGTTGGTTGGAACATCATCCTGTACACCAAAAGGTAGCAGATCCTATTCCCAGTCAGGGCACATACCTGGGTTGTGTGCTCAATTCCACCCCCCACCCCCCACCGACCCCCGTCAATGTTTCTCTCACTCTATCTCTTCCTTTCTCTCTTTAAAACGAACAAAACCTGACACAAAAGTGCCAATAAAATAGAGCTATAAACACTTTTATTATTGCAACTCATCTTTTGCCTATAGGCAAAAACCTAGCCTCCTTTCAAAGTTCTTCAAAATTTGGCTTCCTCATGTACTTCTCTCACCCCTGTGTACCATATAATTTAGTGACGCTGAACGTTTTACTGTTCCTGAGCATATCATCTTACATCAGGATTCTGTGCCATTGTGCAGTCACTTTTCTTTAACAAACACACGGCACTTACATACCAGACACTTGTGGTAGATTATTTGTTCAAACATTTTTGTTTGTTCAAAATATTCGAAGGCCCTCTCTACTGCGTCCCTTCCTACGGGTCTTCTATTGTACACGCCCTCTGTGACTTAAATTAGCCACTAAAATATGAGCAGAAATGAATGCTTTACAAACAGAAGGTTTAAGAGTCACTGCTTGGTTCCACCCATTGTTCTTTTCCCTTTGCCATGAAAAAATCATGTGCCAGATAGAAGCCCGGATCCCAGAGTGAAGAGTACACATGGAGCAGAGCTGTGGTCAACATGTGAGATAAACAAGAAATAACTCTTTGTTATAAGCTACTGAAATTTGGGATAATTTGTTAGCAATATAACAAACCGTATAACCTGGAGAAAGGAGACTAATATAGTTATTTTCTGAACAGTTTACAAATATTATCTTAATTAGTCCTCATAAAAGCCTGATGGTGTAAGGACTGTTATCCCCATTTTCTAGATGAAGGAACTGGGGCCCAGAGAACCTAAGTAATTTGCCAAGAGTATAAGCGGATAAGCAGTGGAGACAGGGCTCACATGCAGATTCTCTAGCTTTAGTGTTTATGCTCTTGCGACAGCTTTGCATAAGCGCATACAGTTTCTTTTCACTATATTCCTTTTTTCGCCATTAGATGCCTTCTTTTCCTAGAAAAATCGCATTCATTTAAGTCCTGACTGAAGTTTTTTCTGAGTCAGTCCTATCTTCCAGTTTAGTAATTATACATTATTCTTTATAATCCCTAGTGCCTGGCACAATGTCTGGCATTTTATCCACCTTCTATAAATAATTGTTGAGTTTCAAAATTCAGTATTATGAAATTATCACAATAATTTTTGTGCTATAGAACACTAATACTTTGTGATTGTCAGGAATCTTTCAACGTGTACTGCCTTACTAGGTTATTCACACGATCTCTACAGTGGTGGGGAACCTAGACTTCCCATTTTAAAGATGAAGCAGCTGAGGCCCTGGCTGGTGTGGCTCAGTTGGTTGGATTTTGTCCTGTGAATCTGAAGGGTCATGGATTCAGTTCCCTGTCAGGGGGGAATGCCTGAGTTGCCAGTTCGGTCCCTGGTCAGGGCACATGCGAGAGACAATCAATGTTTCTCTCCTCTCTCTCTTCCTCCCTTCCCCTCTCTCTAAAATCAATAATAAGCATGTCCTCGGGTAAGGCTAAAATATGTACTTTTTTTTTTTTTTAAATGAGGATGCTGAAATTCATGTGCCACAACTCATGGGCAATAGAGACCAGGCCAAAGGCCTGATGTTCTCGTCATGGTCCAGTGCCCTGCACTGCACTTGTCAATGCTCTCATCCTTGTCTTTTTCAACCACAAGACACTTATGTACAAAGCTATTCTTAGATCTTCCCTTGACTGTACCAGTAAGATGAGGCCCTGTTGTCATAAATGGAGACACAATTCTGGAGGGAGATCCTGTATATGAAGAAGTTTTAAAAGCATGCAGAGATGCTGAAAAGACACATATGAACAACAACTTTCTGCAGCCTTCACTATGGATGTTGTGGACCAGCCAAGTGTGTGCAAGAAAACTTTGTCCCATTGACAGCCTCTACTTTCTTCCTGATATGAGAAATCCAGCCCATAGCTATACTTTTTCTTCTAAGATCAAGATGTTTAACTGGTTCTCCATCTGATGGGTTAAAGATGCAGCTCAAACCTCACCTTCAACACACATATTACCTGTGTTTCTGACATTGTCATGTATAAAAAAATGAAGTACAGAATGGCTTTGAGAAAGTTTAAAGGATAATTTAAAGTATATTTATCTGGTTCAATAGTACTGCTGGTCAAAGGAAAAAGAAATGGAGATAAGGAAGAGGTTGTTAAGAAAATGCTATTTTTTTTAGTTTTAGATGATTACTGGTAGATTATCATATCGACTTCAGCACAGAGCATTTTCTCACAGGGTCTTCACATTCTTTTCCTATCACGAGATGGAAAGTCTTGAATCAATTTGATTATCTGTTTAAACTGATTTTTTAAAAATGAAAGTGTCCAGTGTTTTTTCCTCTTTTGGGGCTGATTGTGTTGATATTTCTCTTCTGTCTTGATAATAACTTCTAGGAAGGGACTGTGGTGAAATCAATGCATGTTATTTTAAATATATTCATTACTTATAAACAACAGTGCAACTTATCAAAAAGTCTTCTCATAATCCTGGCTGGGGTGCTCAGTGGTTAGAATATAATCCCTATATGCCAGGGTTGCATGTTTGATCCTCCAGCAGGGCACATACAAGAATCAACCAATGAGTGAGTAACTTAAGTGGAACAACAAATCATTGTTTCTCTCTCTCTCTCTCTCTCTCTCTCTCTCTCTCTCTCAAATAAATCTAAAAAAAATTTTTTTAAGTCTTTGCATGTTAGTTTATGTTAGCTGGGAATGTTTTCAAGCTATCAGAAGTTTTTTGTTGCTAAAGATTGTTTTTAGTCCACTAAAATCTTATCTCTTTTATAAAATTTAAAAGATTTATATATCTGGAAATGTTCAGATCTTTCTAGATCTTCACATTTACTTTTTATGAAAAATTTTATTTTCTGTTTATGAAAGTGTTATTTACATACATTAGAACTCACCAATTTTAAGTGTACAATTTGATGAATTTTGGTAATTGTATACAGTTGTATAACTACCACCGCAGTCAAGATAAAAAACTGTCCCCTCACCCTGAACATTTTTTTCATTCCTTGCTCTCTGTCCTCTCACCCAGCTGCCATCCCCACATAACCCTTGATCTTCATGTCATAATTCTGCCTTTTCTAGAATTTCATATAATTGGAATCATATAATATGAAGTCTTTTATGTTTTACTCCTTTCACTTAACATGATGTTTTTGAGATCAGTCTACATGTTATTAATACTTCATTCCTTGTTATTATAAGTATTAATCTATAGTATGGTTGCTCCACAATTTGTTTATCCTTTCACCAGTTAATGAACATCTGGGTTACTTCCAAGCTTGAGTTATTAGGAGTAAGCCTGCTATGACATCTATGTACAAATGTTTGAGTGGACACATGCTTTAACTTCTCTTGGGTAAATTCCTAGGAGTAGAATTGGTGGGTCATAAAATAAATATATGTTTAGTATTATAAGGTACTACCATGTTATTTTACAAAGTAGTCGTAACATTTTGCATTTCCACCATCAATGCATGAGAGTTCCAATTGCTCTGCATCCTTGCCAACACTTGGCATTGTCAGTTGTTTTAACTTTAGTTGGCGTGTAATGGTATGTTGTGATTTTAATTTGCATTTCTCTAGTGATTAGTGATATTGAGTGTGTTTTCATGTGCCTACAGACCATTTGTGTACCTCCTTTTGTGAGATACCTGTTCAAATCTTCTGCTCACTTTTTCATTGAGTTTCATTTGTCTTTTAAATGAGTTAATAGAACTTTTTAGATTCTGGATATAAGCCCTTTGTTGGATATATTTTGTAAAAAATTTTATCCCAGCATGCAGCTGTTTGTTTCCTTAGCTATGTCTTTCAGTGAGCAAAGTTTTTAATTTTGATTAATTCAGGGTCCCAGTTTTTAAAATAGTTTGTGTTTTTCATGTCTTATTTAAGAAATCTTTACAAATCCCATGTCACAGAGATTTTATCTTATATTTTCTTCTAGAATTTAATCATTTTTGCTATTATACTTAGGTCTAAGATCCAGTTTGAGTGTACTCCTTGTGAGGTAAGGGTGGAGACTGATTTTTTTCCCATACTGATAGCCAATTGTTTTATCACCATTTGTTGAAAAGACTCTTCTCCTTTTGTATTATTTGGCACCTTTGATAAAAATCAGTTGACCACTGTGGATCTATTTCTTGACTTTCTTTTCTATCCTGTGATTTATATCTATCCTTATATCAATATCATACTGTCTTGAGTACTTTTGCATTATGGTAAGTCTTGAAATTAGGTATCCAAGTCTCCGAACTTGGTCCCCCGTTTTCAAAACTGGAACATTGACTTTCCATATGCATTTTTATATCAGCTTGTAATTTCTTCAGGAAAGGGGTAAAAACAGTTCAGATTGTGTTTGCTGCCCTGGCCACTGCGGCTCAGTGGTTGGAGCGCCATCTTGCACACTGAAAGGCGGCGTATTTGACGCCTGGTCGGTGTGTGTACAGGAGGCAGCCTGTCAGTGTTTCTCTCGCATCCATCTTTCTCTCTCTCTCCCCCCTTCCCCCTCTCTCCCCTCCCCTGCCTTCCTTTCTTTCTAAAAAAATCAATGAATATATCCTCAAGTGAGAAATAAAAAAGAAAGATTTTTGCTTGCTGTTACATTGAAACCATAGATCAGTTGGGAAGGATTGCCATTGTGATGATACTAAAATATGCCCACAAATGTTTTAAACTTAAGAGATGGAGCTTAATTTCCTTTTGCAGCCTTTCATTAAATATATTCCAAAGTGTTTGTGGGTCTGTTGATGCTATTTTAAGTGGATCTGTTTTGTAATTTTTGTTCTAATTGTTTGTTGCCAACATATAGCAATGCAGTTGATTCCTGTATATTACTATTATGTCTTGCAATTTGCTAAATTTTATTATTTCTTGTAGCTTTTCTGTGAATTCCTTGGGGTTTTCTACATACATGATCATGTCATCAGGAAACGGGTTTGTTTATATGTTTACTCCTTCCTTGTCTTGTTCTTTGTCTTAGAAAGCACTGAGTTTTTCACCACTGAATCTATGTCTATAAATGCTTAAGTTGTTTTAGATCTTCACGTTCATTTTTAGTTTATTTTTAGTCTAATATAAGAAACAATTTTAAACATAAACCTGTTGGCCCCTTAAGTTTTAGTTTGCTCAGTCAGCTTATGAAAGTGGATATAATTTTAAAGGGGAATGATCTCCTCGTTAAAAGGTATATTGAAAAGCATTTACATTTAAGCACCGATTAAGGCTTTATCTATGTGCTAGAGAATCTAGTTGTCTCCCATTGTGTTTTTTCTTAGAAACAGAGCCTTCATCCTACTTCCCAGTTTTTTTGCTTTGCATCTAGCTATAGCCATCTCACTAAATCCTGGCATCTTGACCAGTAAGCTGTAAACTTACATGTTGGTGAGACTTTAGTCCTCCCTTATGTTTTTCCTACTGCTTGGAATGCAGTTAAGATGGTTGGAGCTTTGTTAACATAAGGGAGAAATAAATTATGTTGTATTTAAGCTGCTGTTATTTGCAGCTTTCTGCCATGTGAAGTTAACCTAATTCTCCTGATGAATGATTTTCCAAAAAGGAAAACTTAGAGCAGCTTTTTAAGACAATTTGTTAGAAATAAATAGCCTACAATTAGTCTAATTAATCCTCTCCCTGATCCAACTCAAATTCCCAAGAATCAAAAGAATTCCAGTGTTTTAATTGGATACTTCAAAATGATATTAAAAGAGATAACAGAGTTTATAGGGAGTTCATCTGAGTCATTTTTGAACTTGACAAAAAACAAGATAGCAAGACTCAGTAAGTGCTAGTCATGATTCTGTCTGCCATTATAGGACTCATTTCATGATTAATTGCAAATGGAAGAAATACCTTCAGGCATTACTAATTTTCATACATACTCTTTGGAAAGTAATAAAATAAGCAATTTCCAAAGTTCCCTACTTCCTTCTGTAAGATTTCCAGTGAAGAAGAGTGACTAGGAAAATGGAAGGTCCATAAGAGCAGGGATTTTCTTTTTTTTGCTTGTGCTGCACCCCAGTGTTTAGAATACAACCTGGCACGTGACAGATGTTCAGTAAATACGTGTTGAATAAACAAGTAAGGCCTCAGTGGGTCTGCTTTCCTCAGGCCTTGAGTGCAAATGAAATCTGTATAAAAGGGTGCGGATGTGCCCTGGCTGGGTGGCTCAGTTGGTTGGAGCATTGTCTCATACACCAAGAGGCTGAGGATTTGACTCCCATTCAGGGCACATACCTAGGTTACAGTTTTGACCCCTAGTTGGGGTGCATACAGGAGGTACATATTTCTCTCTCACACCAATGTTTTCCTCTCTCTCTCTCTCTCTCTCTCTCTCTCTCTCTCTCTCTCTCTCTCTCACACACACACACACACACACACACACACTCAATAAACATATCCTTGGGTGAGGATTAAAAAAGAAAAAAAGGGCCCAGGTGTAAGGAGACTTTTATTCGCTTGGCTGGTCCCTGTCTTGCAAAGGCAGTACTTTGCCCCTTGGGAAAGCAGCCCATTGTGTTTGTCCTAACGCCATTAGATGATAGGTTTCTTGAATGTTGGAACCATGGTTCACAAGGACCCGGCAGTGCAGTTTGCTGCGTGGGCTTTTGTTCAGCCACAGTTGGCTAGAGAAAGAAATCAACAAACACCTGGCGTCATTGCCAGGTCATGGTTTCTCGTCTTTGGTTGCTGTGGTTTCATGCTAATTCTAACCAAGACAAGAAGACAGTGAAGTTTACTGTCTATAATCAAAAGTGTTTCAAATGTTTTTTACCCAGCAAATTAAATCCTTCATTTACCCGATGAGCATTATTTCATGATTCCCTTTCTAAAAGGTCTATAATCTGAAAAATTGGAATACGTGTGTAATTGATATCCATGTTTATTAATGGCCCAAAAGAAAAAAATTTCCTTTTGTTTTACATTCTCAGTGAGCTTTATGAAGCAATAGCTTCTACTGTTGGCTTATGAGGAGCCCCTACCTCTAACCCAGAGTTGTGGGCTGGCTCTCTGGCCTAGGCTTTCAGCTGCATGTGGCCCAGACACTTTTCAGTTCTGGTTTCTGTTACCTGGTTCCAGGGCTAGCTGGTCCTCCCAGACACATGCCACTTGTTCCTTTTCACTGTACCTCATCATCCTGAACCCGACTCCTGACCTGTCCAAGTCCACTGCTGCTGCTACTTCCCTTGTCATTGGACCTCTCAGCTTGATCTTGGGCTTCCCGGCACTGAAGGCCTGCTAGAACTCCCTTCGCTAGAATTTCTTCTGGCATGACATGCAAATCTGAGCAGATGGTCTATATTTAAAGCCTTTTTTCTTTTTCACAAACTCTTTGGGTTTCAAGAAAACTCTCATTCAGAATACCCACTATGAGAAAGGTTTATGAGGTAATGGAAGTTAAAGTTAAAAGTAAGGTGTAAATGTAAGGTAGTATAATAGTAAGTGATACTCTCTGAAAGCTTTTGCTAGTATTGAGGTAAATTTTAATATACTTATTCTTACCCCATCTTCTCACAGAATAGGTTGGTGTGATTATCAGATATTTATAGAAAGCTAAATTGTTTAAGCTCTTCATATTTTAATTGTTTGTGGATATATGACACATTTTACAATAGCAGTTTGTTTATTTGAAAGCTCGAGGTCATGCTAGAGTACCAGAGGCATGGACAGATGAACTCTACCTTTTTGTCATATGGGAAAGTATAAACTTAGGATCAAAAAAGTGTATCTATTGGCAACTTCCCAATTCCCTTTCAAAAATACCTAAGATAACATATTTATCTTTGTGGAGCATTTATTCATTCACCATTCAGCCAGCAAATACTTATAGGTAAGTTAATATGTGCCGGGTGCTGTTCTAGGCACTGGAGCTACACAGGGATCAAAACCAACCGAAATTCTTCCCTTCCAGAGTGTTTCAAATAGGAAGCAGCATTTAGGATTGAAATGTAAGGAAATGAACACAGAAGCACTATTTTATCCCTGCCAGATTTTGCAGTAGCATATTTGTTTATTACTAGGCAGGATATTCTGATTCGTCATAGGATAGTCTGACTAAAACTGAACATACATTTTGTTAGTATATATGTGATGGTAGGAAAGTGACAGTCTTTAACCTTCATCAGTTTCTTAAGGGAATCCATAACCTGCCTGGCTCCCCCGCCCCGCCAACAAAACAATTAAGAACCCCTATCGAATTGTGAACTCTTTAAATACAAGCAACAACTATGCTGTTTCATTAGTTCCTAATTTCTTTAAAAGATATGATTGCATATAACCCATAAACATAGGTAACAGTGTAACGATGACCAGAGGGAAGGGGGACCGAGGGCTGAGTGGAGGTGGGCAATGGGGAAGGTATGGGGGACACCTGAATAGTGTCAACAATAAAAATAAAGTTAAAAAAGACACGATTGCATAAAACAAAAATAATACTGTATTGATGGGTTTATTAGGTATATAGCTATACTATACAAGACAAAAAAAGCACAGTGGATGAGGGTGATATTAAATGGAATTAAGAGTTTAAATTAGAAGTGGAGGAACAAAGAACAAAAAACAGATGAAACAAATAGAAACGAAATAGGAAAACCAGCTATATCATGGTAAGTAATTTAAGTGTAAATAATCACTTCAGTCGAAAGGCAGAGATTGTCAGTCTGGATTTAAAAACAAGAAGTTGTTATATGCTATCTACAAGACACACTTAAATGCAGACGGAAAAAGTATTGAAGGTAAAAAGATGAAGAGAGCCATGGCCCATGTGGCTCAGGTGGTTGGGCATCATCCTGCAAAATGAAAGATCGCTGGTTCAATTCCTGGTCATGGCACACGCCTGGGTTGCAGGTTCAGTCCCCAGTCAGGACGTGGAGGTAACCAATCCATATTTTCCTCTCACATCGATCTTTCTCTTCCTCTCTTTCTCCCTTCCTTCCTTCCCCCTTTCTCTAACAATAAGTAAATTTGCTTTAGAAAAAAAAAGGGATGAAGAAAGATCATGGAAACAGTTTAAATGATGATATTAATATGAAACAGATTTTTATATGAGTATTACTAAAAAAAGACATATTTTTTTATGATAAAAGGGTCAGTATAAATGTATGTGTGTGAGTTGCTTCCAAATACATGAAGTTAAAAACATCAGAACTAGAAGGAGAAATGGACAAACTCATAATCATGGTTAGATACATACCTTGAGACTAAAATGAAAATGTTTAATTTTTTACTTAATTCAAATATCACAGTTCTGATTTGGCCAACTTTTTTGATATTTCGTTAAGTTTGCAACAACAGTTTGCCACCTAGAGCTGAATCGTGAGGCTCTGCTCTTTTACAACCCTGTTTTCTGTTTTCCTTCCTACCCAGACCTTCAGAAAAGGAGTTTCTACTTACCTCCAGTTCATTTTATAGTTTTTGCAATCTTTACTTCCTCTCTCTCTGTTATTTATTTATTTATTTTTTGCATTTTCTTAAATTATACCCTACTGATTCTGCTATCACAGGTGTCCTGATTTTTTCCCCTTTGCCCCCCTCCACGCAGCAACCCCCACTCCCTCAGGCAACGCCCCCACCCTCGTTCATGTCCACAGGTGTTTGGCTACTCCCTTTCCTATTCTTGTTGTTCTGATTGGTTGTTTTTTGGTTCCTATGTTCCAAATCATTGATTTGCTTCTTGGCTTCATCCACTCTGCTGTTGTTTCCCTGTAAATTGCTCTTTATTTCAGCTAGCGTATCTTTCATTCCTGACTGGATCTTTTTTATGCTGTTGAGTTCCTCACTAATTTCCTTGAGCATCCTTCTAATCAGTGTTTTGAACTCTGCATCTGATAGCTTGTGTATCTCCATTTCATTTAGCTCTTTTTCTGGAGTTTTGATCTTTCATTTGAGCCATGTTTCTGTGTCTCCTCATTTTGGCAGCTTCCCTGTGCTTCTTTCTGTGTATTACGTAGAGGTGTTTTGACTCCATGTCTTGGAAGTGTGGACTAATGTAATACATGTCCTATAGAGTCCAGTGCCACAGCCTACCCTGTCACTCAAGATGGATACTCAAGTTGCACCTTCCATGTGGGCTGGGTGTACCCTCCTCTTGTAGCTGAGAGTTGGTTGCTGTTGGCAGGTCAATGGGAGGGATTTACCCAGGCCAGTCAGCTGCAAGGACTGGCTGTGACCACTGACCACCAACCTCCACCCTCCATGGAGGACCAGCTGTGCAGGGGCAGGGTGGTGGTGCTCCAACCTGTGCTGTAACTGTCCAGTGGATGCACTGGCCCCTAGGGTTTCCCAGGTAGTGCAGGCCATGATCAGTCCTTTCTCTTTTTTAAAAATAGTATATTTGTTACAGATGGCCCTACCCCCTACATACCTCCTCTTCCCTCTCCCCCATCACCCTGCTATAGTAGAAACCACTCTCCATGGTTCTGTACTTAACTACTTAAGCTATGTGTCAATAAACAGTAAATACTAGATTTTGTTTGGAAATTTTGCCAAAAGATGAATACAATACATGGTACCTTTTAAAAAACTTATTAACGCATGTACACTGAGTTTTTTTAACGGATATTTAGTCTTCCATTAGGTGAATAAACCACTGTGTAGCCATTTTTCTACTAGGGACACATTTCCATTTCTTAGCTGCTACATACAGCGTCATAGTTGGGTATTCCCTAAAGCATACTTCCAGCTCTGCTAGATGCAGTCAGCCCTCTGAATCAGCGGATCTGGCATCCACATATTTATCCAAACATAGATCAAAAATATTTTTTTTAAAAGAAGGAAAAGAAATCCCAGAATGTTTCAAAAATCAAATGTTGAATTTACCACAT
Source organism: Mormoops blainvillei (assembly GCA_004026545.1). Taxonomy (NCBI): domain Eukaryota; kingdom Metazoa; phylum Chordata; class Mammalia; order Chiroptera; family Mormoopidae; genus Mormoops; species Mormoops blainvillei. The sequence continues at coordinate 26,412 of PVJD01000206.1, read as the reverse complement.
GTCAAGCAGTACCCGGAACCTACAAGAATGAAACGGCGTGGAGGCGTGGAGGCATGCCCTGCTGCAGCCTGTGTGCAGATACAGGGTGCATGTAAATCCTACCATTTTTCATGAGGGACTTGAACATTCTCAGATTTTGGTATCGGCAGGGGCCCTGGAACCAATTCCCCTTCAGATACAGACAGTGGACTGTATTTTCAAATTGCTCTCCAGAGTGGTGGTACCACTGTACCTCCCTCAGGACTATGTAAGAGTTCTCAGTTCTCCTCATCCTCACCAAAAATTGATTGCAGATTTTTTAGTTTTTACCAATTGTTATTTTCAACATAGTTCATTTTATATTGCATTTCCCTAAAAACAGGCAAGGATAAATATCTTTTCATGTATTTGTGAGCCATTGGAATTTCCTCCACTTGAGTTGCCATTTCATCCACTTTTTAAATTGGGCTGACTGTCTTTCTCTTACAGAACCCCTTTGTGCTCTGATTACTGCCTTTGTTGACCACAGTTATAAGCACCTTCTCCCAGACTGTAACTTACCTTTTTACTTCATTTATGGTAATTTTTGGCACACTGTAGCTTTTAAATTATAATGTAAATAAATATACATTTTCTTTTATAGTTTGCATTTTATTTTAAAATCCTTCCCCATCCCATTGCCAAAAAAAAGTTCCTTCCATATTTTGCACAGAAACATTTATGGTTTTGTGAATTATATTTTTGTCCCTAATCCATTGGGAGTTTATGTGCATGATGTCAGGAAGGGGGACCTTGTTTTTTATTTATCTTTAGGTAGAGCGCGTGTATCCTTTTTTCCCTCTAATTTACCCTTTTCCGCTATATACCAAGTGCCCTTGTACTCAAGAAGAGTCTGCTTCCGTGTTCTTGTTCTTTAGGTCTACTTGAGTAGCTCTACAGAAAGCCCATGCTGTTTTAAGCACTCAAATTTTATAACATATCTTGAAATCTGATAGGCCTTATTATGCTTCTTGAAAATTGCCTTGGCTGTTCTGGATCCTTAATTCTTTATTTTTAAATCTTTTTATTGTAGTATGTAACACATCCGAAAATGTGCGTAAACTACAGATGTCACAAAGCCAAACAAATCACTATAAAGTGAACACACTAGATAACCTCACACAGGTCAGGGCATTGCCAACCCCCAAAGGCCATCCCCCCTGGGACTGCTCTCCTGGGGCATATGGTTGTTACCTTCATGCTTTGCTTTGTGGCTTTCCTACATGATATATAGTTCGGATTAATCCATCTGCAAAAGTGGAATCATAACGTATGCGACCTTTATGTCTAGCTTATTTTTCCCAGCATATTATTTTAAAAATTTAAACCTTAAATATTCCATATGAATTTTTGGATTGTTATTTAAGTTCCAACAACAACAAAACCCTGTTAAGATTTTATTTTTAATTATATTGAATTTCCATATTGGTGAAAACTGGTGTCTTAATTTTGCACCTTCCCATTCATGGATGTGATGCCTATATTTATTACTAGGGTTGGGGTTTTCTTTTACATAGATTTTTAGTTTTCTCTATGAAGGCCTTTTATAATTTATTAGATTCATTCCTAAGTATTTTTTAGTTGCTGCTTTTATCTGCGAATAGCTAATTGTTATACCTTTCAAGGTGGTCTGAATTTTATCTTTGGTAACTTTTAAGGATTTCTTTTTTTGTTGCACTACAGTGGATCTAGATAGAAAGTTTATTTTATTATCCTTCATTGGACTCTTACATTTTCAATCTGGCGATTTATATTTTTTATGAATTCTGGAAAACCCTCGGCTATATTTCAGCGGGAAATACAGTCCCCCTCTGCCTGTATTCCCTCTGTTGTCTTCTGGCAGCTCTGAGACAGTCACTGAGGGCCTCTCTGTGTGGAACCCTCCTGTGCAGAGCCTTGGACCTCCCCTCTAGGCCTGCCCTGCGCTCCTCAGAGTTTCCTTGACCCATGCCCTTCGGAGGTTTTTTCTTGCTGTAGAGGAAAGAGAGGGTAGATATGGGCTATGCTGACTGTGGAAAGGAATCAGGATTGCTTTTTACAGAGTTAAGAGCCCTCCGTTTTACTCCTGCCTTCCTAAGTACCTGGTGTCTCTAATCCCTGAGCCTGTGCTGGCTGCAGAAGATTCTCTTGCTCGCATTTAGATTTACTCTTCTTCCCGTATACTAAGTGGTTTCTAATTACACACCGTGTTTTCCATCTTGTTAGTGTGGTTCAGGATTACAGCAAATGCTTTTTGGTTTCATCAGTTTTGGAGTTTGTTTCTTTTTTTTTTTGATGTCTTTGGTGTTTTGTACCATTTTTGAGGCAAACGGCGTTGAAATGATTTGATACCAAAAGTCCTGTACCATTCACGCTTTAGCCTACTTCAGTCTGTCCTTTTCTCCCACCACTGCACCAGAACTCTTCTTATAAGGTCATCAAAGGCCTCCATTTTGCCAAAAGCAGTGGTCATTTTCCTCACTCTGTCTCACTCTAAGTCTGAGTTTTATTAAACGTAGACGACTTGTATTCTCATCTTAAAACAGTTTTCTCTGTGTGAAATGTTCTTATTCTCCAAATCACTGGTACCCCATTATCCTTAGGATATTCACTCAGGTGTCACTTCCTCTGAAACATCCCTGACACCCCACCTAAAGAAAGCCCCTGCTCTAAGTCACTTTATTTCATTTTCTTCGCAGAGCTTGTTTGGAGTTGCTTTGCGCGCTTGCTTATTTGCTGCCTGCTCTCCACGTTGACCTCTGTTGCCTCTGTAAGAGCTGGACCTTGTTGATCACGTCTTCTGTTACATTCTAAGTACCTAAGGCAGCGCCTGGTATATGGCAGAAGCTCAATAAATACTTGCCTAATTAGTTCATTTTATTAATAAAACATTGAAGTGTACTTTTCTCCTATTAGACAGCAAGTTGTCAGACGTGCTCTAATTTGGTGTGAATAACTTCTTATCTAAGAATCAGATGCACAAAATTAAAGATTTTTTTTTTTTAACAAAGGAATAACCATACTTATTTTTACCTGGGAAACCATAGGCCATCTTTGGACTTCTGTTACCACAATAATTACCTTAAAGATGAAACATAGGCTTGTTTGTAAACAGAATTGTTCATTGCTAACTATTGACGAGGATTTTTAAAATCTAGAAAAATTAATAGAAAAATTTAGTGAGCACTATGGAAATTTTAGATTACCTTTATTTTCTGACAAATTTATTATATAGCTGGGTCGCATCATAGAACATCAAAGTTGTTTTCTACCAGTCTCTCTGATGGCCTCATGCCAATAAAGGTAACCACAGTGTGTGTGTGAAAGTATTTTGATAATCAGATCTTCTGTGGCTTTTTAAAAAATGAAAACATTGTGTTAAAAATATTTTACCAGGACTTTGAGTTTTAAATGGTTAGGATTTTGCGATCTCTCCTAATTCAATAAAAGGAAATTTGTTTACTGAATAAATTAATTTTTTTGTTGATTTGTACAGCTTAGTATTCTACAACTTGGTAAGAGTTTTGGTTATCACCTAACATTGCTAAAATGAAGAAAAATACCATCTGAAGTATTTTGTGGTTATTGATATCTATATTATATATGTTCTTTAAAATTTTACTGCATTTAAACAATCCAGTTGGACTTTTTTCTTTTAGATTTCCGGTATCTGCTACAACAGCAAAATGTTACAAGTTCACCAGGTGCTATACATCCCTAGCTGGATGGCAAAGTTCTTTTCTTGGACACTTGAGCCCATCTTCTCATCTTCAGAACCCACCACTGAAGCCAGAATTGGGATGGGGGCCACAGTGGACATCCAGAGACAGCAGAGAATGGAGGTGCTCGATCGGCAGCTGATGCTTTCTCAGTTTGCACAGGCAAGGCGACAAAGGCAGCAGCAGGTAAACAATAATAATTTAAAATTCAGAAATACTCAGTGGCCTACGTAAACTTTTCCTCTGTGGCTGTATGTGTGGTAGAGACTATATTTTATTCCTGTGCATTGCAACGTGAATATTTGACAAGTTTCCAAATCGTATGTAGGTCTCTGTTAGTGCCTATTCTTAGTTTTGTTTTTTAAGGTAAAAAAGTAAATTGAAGTTGAAAAACTGGTCAAACTGGACATTCTTGTTTTGCTTCTATTAGATAAGCATTATTTCTTAGAGAAACACCAACCTAGTTAACAAGATGTGATATTTATCTGTTTTTATAATCTTGTAAAAGCCACAGTGTCTTCCTGTTAAAATGCTTATTATCATGTGCTCTGGACTGAAGAGCAAATGTAAAAACTTCTTGATTTTCTTTGGTTGAAATGGAGAGAATACGAAGGTAAGAAAATTTTCAAGGGAGCAACCCATGAGTAAATTATATTTGATTTATTAATACTGTGTTTTCTTAATCTTGTCTTCAGTCATCAGGATATACAATAAACTGCTGTATCCAAATAATCTGATACCACACTTGCCTTTCAAGGGTTACTATGCAGGTAGAGCAAAAGTAAGTTTACATGGAAAAATAATACAGTAATTAATAAATAATAATATAATACAAGAATAAATGCTGTGTTTCATGCTGTCACTACTGTAAACCTACTTTTGTCCCACCCTGTATGTCAGGTGAAAACCTCATGCCTGACCTTCCTTTGACACTTCTGTGATGCAGTATGCTGGGCCTTTCATTTCTTGTCTTCTTGTTGTTTACCCTCTGGCGTCTGAGAGAGCATACTCTGCTCACTTACCATCTCCCTGTCTCCTGCCTTCGCTGGCTGTGAGACACAGGTTTGCAGGCCTCATGGTGGTCTGAAGAAGTGGAATCAGTTGTGACATTCCTGGTGTCCCATTGGACATGTGTTTCTCAGTTCATGTCTGGGTTGGGAAGAAGGAGGCCCCTCACCAATGGGCTAAGTCTACAGGTGAAAGAGAGAAGTGAAGGTTATTCCCCTACAGATGTATTTGAGGTGAACCTGGAACATACACTAAAGATACCCATAATGTAGTTAAACATGGAGGATAGTCATCTGTCCTAGAGTGGTCGAAACTGGAGGTGTAGATCATGGAGTCAGCTCTGTAGGACTGAGAGATGAAAGCAGGGTGATAGGGGAATTCTATAAGAGAATTACATTCAAGATGAACATAAGCTATAGACTAAGTCTTGTATTCAGCAGGAAGAGAAGGTAGATCCTTCAAGGAAACAGAAGAATGAAAAATATAAGAACATGGAATGATTGGTGTCTGAAAAACTAAGTAATGGTGAGTATAAATATTTTCCAGGTAGAATAAGCCTAGAGCTGTGGAGGAGACAAAGAAGTAGTGTATGATTCTGAGGTTTCTTGCTTAGATAACAGGATAGATTGATGACAGCACCATTTCACCAATATCGGAAGAGCAGACTTGGGGGACACATATCAACTGAGCTACCTTTGGAATACCTGGGAGGAGAGTCCCCTTTAGATAGCTATGGATCTTGTGCTTTTTAGCAAGGCAGAAAAGTGGTATTTCTCAGATTGGAGTCCCCAGGCAGACAATGAAAGACAGGTGGACTTTGAACAACAGTTACCAAAAAAAAGGACCTGAGCTAATTTTATGGAGGGCTCTGGAGTTAGAAGAGCCCTTAACAAGTTGTCCCAAATTCAGACAAGGAGCTGAAAGTAAGCCTCCACCAACCAGTCATTGCTTGCAGATTTCAGATCTTGGACCAACTGGCTCCCTTCAGATGCACTCCATCCACAGGGCGTGTGGCCCTTGAGAACTATCTGGTATTAGCACTGCCAGCAGCACAAGGACTGAGCACTTCAGTTCTGGGGGATGTGGGGGATCTGGGCAGCAGACCACAGCATCCACCCCTTGTGCTGGTTGGATATTCTTGGTTTACCTAAGTTCTTGAAGCAGCTCCTCCAAGATTCCAGTGGCACCCTTTTCCTAGAAGAAACTTTCAAAAGGAGGGTTATAGGATAAATTACATCCCCCTCTGCTGAAAGAGGTGTCAAGATCATACTGATTGTCATCTCCCTCCTCTACTGTTCATTCAAGAGACCCCTCCCTCTTGGCTAGAAGGTTTAGTTGGTGAAAGTGACATGTGCCCTCACCTCTGTCACCATGCCCTTCCCAGGCTGTGTCTGCTGCGCTCGTCCATTTACTGTAGAAAACTGAGCAAGGGAGTACCAAGAGACGCCCTAGTGGATTGCCAGGTGCTGTACATAATCTTCCCTCTGTAAACTGGCAGCCTGGGGTTTGGCTGCTTGCCGCCTTGTACCAACATAACATGAAGATTTGTGGGGACGGAAATAGGTTTTTATTCACAGGATTCCCAATTTGAGGTGTCCGGAAGCATTCCTGCTCCAAGCCAGCCTCTTCCACAAAGAAATTCCCTTGTTCCCAGAATGATTAAAGTCCAAATCTGTGCCCAGCAGTTCCCCATTATCGCTTATCTGTGCCCAAGGTTGTAACTCAAATGGGCCTCCATCTCTCCAGCTCCAGGGTGTGTGTGTGTATGTGTGTGTGTGTGTCTCTCTCTCTGGTGTCAGAGTCACCATCACCTTGCACAGCTTGTCTCTCTGTTGGCATCTGGGATGTGCTGTCAGATCACTTCAGTCATGCAGGGGAAACTCCATCCGTGGAGCCCTCATACCCAAGGCTGCCTGTGCCCTGGGGGCTGAGGAACACTCCCAGCTGCTCTCAGAGCAAGAGAGTGGAAGCAGTCCGGAGCCCATACGGTGTGTCGCGTAGTGTCCCAGGGGCTGGCATCCAGCAAGGCACACATCCCAGTGTGGGACCTTCCCTCTGGGAGCAGGCTTCCAACTGTGCTAGGCATAAGCCCCAAGCACTCACCAACCGGGGGGCATGAGGCGAGGAACGGAGCCAGAGGCGTCTGCCCATGCTTTGTTTAAAAGTCCTCTCCCCAAGTCCGATATGCTGTGGTAGTGTCCAGCTTTTCAACCAGTGTGGGTCATTTCAGCCATATTTGTCTTTGACCCTCTTCTGGCTGCTACTTTGCGCAAGGGGCAAAGTCTCCTGTCACAGAAGTTGTAACCTTTTTGGCACTGCACAGCCTCAGTACAAAGCTTCCACCTCCCTCCAGCTGGATCACAAGCTAGCTAGCTACTTGATTATTTACAGTAGCCCCAGGGATATGAAAGCTTGTCCCAGTTCCAATTGGGGCAGCCTTCAGTGCTCCCCCACCCCTCGTAGGTGTCCCTCTGGGGAACACAGCTCTGCCTCTCCTCCTGCTGGCTGCCAAGTTGCTCCTTGCCTAGTGGCCTGTTGCCACACAGGCTGACTGTTTACAGTTGCCCGAGGCAGTAGACTCCCCACTCCAGCCCCTCCCTGCTGGCTTGTTTACAGTTGCCTCTGTTTAACAGTTGCCTGTGGGCAGTCTCCCTTCTCCGTCTGCCCCTCCCTTAGGAGAAGGCAGGCTGCTTCTCTCTGGCCTTGGCATCTCTCCGCCCTTTTAGGGGGAAGTGCTAGTTCTGGCACCACTTCTGGGGTCCCCTTTCTTTTCCCCAGCGATGTGCCCTTACCACCCTGTTACACTTCCCCCCTCTTGTGCCCCTAGCCATGCCTTTTCCTGGTGATCAGGGTTAATTACTCCTGCCAGGATAACGACTTCTTTCCTTGCCTGCCTGTTTTGAGCACAAGAGGCCAAAATAACTGGTTAATAGCTGTAACTTAAAATGTAATCGCATTCTTGCTTTTTCTCCTGATGGAACAGTTCTCCCCCTGTGAGCCAAACTCTGTAAACCCATGGAATTCAGAGGTGCAGTGATAAGAAGCCTAGAGTCCCCTAACAGATCACTGGGAGGGAGGGTAATCTGTCACTTTTCCTTTTACTCCTTATTTCCAAGGTCCATGTGTTCTTCCTACTGGGGACACACTAGGGCTTTTAGGATTAAACCGCACACTGGAGCCTGGAGTGCCATCTTGCAAGAAATGATCTCTAAGTTGGTATTTCACTTACACCTCCAGTGGGGCTGCCTCTTTGGTCTAGCAAGCTGTATGGTAGTGAGAGTGTTTATGTCTTCCACAGTCTTGCCACTGCTGCGCCTACTTTGCTGTAAGTGGACCTTATGGTCTGATGTGATATGATTTGGAACCCCAGTCAGTAAAACAAACATTCTGTACACCACAGATAATGGTACTGATTCTCTTTGAGGGATGGTGGTGCACTGGGGCTCAGCGTTGTTCTCTGCTGCTTAGAGAGTGGGGCTGTGCATAGCCTCCATCCCTGCCACCGTGCCTTCTCTGTTCATGTGCCAACACTGCGGTGGCCGGTGGCTGGCTGATGTCAACCAGCTGAGTCATTCCGCCTCCCTCTTCTGTGTTGAATGTCCATGATGGACATTAACAAACAAAACAGATGTCATACTTCATGCCTGTTTCTTTAGCTATATCCACATGCCTCTTCCTCAGGCCTCCTTGTCCCCTACCTTCCAGTCCTCTGACCGACCAACCAAGTCATTTACCACATCCAGTGATTCCATACATGTTATTACCTCAGGCTACTTCTCTTTCCACTCAAAGTGGATGAGCAAATGCACTGCTTAGGCTGTGCCCATTGAGAGGCACTGCGTTTCAGGATCACCCATGAGTGGAGCTGTAGTGTAGCCACCGTCCATTTTCAGCTTTCACTTGTGTACTGAGCCAATCCACCTGTGAACCAAATTGGACCATTTTCCTCCTCTGTCACTTGGTCACAAGGGACCCATCCCCATGTGGCAGGAAGTGTGAACTGAGGAAGAGGTTTTGGTGCAACAGAGATAGTTGACATGGTGGTCTTAGGCATACCTGCCTCTGTAGCTCACCTGTGCCCCGCAGCCCTGCTCATGGCTAACCCTAGATGCACCACTCCATCTGAAGATGGATTTCTTTGGGTCTGCCTGCCCTTAAAACTTGGTAGGTTTCACACTTCTGACCACATGCTTACTTTATGCCCATGGTCAGGGACACCCTATTCCAAGCATCCAGCAGCAGTTTTTCAAAAGCGTGTGACCCTCTGCTGTATGTGCATGTTCTTGCCCCAGGACCCTAAGGATCTAGATCGTGGTTTTCCACTTGCGGCTTGCTGCAAATCCCACCATTTTCTCCCCTCCACAGATCATTTAAATACGCCAGGATCTGCCAGGTTGTACAGCCCAAAAATCAGTGAAACAGACCAAATAAAACAGACCAAAATCCCTGCCAGAGTACATGTGAGCCAGGCAACTCTATAGTGACATCCTTTGGTCTGCCGGCTCTGCGCCTGCGTGGCAGGCTCCTCCACTTTCCAAGGTTGGCCTTGCTCCCTCCCGGTAGACCTGGGTTCAGAATCCCAGCCCCTGCACTCTTAACAGCGGCTTTACGTCAACTGGTCTGATGGAGAGTGAAGAGCACACTATTTCTTGACTCCTAGGTTTATTCAGTCTCCTCTTCATTTACTCCCAACATGGGTCTTGAGAGATAATAGCTAGTTCCTGTATGTCTCCTGAGGCTTCTGGTGCTGGCTTGCCCAGGGACACACACCTGCCAATGGAAGTGCAGGATTGGGACACAGATTCATCTGACTGCAAGCCCTCTGCCCCTGATGCTTCATTATGTTGAGGAGAGAGACCTGGTTCTTCATGCCAATGCATGTAAAGAATTACAGATGAGCAACTCTATTGGTGTGCAGTCAGGGTTTATTAGTGATCCACTCCTGTGGAAGAGAGTGGGCCTAGCTATGGTTGGGGGGCGGGGGGAGATGGTGAAAGGCATGGGTTCAGGGCAAAGCAGGGCGGTGAAAGTAAGGCCGGGTGGCAAGCCCCGGGTGGCCTGAGTCTGGGCAGCCAGAGAGCCAAGAGAGCCAAGAACGCAAGTCCTTTGTTCTGAGGACTTACATAGTTGGCAGGTTGGGGATGAAGTAGTTACATATTGATTGACAGGTAACGGTGGTGCCAGCTTTCCCAAGGGAACATGACTACCCAAACTTAGGTATATGTGGGAGTCTGTTATAGAATCCTTATCTTGCTCCAGACTCCCATTTGTTCATCTTGTTGTAAAACAGGTACGTGACAGGAGGCAGTTAATTAAAGTTGGGACAGTTACCCGAAGTTATTTACGGGCTCCTTTTTTAAGCATTAGGGACTCCCTCGTAAAACAGATAGTGACCAGAGGTAGGCAATTAACTGAAGTCGTACTATGGACTTCTTCTTTGGGCACTGTGGACCCTCTCCTGCCTTTTAGGCCTTGGGATGAAAGCACAGTTTCCCACAGTTTCTGGAAGGCCCAAATAGTGGAAATGCTACATAGAATTTCAGGGACTTCCCTCCTCTCATACTAACACAGTGTTTCTTGTGATTTCGAACACCTGGCAATATTATCGGACCGGGCTCAAGACTGCTGAGTTAGTGGGTAAGACATGTCTCCCTCCTCCTCCCTGCCTTGGTTTACTATTCATTCTACCTGAGTGCTAAAAGGCATTTCCTGGCAACCAAGATGCTAGATGCTGGCCAGTAACAGCAGCGCAATCTCAGTTCTTTCTATGCTGTCTCCTAGCTAGGCTAGGCAGCTAGGCTGCCTCCCAGTTACAAGAGCTCCTGGTTATTTCTTTTCTTTCTCTTTTTGCATTGGGTAGCAGAAAACTCAGTGCCAAGTTTAATGTTCAATCAAATTAATTTCACCCAGAGTTAGAACTTCTGCTTCCATCTTCTATGTGTTTTTAAAATACCTTTTTGTTTGTTTTACTGTCTTTGTACCTTTTATTGTAGGTAACCTTAAATTCTGTTATTACATTTAAAGTAAATCTGTTACTTATTTTTAAACTGTTAATTTTCAGATTTTTTTCATAGAACCCCAAGTTTACTTCATCAGAAAGTCTTTCAGTTACTAATTACTTACTCTACATTAGATTGGTAAATTTACAGTTTGTACTTTCAAAGTAATGCTAAAGTCTTGTTTCAGTGTATTTCTTTCTTTTGTGTGTGTTTGTGTGTGTCTCCATTCTGTTGTATTTCATCTCACCACCTGGAAGCCGCTTAGTGCTTTGTCACCCGCCTCCTGTATTTATCACTTGGGTCACAGTCATTCTGTTGGTTGATACTTGAGACTCTCTGATCAAGAATGGTGGGTACTCTGTGGGCACAAAAGAAGCAAAAAACATGTCCTTTCCTTGAATGAGTTTGCAGTCAACTTCAGGAAGCTTGGACCGATATACTTGAATTATATAAACATCCAAGAACACTGAAATATTGACCGGAGTGCCCAGAGCAGGAAGACTCCCCACCCCCAAAAAGCCAAGATGAGTTAATGACTAGGAAAAGACCAGCAGACTCAGCAAGAATTGTTTCACCTTTGAAAGGAGTTTCAGTGGGAATGCAACAAGTTAAGAAATAATGCATAGAATGGAAGTGGAGCAAGAAGCAGCACTTCTCTTCTGATCAGCTGTGGGGTAGTCACATCTATGTTCTTTAAAGTCAACTATGACATTATGCTCCTGAAAACATTTTTAATGTACCGCATAACATACACAAATTACATGACTCTAAAGGACAATGAACAAAGGGATGACCCCACAGACCTTGCTTCATCTGGAGCTTGAGATCAGAATGCTGACAGGGTCAGTGTACGGAGTCCGTTAAGGTCACCATCAAGCACAGTGATGTGGTCTTTCTGAATACTTTCACAGTCGTTAACTACTGAGAAACTCTTGGATGATTGTGCATGGACTTGTGGTGATAAGATACGAGTTTGCTCCATAATAATGCTGTAGTTTCTTCTATTTCTCATCTCCCTTCACACCCTCAGTTTTCCCGCCCTTCTGTAAATGTGTGTAGGAGCGGCGTGTTGGATAAACCTCAGTTCTACTGTCAACAGCTCCTGCTCTCAGAGTCAGTCCTCTTCCCCTAGCTGAGTTGCTGGCTGCGTGGTTGGTGACATCTCAGAGTCATTTTGGTACTTGCAGCTGTGGGTTATTTTTCCACTGCCAGGACCATTACATAATTTTGCATGGGTTTGTGGTTTAGTCATTCATCAAGGAGTGTGTGACCCATTGAAGGACAGGAGCTGTGTGTTTTACTTATTTATGTCTCTTTTGGTTCTGCTACACTCTACAACTCTGAGAGAGTGGCATTACCCTGACCTTGAAGAAGTTTGCAGCCCACCAGGGGAAGATAGATGAGTCAATACTAAGTGCTAGGTTTCTGTTGGAGTTTGTATGTAGCAAAAAGAGTGTTCTAGTTCTCCCTAAGGGACTCAGCGAAGCCCTGTGTGGTTGAGGGGAACCCAGAAGAGGCCAGCATGTGCTCGGCATCTCAGGCCCAGGGAACCTTGTGGGAAAAGCACAGGGGCTCCAGACAGCTGTGAGAACAACATTTGCCTAAGCTCAGGGTTTTCCTAAGGAAGGAGCAGTGAAAGTGAGCCTTGGGAGAAAACCGAGGCCAGAACATAGGGGTCTTATGCTACACTAAGAGTTTTTTTTTCCTTTTCCCTGCAAGAAGTAGTAAGTCACTGAAATCTTTTATACAGAAGAGTAAGATTAAATTTGTTTTTAAAAAAGATTACTTTACCCATAATTTGAATGCTCTGTTGAAAAGATGATACTGAGAAAGAAGACCAGTTGGGAGATGACGAGAATTCTCGATGTTTTCAGGATATTCATGGTGGTGAGGTGGTGCTTGCTCACTGAATGATAGTAAATGGCCACAGCCAAGCTTTGCAGAACCTCTGTGCATTCAGACCTCCAGAGCAGCCATTGAACTCTCCTTTAATAATGAACATCTGAACAGCGGGGTTGCTGTATGAGTCTCTGCAGCTTCCCAGCACATATTTGCCTTTTTTTGCTAGTCAAAATGGAAGAAACCCATATGCTCACAGTAGAAAAACAGCAGGATATGAAAATGAAAAGAGCAAGAAATTTGCAGTTAAGGGATCAACCCTCGGTTGACAGGCAGATTTTTACACTATCTAATAGGGTTGTCATGAGGATAAAATAATTTATAGAAAATTACTTTATATACCAGAAAGATCTGTCAGATATTAGTTATTATGATTATATTGGGCACCCATTTTCTGGTTCTCAGGAAGTTTGAGAGAGAGAGAGAGTGTCCTGATTTGGAAGCTAACTGATATTTATTACTATTAAAAACTTGTAACCTTTAGAACAACGGTCAGTTGGCTATGGCCTGTGGGCCAAACTCAAAGCTAAGAATGGTTTTTACATTTTCAGTGGTTCTTTAAGTACCTACATAATATCTTTGATTTTGCCACTTGGTTTTCAAACCTTAAAACTTTTACCATCTGACCTTTTACAGGAAAACTTTGCCAATCCCTACTGTGGATGATTGTGTAGCCAGCAACTTTCAAAGCATCTTTTTACTGGAAAGTCTGAATTCTCTCTTGTTATTTGTGTGATGACCATTTTCCCTGTTGGTTGATGATGATAATGGCATTAGAGACATTACAGGCAGAACTTGATTTATTGAGCTTCCTTTATTGCACTTCACAGATGTTGCATTTTTTACAAATTGAAGGCAAGAGCCTCTACCAGCAAAAAGATAATGACACTCTTTATTGCAATACTTGCTTTATTATACAGTGCATTGGAACAGAACCTGCAGTATCCTTGAGGTGTGCCTGTATATATCACAACATAAACTTGCTGACAAAACTTCCCATAAAGTATTTCTGTAAAATCTACATTTACTTTAGAAGCAGAATTAAAGTGAAGCCCACTATGGATGCATCGTGTTTGGTATAAGCCAAGTGGGAATTTTGTCAGCAAAGCAATGAAGTAACTTGGTGCTAATTTTTTCATTACCTCTTCAATTCCTTGGGCTGCCCAGTGTTTCCAGGTGATCATCAGTGAGCAGTCTGTTTGACCTGCTCACCATTATTCATACATGTATTTCAGTTATTTTCTCAGTATTTGGTTGAAGTGAGTTAGCTATATTCTCTCACCCTCTCTTAGCAACATTTTGTGGCTGTGAAAATTGTTTCTGTCTTTATCCACCCCAGCAACAGTTTTAGGTAACATCTAACATATACATTACTGTGAGTCATATCTGCCTTGCAAATCATGAGAGTTCCTGTCGTTAATCGAGTGTTTTTTATTAATTATTTTTAATTTAGTAAAACATTTTTAGTGTATTAAAAGTGCTCTCGGACACTAAGCTTTTCTTTGATCTTATGTGGCTCTCTTGAGACAGGATTCACGCAGCGTACAATCCAGCTACTTAAAGCACGCACCTCACTGGTTCTTAGTACAGTCACAGAGGCGCACCAGCAACACTGCATTCAACTTGAGAGCATTTTTAGAACAGACAAGAAACTGTGCCCATTAGCAATCACTCTCCAGTCCTTCCACCCTCCTAGCCCTAGGTAACCACTAATCTATTTTTTGTCCTATAGATTTACCTATTCTGGACATTTCATATAAATGGAACCATATGCTCTCTGGTTCTTTGTGACTGGCTTCTTCCACTTAGCATTGTGTATTTGAGGTATACCCATGCTGCAGTGTGCACGGTTATCCCTCGGTGCATTTAAATAGTGTGACCCACCAAAGAGACCTTTATGCAGGCCGGTGCCAGCCCATACCAAACCATCAAACCAGTTTCTGTCACTGCCCCTTCAGCTAGCTAGGTCTCTGAGTGAGCTTCTTACCTCTTGGCCTCACCAACATATAGTTTCTATTAACGTCCTTTCCACAAAATATATTTAATGTCTGGCCAGGCTCTAGGGAGTACCACAATAAACAAGACTGCGTGATCCTTCCTCTGAAGGAGACAATGATAGTAAAATGTCATAAGTGCTCTTCTGGAAGAAGAACTTAGCCCAGCCATTGTCAAGAAAAATAGTATCTGGAGAAGTACGTTTTGAATGGAGCCTGAGAACTATATACCTATACGTGTGTGTGTGTGTGTGTGTGTGTAACAAAGGGAGTCCACCTTGAATCTAAAAGAAACAAATTTTCAGCCTAGACTAACCCACACAGCTTTAAGGATAGCATGAAACCATGTGGCACACTTCTCAGCACTTTTCCTTTTTAGCTTCGTTCGCTCTTTCACTTTTTGGTGCAATTTGCTTTAAAAACAGTTCTTATCAAGTTGCTCTGCTACCTTGTCAAAAAAGCAATCTAATCAGTTACAGCCAGCTCTTCTATGACTTTCTGTGTGTGAGTATGAAGTGTATAGTATCAGGTGTGGAATAAGTTACTAGTGCTGAGTTGATAAAAATCTGCAAACTAAATGAAAATTAGGTGCTAGAACTCTGTTTTCAAGTGATAGTGAAGGTAACTGTTTATCTCAATCTGTACCTCCTTGCTGAAACTACTGTTACATTTTTGTTGCTCTTATACTTGATTATACTGACCTTTTCGACAAAGATCAGAACAGAAAGATAGGATCAATCAAAATTCTAATCCCTTTCCAATACTGACTCATTAAGTGACCTTGAGAAAATCATTTCTGTTTTCCACTCTACCTTTGTATCTTCATGAGAAAGAAGAGTATGGCACAATCTCATGGTATTTGAGAAAACAAGTAAATGATGGTGACGTGCTCAGTTTTTGGAGAGAATAGAAGTTATAAGCAATTCTAATTCTTTTTATAATTTTTTCTTTTATCACTTTTTAAAACTATGAATGAATTTAGAAATGTACCCTGAAGTGGACATAATGTTAAGCTGGGTTATGTTAGAAAATTCATCTTCATACTGTTTTATGTTCCCCACCCCCCCACCCCCCCAAAAAAGCCATCCCTATGAGTTTTCAAAACCAGAAAACAATTCTAGTGCAGGACAGAGCACTGGGGTACCACTGAGTTTCTCAGGAAAAATCCTTCTGGTCATCTTGAGAGGCCTTAAATTTCATGGAACCAGCCCCAGGCTCAGACCCTGCAGCCTGGTGCTGTGGGTTACAGATGCGATTTTGTGAATAAAGCAGCAGGAGCCCAGGAGTTTCCAAAGTAGTGAGTCATGATCTCCTATCCTAGATAAGAGCTCAGATTAGCGATACTGAGTTGTTGTAGTTTTTTAATTATACTTTTTAAGTGACAGCGATGTATGTGCATGCATGTAAAAACTGAATTCCCGGGGCGGCGGGTGCAGGCATAGTCTGCAGCTGTGGCCTGTGAGGCCACAGCGCAGCACCTTACTTCTCCACATCTGCCGTCCTAGTTTATAAACTGTCCACTGCCACAATTCTAACAGTGGTGATTGCTCAAGGAGCCCCTGGGTCATTAGAGATTCTTGATCAATGCAGACAACGCTCATAAGTAATGCAGGAGAGTATAAAATGGAGGTGATCTAGACCAGTGTCTGCCTGCAGATCTCTCCTACAGCAGCTCTGGCAAGTGGCCACAAGGTTTCTGTCGGAACAGTGAAGATCTCTTTGAGAAAGAACTGTTTGACTTCAAGATATTCTTTAACATAGTGATTAGGAAGAGGCAACTCATAATTAGTTTAAGAATCATCTAGTCCAGCTTCCCATTTAATAGATGAGGAAACCTAGACTCAGTGTTATATTTTCCCAAGATTGTCAGCTTCACTGAGTTCTGTAGAAGTTCAGCCGAGAGAGGAGAAGCGGTACGGATTTGGATTGTCCAGAAAGAAACCAGTTATCAGATACAAAACAGCTGAGCCCTCTACAAACTGGCAGAGGGACGAGTGGTCAGGAAAGGGTAATTTAGGTGACAGGCACAATTTTTTTTTTTTAATCCTCACCTGAGGACATGCTTTTTGATTCTAGAGAGAGGGGAAGGGAGGCAGATAAACAGGACCAACCTAGGTATATGCCCTGAGCGGGAATTGAACCGGTGACCTTTCAGTTTATGGGATGACAAGCTGAGCCACACTCGCCATGGTGACAGGCACAATTTGAGCATTCTTAGTCTGCAGTACATAAGGGACACAATGAGTAGAAGGAACATGCAGGGCAGAGGTAAGAAATTTTATTGTGGGGCTGGTTTGGGAGGACCTTCAAAACAGAACAAAATAAATATGTATGATGCAGTATGATTTTCGGTTGAGGCAGTGGTTTTGTGAAAGGGCTTATAATGAAGACTGACCTGTAGTAGCATACAGATTGGGTAGGGACAGTATTAGTGTCATTGATTGTCATCCAAGAGGCCACTGGCTTAATCTCAGATTGGGATAAGAATTTATACAGTGACACACACCCTTTAAAGGAAAAATCGGTGGCACTTCAGAACTGGCTGGACTTAAGGTATAATGGAGAGAGCTGAGTCGAGTCCAGAAGAGTCCCTAGGCTTTCAGGCGGCGCTGGCCTACTGTTGACGGGAAAGTCGCAGCCCACCCCAGCTCGGTTCTTGGTGAAGGACAGGTAAGGGAATGAGAGATGATCACTGAAGACATAAAAATGATTATCTCTGTGGAGCAGGAGATGTAAAGAGACAGTGGAAATCTTGAGTAATCCCCAATCTCATTTATAATAATGAGTTTCACCTCTTCTTCAGTCAGAACATATACTGGTAACAAGTACCAGAACTAATTTTAATTTTTGCTTTATTTAATAATTTTTGGGTAGAGCTAAAGTTAAGGAGGAAAAATAAATGCCCCAAAAGTTGGTAAACAAAGAAAGGGGAAACAAAAGATATATAATATAGAAATCAATAATCCCTATACTGAAAGATACCTTTTTACTCATATTTTCAAGGAAACTGCATCGAAGTTCTTATTTTGTGCAGTCCTTACTGTAACTTGTGTTCATAACAATGTTTATGGGCATGTAAGTCAAACCAAGACAGTAAAAAGGCCTTAAAAGAGGAAATAGGTGTCATCTTCCTATGCCAGATGTCCCCAACGTAAGACTTGGTCTGTGGGGCACCCACTACCTCCCTCACACCATCCCTCACCTCCCCCTCCTCCTCCAAAAAGGCTGTTTCCATTCTCTACCAAAATAAAAAGCAAAACCCCCCCAAAAGGTGAAGACACCTTAGATCCTGACTTTCTCTGGATGAAAGGGTCACCAGTTGAACAGAGTGTAGTTCATCAGCCAGCCTTTCCGAAACAGTAGACGTGAGCGTTCACTATGTGGCTCAGTGCGACATTCCCAATACCACACTTCATCCTCACCCCACAAAGGACAGGGAGCTGAAATGAAACAGTTTACCCAGAGCCAGTTGTCAGGGTGAAAAGTGAAGCCAAATTGAAATCCTATTTTTCTTTTTACAGAGTCTTCCCTGCCCCACTGTGGCTCCCCAAACAGGGATTTACCAGGTACTTTGTTGAAACAAAGGGAAAAATACATGTGTCTCTTGATTTTGCAGCTAAAGCTGAAACTAATGTAGTATGTTGTTAAAATTGCAGCCGTGTCTCGGGAAAAGTAAGATTGGCTGTGGTAGGAGTCTAAGACCCCTCAAAAGAAGTCATCACTCGAACACACAAGACTCAGAACACATGTTTGTTGGCTCACACACCAATTATGTGTTCCTTGTGGGGAGTAACAGTAGCCAAGCTGTTGAGTTGCAGCCTGGGCTGTTGCATAGTTCCCTGATAGTAGACTCTGTTTGTGCCTCCTCACTCCCTTCTTGCCACCATCTCAGACCTGGACCTCCCAACTCAAGAATGGAATGGGCAGGCAAAGCTGTGGCCTTCAGAACTCTAGCTGACCAAAGCAAAAAAGAAGAGACGTGGCAGAGAGAGCAGTAGTACCATTGGAAACTTTTATCTTCCAAGACAAAGGCTCTAAAAACTGAGCAAAATGATGTGTTTCATCTCCTGATCTTACTGCTATGGAAACTGCTTTCTGTTTTGCTGAGAAAATGGTATGGTATACAGTATCCGAGCCCCCAGAACTGGTCAGTAGGGTCAAACCACAAAGGAAAACTGAAACAGCTATAAAACTAGCCTAGGATTTTGTTTAAGTCCTGCTAAGACTGCTTGCTGTAAACTGCCCAAAAAGATGTAATATACTGTCTTTATAACACTGTACAAGTGTAAGGGTATGGCCCTTCACATGACATGGTTAGATTCAGCCTCCTTGGCACTTCTACTCTTCGTATTTCTAAGGCATTGCCAATGACTCCTTTCCCAAGTATGTAGTAGGATTTATTCTGACCCTCATGATTGCCCCTCTCTTACCCAAGTGATGAGTTCATGTGTTGCTAGTTTATGTGGGTGGCAGTGGTAGTGGGATTTGTTTCGTTTCGTTTTTCTTTTTTTTCCAGTTTTGTCATGAAGTTATTGCTGATGGCAGCCACCTCCAGTAGTGTTTCTTTCCTCTATATTAGTAGTGCTTATTATTAGTTCTAAGTCTAATAAGATACCTCTCACTTAGTCCTTAATCAGATGCAGCGCATCCTCAGTGCTTTTGTTTAGGTTCTGTTAATCTTCTCTGCATTGCTCCAGTTTTTTTAGTGTATGTGCTGCTGAAGCAAGCACATACCTTTGTTTTGTTAACTCAGCTAAGCTCTTTCAGGGCCATAGAAAGTTAGTTACTTCTCTGTGTGTCATAACCCTCTTTACCTGGCCCCCTACAGTGCACTGCATGTAGAAGGTGAATGAATGAAACTAAGCATATTCATATTCACACTGCAAGCTGGCAGCTTCCTAAGAGCACTTGGAAGCAGTGCGGTGAATTACAAATATCCTCTTTATGATAAGTTACCATTTGCGGTTTCACTGGTTTCACTGGCACCACCACGTTTACCAGCAATGATTCTTTGTAACTACTGGTTCCTGTGTTAGAGGGAGACGGTGCCTCGTGCTTTATTCTCTGAGCCTCCTTGCTTCAGCCCCTCCCACCCCTTCCATCCCAACACTTGTTAACCTACCACTCAGGTCCCCATCTTACAACTACGAGGTCCTTACTGAAGAAAATTCCATAGAATTTAACTCGGCATTATGCTTTACTGTGCATTTGTCTATTCACTTACTCAGCAACTATTTTTGAAGTGCAGTATTACATATGTCAGATGACACATGAAGCTGAGTCTACAGACAAGGGCAAGATAGCCTTGGCCCTCCTAGAGCTTATAGCCTGCTGTGACATTTCAGCCAGCCAACATGTAATTGAAGTGTAATGTACTAAGTGTTGTCCTTAGAGAGGTACAGTGAGATAACAGCACAGAAGAGGAGCATCAAACCCCAGACTTGGGGCTTTAGAGAAGGCTCCCAGGAGGAGTCGGGGATGTGAGGCGGGAGTGGTAAGAATGGTAAACGGGAGGCAGGCTGGCAGGCAATGGTATGAAATTCAAATTATACCCTAAAAGCAATGGAGACTTGAGTAGCATCAAACTATATCTGCAGTTATCTGAAAAGGCTCTTAATATACTCTGCTTTTTTCTTCCCTAACTATATATCTGTGTGGCTAGATTTTTTTTTCCGTAGTTCAGAAGCCAGAGTAACATATAATAGAATTGAATGTAGGAGATAGGAGAATGCATCTATCTTCTAGTAAGTCAGGCGTTAAAGAGATTGGCAAGAATAGAAAACGGTGACATTCTTCTCATGAGTTCTTTTCTGTTTTGGAAGGCATTATTAGCAAATAATGAGTTTGTGACTGCTATTAATGAATTAATAAATATTTTAAGATTAATAAAAAGGCATTGGGGAACCATTGAAGGGTTTTAAGTAGAGGAGTGACACGATCAGTTTTATACCCTAAGAAAATCCCTCTGAAGCCACCCCGCCCTTGATTGTGGTGAGAGTGAGGGCAGAGAGAAACAGACGGATCCCAGAGGTGTTTGGGAGTTACAATTAAGAGCCTGGTGATCCAGCATGTGCAGTGGGTGGATGTTGATGTCATTCCCCAAGATCAGAGACACAGGAAGAGATATGGGATTAAAGATGAGTTTTGTTTGAGACATGTTCTATTTTAGATGTCTCTAGAACATCTAAGAAGGGTCCAGGAGACAGCTGTGGCTCTGAGGTACAGCACCTAGATTGGAGAGAGGGGTTTAGGCATCCCCACCACACGCATGATAACCAAAGGCCCAGGAATGCACAGCACCTAGGGATAGATCGTGGAAGAAGAGGAATAATTCCAAACAACCTTAAAAAACACGGGCATTTAAAGGACAAATACGAGAAGGGGGCTCTGAGGGGCACCGAGAAGGCATGACCAGAGGGCTTAAGAGACCAAGAAAGTATGTTGCCACAAAAGTCGAGATAAAGGTGTCAAGGAGGGAGAGTGGTCAACAGGGGCCAGCCCCTCAGAGAGCTGAGAGGGCCCCACTGGATCAAGCAAAAGGTATGATTGGTAGACCGGAAGAAAAAGGAAAAACTGTTAGAATATCAGACCATAAGCTTCCAGAAGGCAGGGCCACTGTCTTCATTCTCTTTCTAGCTTCATTGCTTAAGGAGCCCCCAGGTGAATGAGTAGACACTCAGTAATACTGTGGACTTTTCCTTGACTGGTGCAACTGAAACAATCTGGCTTTTCTCTGCCCCTGAACTCTGTCGCGGGTCATCCCCATTGTAAAATGTTCACATTAAATCGGTGTTTCCTTACAGTCTGGGTAGAATTTCCCAGCTACTATATCATGGTCACAGATGGTCTGAGGTGTTGACTCCCTCAGCCCTTGGGGCAGCTGGGAAGAGCCTGAAGCTGCCAGGCTAATTGCGAGTGGTTTTCGCTGTCCTATGTGTCACACAAACATACATTTTTCTGTATATTTTTCTGTGCCACAATGTGAAGAATCTTGAAAAACCATGGTCAATAGCAGGGTTAGTAATTCCTTGTAAAGGTGCCGCCTCACTTCCTCTGTGTCTAAGGTAGGTGTCAGTGAACAGTAATATCACTCATTTATAATGAACCCACACCCTCCCCCAGAATCTCCCCAACATGGTCCAAAGGCAACTACAGACAACAGTACAGTGGAGGTGGCCCTGCCTATCTGCCTTAGACTTCCAAACCATTCCCAGCACACTGATAAAGACTTTCAGATAGCCGAAGACTGAAAATAAATGATGAATTCTTTTCCATTGACTAACTTTGTAAAAATAAGGTGAGGATGCTTTTAGAAAAGAAATGTTAATTGTTCTAAACCATCACACCCATAATGCTCACTCTGTCGTTCTCCATGTCGGTCTTTGACAGAACACCTCCTCGGCTGGGGAATCGGCCCGGCTGCACTGAGCTTCCAGCTGTGCTGGCCACCTGGAGAGTACATACAAATTTCACCCGCACTGCAGCCCTCCAGGATTTTGTAGTCAGGTTGGGAAGACAAGACATAACACTGTAAGGCATAATGTAGATATTAGGTAATAATAATAGCTAATATATTATAAGCTTTTAGAAGTTTTCAAGCTCTGTTTTAAATGTTTTACATGCACTAACTCATTTATTTCTCATAATATCCTTTTGAGGTGAGTATAGTTATTATCATCATCTTACAGATGAGAAAAGCAAAGCTCCAAGAAGTTTTTTAAAAACTAAGGCCTAAGGTCACACGGTAAGTATTAAAGCTGGGATTTGAACCCAGGCATTCTGGCTCTAGAAACTGTTCCCAGTTTTTGTTTCCTCTACCAGTTTGTTCCTCTGTCATAACTCCTTAGCATTGCTTTGACTCTTGAAGTAGGAGTTGACTCATTCTCGGTCCCCTAACATTTTTGTCTTAATAGGCAAAAATGCCTGGTCTCCTCTCCATTGTTGAAATTATCCTCATCCTCTAACTTCAGTGTCCATCCTCTGCAGTTTTACTCCTATACTTTGGCTGCCGTTGGTCACTGCCCACCCCCGAACGTTTCTGGCCCTTTAAAACTGATGCTCCACAACTTCCTTCTTCATTATCTATCATCTTACCATGTTCTGACCCTTCTATTCCTGCACGTCTTGCCTGCAGGAGATCAGGAGCCCCATATGAGCAAGAGTAGACCGTGCACCCCGCTTCTGCCCTCCTGTGGAGCTGCAGGCCCCAGAGAGCCACTAGGGAGCTCTTCTGCCCCAGCTTCCCAGCATAGACACTGATCATCCCATTCCCAAACCTGCCAAAGCCTGTAGAGGGATACCTCTATTCTATGTAACTTCTGCTTGATAAAATGTTACTAAACATTTACTTCTCTCAGTTGGAAAATTAGATATTTATTTTCACAAGAAATGTTATTTCATTTGAAAATCTCCTTTACCAACTAACAGCTATTTCATTAAACAGCTGTTCAAAATGCAAGCTGTTTCCTTTTCCCTCTTTCAAATATGTGGTTATTGCTTTTGAAGAAGACAATGTGAAGGAAACATTTCCTGTTTGTAGAAGCTCACATTTAACCCTAAAGAGCAGATTAGTGTCAAAACATCCTAGAATCTAGAGCTCCTGTAGCTTTCTGCTTTTTAAGTACTTTTTCACTATCACAGAAGTAGAGATATTAGAGTTTTGTTTTGTTTTACTTACTCTTCACTCTCACTCCCTTTGAAGAAATAAAATGTTACAAATTCAAGTGTTCATTCCCTTTCCCACTGTCCTGTAGATGGTGTGTCGTGTCTGATGCCTGTGCATGTTTGCATCTAACACATGTGTATGTATCAGGGTTTCTCAACCTGGACACTGAGGACATTTTGGTCAGGGCCATTCTTGGTTGTGAGGGCTGTCCTGTGCATTATAGGATGCTTAGAGCAGCATGCCTGGCCTCTACTCACTAGATGCCAGCAGCATCACCATCCTGTCCCCCACCTGCCTCCTTTCCACAAGTTAACCAAAAATGCCAAGTATCCCCTGGGAGGCAAATCATTACTAGTATACGAGTATATCCATTAAATAGTTTAAATAGTACACTTGTTTTGAGTATTTTTTAAGTTTATGTAAACAGTATTGTATATACATATTCTTGTGCAACTTTCTTTGTTCATTGTATTTTTGAGAGTTATCCGTGTACATCTAGATTCTGTACTGGAGTGACATTGGTTAATAGGACCACATAGGTTTCGAGTGTACATTTCTATGATACATGATCTATCTGTTTATTGCATTATATGCCCACCACCCAAAGTCAAACCATCCTCCATTACCATATTTTTGGCCCCTTTATCCTTTGCTACCTCCCTAACCCCTTCCCTCTGGTAACCACTATACTGTTGTCTGTATCTATGAGTTTCAGATTTATATCCCACATTTGAGTGAAATCATATGGTTCTTAGCTTTTTGTGACTGACTTCTCTTAGCATATTTTTATTATATTTAGGTATTCTTTCCTACCCCAGTAACATAAAGAATACTATCTTATTTCTTCTAAAATTTGTTAACAATTTAGCTTTCCATATTTAAACCCTTAACCTGTGGAGTTTATTTTTACATAAACTTATTTTTGTATATGGCATGAAATAAAGGTCTAATTTTATCTTTTTCCATATCTATAGCCAGTTTTCCCAGTACTGTTCATTAAATAGTCTCTTCTTTTCCTGCTCACTTGTAATGAGCCCTTTATCACATACCAAGTGCCATGTTTACTTTTGATTCCTTGACTCTCTTGTCTTTTTGCACTGTTTGCCTATGATGTGTTAACACCATTCTACTTTAATTCTACAGTTAACAGTGAGTCCTAATAAGTGGTAGAGAAAAACACTCCCTTATTATACTCCTTCAAAATAGTCATGTCTGGTTTTGACCTTTAACTTCTAGTTGTCTAGTCCACCAACGCGCACACACACTTTTGAATTTTGAGTACTTAGCACTTAGGAATAGGTTTAGCTCTGTATTACAGAAAACACAAAACAATAAATCTTAAAAACAAGGTAGAAGTATGTCTCTCAGGTAAAGAAGTGCAGACATGGACAGCCCCAGGCTGGTAGGGCAGTGGCCTGAAGTTGCTGAGCCCCAAGCTCCTTTTCTCTGGCTGCTGCTTTGTTCTCAGCCTCAGCTTCACCCCACTGGCAAGGCTAGCTGCCTGAGTTCCAGGAAGGAGGAGGAGGGGAGGAGGAAGCGTGCACCCCTGCCTTTAAGGTCTCCTTTGGAGCCCGACTTACCCTTACTGCTTCCATACCATTAGCAGAACTGAGTCCACGTAGCGGGAAGCTGAGGAATGTAGTAGGTGTGTGTCACCCCAATAAGCCCTATATTTAAAGAAAAGGGAACTATGGATATTGAGAGTCAACCAGCAGTCTGCGATAGAGTAGAATTGGCAGCCTGTGGCTAGATTACAGGGTCAGGCCCTCCCAGGCAGGAGTGTGCTGAGTCTTACCGCTCACTTAGGTCTCCCGATACCCTTCAGTTGCGTTTACTATTTTCTCCATAGAGGTACGTTTTTAGATTCAGTTCCTAAGTTCCTAATAGATTTTATTTCTGTTTGTAAGTAGTAATTTTTTGTACTTACATTTTCTGAATGATCACAAGAGAGGAATGTTATTGATACTTTTTTATTTTATACTCTCTTATTAGCTCTCAATTTCTAGGTGGACAGTTATCATCTGTGAATAATGAGAGTTTTATTTTTCCCTTTCCCTTGTTCCACATATTCTTTCATGTTTAGTTGGTTTGGACCTTATTATGCTATGTCTTGTGTTGAAGACGAGAGATGGCAGTACTGTTGTCTCTTCATGAGTGGGTGCTCAGTTTTATCAAATTTTGTTTATATCTATTGAGCTTTTGATTTTTCCTCTTTAGTCCGTTAATGTGTGAATTACAGTACTATATTGCTAAGGTTCCTGAGATAAAGCCTAATATAGTACATCATACCAGGTAAGTTGATTATTTTTGAACATTGTTAGATAGAGTTTTCTAATATCTTATTTAGGGTTATTGCATTTATTCATAAATGAAAATTAATTGTTCTATGATTTTCTTTCTCATAATGGCCGTGTCTGGTTTTAGGCGTGGGGTGGGGGCGGGGGGGTTTGGAATCATACTAGCCACAAAAAATTGGGTGAACAGCTTTCCATCTTTTTCTGTTCTCTAGAATAGTTTGTATAAGATAGCAACTCATTAAAGTTTTCATAGGCTTCACCTGTAGATTTTTGGTGGGTAGCTTTTCAAATGCTGTTTCAATTACATTAATGGCTAGAAGTCTACTCAGATTTTCTATTTCTTTTGCAATTTCTTTTTTTTAAATTTATTTATTTTATTTTTAAGCAGAGGAAGGGAGGGAGAAAGAGAGGGAGAGAAACATCAGTGTGTGGTTGCCTATCATGCACCCCCTACTGGGGACCTGGCCCGCAACCCTGGCATGTGCCCTGACTGGGGAATCGAACCAGTGACACTTTGGTTCACACGCCAATGCTCAATCCAGTGAGCTACACCAGCCGTGGTCTTTTGCAATTTCTTATTGAAGTATAACATACATGCAGAAGAGTAAACATTGTATAAAAATAATCATACATATATGTAGAGAGAATCAAACCTGATACTGTAGAGGAAGTCAAGACTGATACCAAAGATGAAATGCTATTTGCTCTGACTAATGCTGTAGATGTTGAGACACCATTTGCCCTGACTAATGCTGTAGATATTGAGACACCATTTGCCCTGACAAAGGCTGTAAATGCTTATCTCCTACCTCTGTAAGCCCCTTTGGCGCCAAA